>JBAMHV010000022.1:18942922-18960006 GCA_037177535.1 Pseudomugil gertrudae
TATATATATATGTATATATTATATATATGAAAAAAATATACTGTATATTACTGATTTTTATTCTCACAAAAATGCAGTTGTGTGGCTTGAATTCTGCTCTGTATTTTGTACCTCTAAAGTGTCAGTTTTCACACAGGGCTTTGTCATCTCTGTCTGGACAGCTTCAAGCAGCAGCTCAGACAGTACAGAGCGCCAGCAGTGATGTCAGTCAGTCATGCAAGCAACCTGTCTAAACGTCTCGCTCTTGTGTTTTTGTGGGCAGAGGGGTACGACACCTCCGTTTGAGGACTTGTTGCATTTACAGATGCAAAGATGTTTGCATGTGCTGCTGAGTGTGAGGAAACTAAAGCTCAAATAAACTCTTAGATTTTAATTAGATTTATCAAATACATATGTTTCCTTATTCACCTGATTCTGCTGCACTATCATGTTTGACTTTAATGATAGAAATGTTTTTTTATAGCAGACGTTCTATCTCAGCTGCAAAGTAACCTGGTAAAGAAAAACTATATTGGTATTTTATTTATGTCTGAGTACTCTCTTTTATTGAAAGATGCAGATAATAAACCAGTTTTTCACTCACACCAGTGAGAGCGAAGGTTATGCACACACAGCAGCAGCAAGAATCACTGCAGATGCAAAGTGCACAAAGGGACAGATAATGTGCAAATGTGCATCAGTAAACTCTACGTCAACATAGCTTACCTCTTTAGAATAATGAAATAAAATCATTTACCAATTTGAATGAATTGTTTTGTAAATAGAAAAAAGTTAGCAAGCTGCATTGAGGTACGTTAAACCTTCACACCTGTGCAGTCTGTACATTTCTCATGCCAGGAGAAACACAACTGTTGATTGTGTGCGATGCGGTAAGTGTGTGTGATGTTAGCCCGAGGCGACGGCAGTCTCAGCCTGTCTGAGAAGCCCAGACCTGGCTCGCCCTCATAAAGCCAAAGCTTTCTTTATTTGTAAGCACTTCAGAGTGGCTCACATCTTAGGTCTTTATTGAATCTACAACGTCATGGCAACCGCTTCTCTGATGTTTGTTATGTAAACTCTGTCAAGACATTAGAGGAGACGGAGGATCCAAACAGGCTGAGAATGATATTCAACCATACAAAGCTTACATAGATATATACATTTTGAATGGGTGGGTTATTTTTGATAAGTTCAAAGTGAATAGCAAAGACTGGAAATGAGCAGAAACACAACAAAGTGAAAGCTCTTTAACTAATATCACCAGAACCATAACTTGCTGCAAGGAGAGTACAATAAAGTCTAATATGAGCTGATCTTTTAAGTGAAATTGCAGTGGAGTAAATTACTCTCTAACAAGCTGAGCGCGGCTGGGACAGGCCTGTGGAGTGACTGGTTGCAGACACTTGAACCATTCATTACTACAGCAGGTGCTTTAGTGTCATACAGCATTTCTCTGAGACTTCATCGTACTGTCCATCACACAGACAGGTACCTGTGAAGGGCCTACATATCATCCTCTGGATGTTTACTGACTGTCTGACACAGAAACATACCATAAGCGCTGCTCACTTTGACACCTTTTACACTATGGGGCTTGTTTCAGGTATATTTTGAGTTTTGACTCACAGTAAATGGAAATGTTGAGTACTTCTTACGTTCAGCTAAAATAAATCAATGGATACTCCCATCTACTAACTTTGTATTTAAGACAAAGATAATAATTTAAGATATTTTCTCTCCTACATAATATTAATGTCTATCTGACAAAACAGTCAGTATTCTGTTCTGAAAGCTTTAATCTGAAAGTAAAATGTATCTCTATAGCACCTCAAACCTCTAAATATACAGTTTTGTCTGGCCGGATGATTGAATGTCAACAGATTTCCACCTTTGAGACATTCGGTTCTGCAACCTCCAGTTAAAACACCTGCCTGAAACAGCGGTGCAGGACTCTGCAGGCCTTTGTGTCTTTTGCTTTGTCTGTACGCTACATGGAGCTCAACACTAATATTAAGCCCCCCGCAGGTGGACCGTAGTCTTTCACAAGCTGGAAGAAAAAGACCATAAAACCTCTGAAAAAAGTATTTCTGTTCCATTACCCGGGCTAAGTAAATGAAACCTACTGCTGGAGTTTACAGAGTAAATCACATTATTTTACTGGCGTTAGTTTAACATGAAGAGAATCAGCTGTTTGGCAAATGGGAATGCTTTATCGATCTGCTTCTGTAAAACCAAACACAAGAAACAATGGGGACAGAATTCAGTCTTTATTTGGTACTTTAACAAAAGTAATCAACAAAAACATTTTTCTGTGGTGTTTGTTAAAAAGGTAAAAATGCATCAGATTGCAAAGTTTTTAACATAAAGTAATGCAAAAGGTCTCAGAAACCATATGAAATATGAAACTTACAACATTAAACTAGCAGTTTAGATGATATTTTACTCAACAACTCACATGCACTGGTGACATTTTGTTACCATTTTTTACAGAAAAGTCAGTTGATTCTGTGCATTTCCTGATGTCTAAAACCTTCATCTGTCATAATCCCGAACCTGCTTTAAGCTTGTCTCATGAGTATAACACATAACGCTGAGTAAATCCCTCCAACTTCAACCAACCTTTTGTACTCTGTGTTCCAGATTGTTCTGCAGGTAGGGTCATGCGAGATACTCCAGAGGCGGCAGACACAGCGTTATTTGCTTCTGGGCTCTGAAATGCATGAAGACTCATTTTCAAACCATTTTATTCACTGATAAATGCTCTGCTACACTGGATGGTTTCAGATTATTAGAGTTCTAGATGGTGGATTGCTACCGTGTCCATACAAGGCTGTGACATCAACAAGGAGGTGGTGGAACGATGTTTTGGGTTAGAATAATGTGGACGGAGATGGAAAACGCTTTATGCTATATGCTATCTCGCCCTGACCTCAACTATTCTGAGTACCTGGAACATCCTTAAATAGATCTATAAGGGCAGGGGGCAGAAAAACCCCAGACAGCAACTTAAGAAGGTAATTCTCCTCAAATCCAAAGATTCAGACTCAAGATTCAAAGACTTTTATGATGAAGTCACCAGATGCACCAGTACAGGTAAACTGAAATGTTTCTGTCCCACCAAAGACAAAAATATCTCATTATAATATATTTAATGCTTTATACTATAAAACAGGTATTTTTATTCCAACAAGCTGTTAGTTAAATCCAGGCTCTTATGATTTATCTCATATTTGATACTTTATGTGGCCTATTCAGTGTATTTTAATAGATGGGAATTTTAATGATCTACTTTCTCTGTGATGACTATTTGTGAAAGGTCTAAACAAATTTTACTTACTTATAAAGCAATATGAAGCACATCTATAAATACATTTAGATACATTTTTAGCTGTTATAAAGAGTATCACTTACAAAGGGAATATAACTATTCATGGATTTGTGCGTTTATTGGATATAAGCTTTATTTGGGTGGCTCCATGATGACATGAAACTGGACCTGTAAAACTGTCCTGTTGTAGTTTTAGAAAAATGATCCCAATGTAATGCAAAAAGTACAATAAATGCACATTTTGAGTTCTTTAAATTGATTTAATGTTGTGAAACTATGATGCAGAATAAAGTAGAACACTGTATTATTATCATTTACTATCGTTTGCATTGATTAGTGAGGAGAAATTGACCAAAATCATAATCATCTGGAACACAATGTATAAATTAATGTCACAACTTATCTTTTATTATAAAATAATACAGAAAAGAAGACACAGATACACAGTGTGTATCATTTATTTGTGTGTACAGTATACAGGGGCACAAAGTGTTTTAAGTAGAATAGCCCACAGTGAAACTGCCATCCAGATGTGTCTCCACAAACTGCTGTTACATTACGCCTCTCTAGCTAAATGAGCCCACAGTGTCTGCACCCCCACCCCTTTCTCACCTCTGACAACTACCCGCCCTACTTCTCAAAGCTTTGACATGTTCTTTTGAGAGACTAACACACTCCTTATAGATGAGACAGATGCAGACAGATAAATGTTTAGAGGTTGATCATGGGTGAAGGAGTCGTGAGTCAGACGGGGGTTAGGTTATTGTTTTATGCTCCGTACCTCCAGGGAAGACGATGTGGTGGTCCTCATATGTGACTACAGTTTTCCTAAGGTGCCATAAAAACAAGTGGCTCCTTTCAAGGTTTAACCATAATATGTGGTTCTCCAGGCAGACGTTTGCATTGAATGCTGTCGTGCTTGAGGTTAAGACATAAACTTGACATAAAAATGACTCTCATACAGGAGACCTCCCACAGTATACAACATAAAGATGATCCTATACATAGACCAGGCGTAGTGGTGCTTATACAGTCTCAACAGACAGCAGAACCGTGCAGCCTCTGGCATCGCACCTGGTTACACCTGGCACACAGGCTTCCCCAACATGCATTTCTCTTACTAACGATGTCACATTTACTCTGCAATTTCCTTTATTTCTTTAGCAGAAACTGCATTAAAATGAATCTGTTAGAATGATCTTGTTCATTTCCCCTTCACCTAGATGTTTATTTACTTCATATTAAGCTTTATTTACAGGTAGCACCAAAGAGACATGCATGGCTGTAAAGCGCCGATGATGCACTAAAAACTGGGAAAATGGTCAAATGTTTTATTTTAAGAATACACTCTTTTCACTGGGATGCTGTTAAAGACATTCATCATCATCGTGGTTTGTGAACTGGTTTCCATTACAGTGAGTGGAAACCAGCCAGAACGATTAAGATGATGCTTCAGCCTCTTCCTCACCACAAAGACTAAACATTTAACACATTACTCTCTGACCAGTACATATAGGCATTTATTCTACTTGTGTCTAATAGAAATGATTGATAACATATTTATAATAAATTTTTCCTCTTATATCTCATAAGTCTGTTAAACGATTAACTAAAATACAGTTTATATTCCCCAAATTTATATTTTCTCTGTGCAATATTGAGAAGGCGTGTATTTTAAGAGAAAATAGTCATTCTTGCCGCATATGTGTGTGTGTGTGTGTGCACTCCCAGCTAATGGAAACACACTGTCCACACTGTAAGACAAATGTGTGCTCAGAAGGACGGATCAGGGGGAGTGTATAAAAAAAAAAGGAACCAAAAAACAACATATATAAGACATTTGGGGCGGTGATGCTTTCAGTGGTAGCTTTACAGTGGTCCATCTGTCCATCAGCTGGTTCTGTCCCAGTGCTGCTGTCTTTGTGCAACACCCAGCCCTCCTCCACCCTCCTCCATCATGCTGCCCAGAGCGCTGCTGCAGACTTCGCTGCTTCTCTGGTTGGCTCAGCAAACTCTACAAGGAGGTAAGAAATGCACATGAGAAAGTTCACAGTTTTAATATCATTCACTGGAAGATTTGTTTTATTTTATGCTTTCATTTATTTCCATAAGCTACAAAGACGTACTGCTAAGTACTATCTTTATTAAATCTAAATAACAAGTTTTTCTGATTTGATTGATGTAATTCTCATCAATAATGTTTTCATTAGCTGGTTGCTTGTTAAAGAAAAGGCTTTAAATCTGAAACGTATGTTGAAATAAACTGAACAAAACTAATGTTTGTATTTAACCAGAATCTAGGTTATTGTTTGTGAAATAATTAGATCAATAAGAATGTCAAAAGTATTGATTAATAGCCTAATTTACAGTCAAAACGTTGATGCATCAAACACTTTGAGTGACTCACTCTCACCTACATGTTAACTATCATGTCTGTGAGACGGAAATAAAAAAAACGCTGGTTTTTGTGGGTTTTGGCTCCAAATTCTGCATCTCCGCCAAGCCACAGTGGCTTATGTTCTCTGTCTTCACTGAATCAAAGGACGGGATGAGACGGTGGCAGAAAGCGGCAAAATCTGACAGCGGTTTGTGAGAAGAGCCGGTCAGGCCCACATCTTGTCCTCTGTCTCCATCAATGGAAGGCTGTCTCTTCATGCTCATGCTGCTGAGTCAGAAACCCTCGGTTGGGAGTTGCTCTGTAATTCTCCACATTTAAAATAGTTTAGAGCATCTTACTGCATCCTGGATAATTAATTAGTATGTACAACAGTATGAATATAAGCGTAAACTTAACCAAACATCAATCTTTGACATGTAGAAGATTAAATCCTAATTTCCAGATGAGAAAATCTGATTAAATCACCATGTGTGCGCATGCAGCCTTACTCATGTGCCTTATATTCATCATTAATGTTTTTATAGGATGACTCTAAGATTATTAGAATATTTAATAACTTGTGTTTGTCACATTTAATATAATTTTATTCATTTTTAAAATGTATTTTTCAATATTTCAGGGGTTAGCCCCCAAAATGTAGCCTATGGGAAAGCACTACCAGCCAGAGGTAGGCCATGAAGTTTTTATTGATATTCTATTTTATCCTCTTGCATGTTAGACTGTGTTTCTGATTTCTGTGTTTTTCTGCCCTCAGGTGTTGGGATCGGCATAAAACCTGGAGGTCAGTCTTTCTCAGAGCATATTTACTATCAGATACACTTTAAACCACCACGTCAGAGATGGTGTTACAGGTTGCATTGTGTATTTTTTCTGGGATGGATTTGCATGAGATTAGTTCAGGGATGCCCAAAGTGGGGCCCGCGGGCCAAAATTGGCCCACCAGCACTTGGTCTTGGCCCACTAGTAAATATTTATATTTAGAAACCTACAGATCTTGATGTAACCTAATGATGGATAATAATAATATCTCTTACTTATGTCCATTAAGTCTCTAGCAGTTCATACAGGGTTGTATGGATATAAGCAGCTCACTCATTGTCTTTCTATTCATATCAACTTTAATAAGTAAAAATTTCATCCTTGGTGTATTTCACATTTATGCAGCATATTTTAAAATAAAGTCAATATTTTCCTCAATTTTTTATAGTTTTATTAACTTGGAAAGATCCCCCATGAGCCTTTAAATAGTTTTATTAACATGGAAAGATCCCCCATGAGCCTTTGCACACACAGCCTCAAGCTGTCGGACTCAACACATCCACATGGAGAACCACAGGCGGTGACGTACAGACGAGAGACGCTTTAAAGCAGCCATGTTTGGCCCCTGGCTCACTGGCTCATTTTCAGTTTGGCCCTCGGAGGCAAAAAGTTTGGGTACCCCTGGATTAGTTGTTATATGATATAAAAGTATGCTTATCGTGTCTGCACATAGGACATTTTATAAACTAAACTGAAGTGACTGAAGTGTAATTTCCCTTTTTTTATCTCAAATTATTACTGCGTGGAAATAAAGACATGAATACGATTTCATTAAAAAAACATGATCTCCTCTTAGTTCCTTCAGTCACAGGTGCCCTTGGAGCAATGGGGAGTCGATATGACATCAAAGCAATGAAGACTGGAAGTATGCGTGACTTTTTGTCAACACATCATGCAGCCTTTACTCCATGTATGTCACGCTTATACATTTTGTTTCCTTCTTAGTTGGGCGTTATCCTGCAGCTCACCTTGGTGTCGGTAAGCAGTGATCATATGAAAAGGGAAAAAATATCACAGTAATATTTGGTATCAGTTATTTAATGGTTTTTTTTACAGGAGGGTACAGATCTCTGGGATTAGGAGGGAGAACAGGCATGAAGCGTGGTGGATATGGAACCCAAGGAGCTTATGGTACATGATCAAACCCTCACTGCAACTAATATTCATGTATAATTAATCAGAATTTATGCCAATGGTTTATTTTACACATCTCTGTTTTGGATGTAGGAGCCAGTTTAGGCACAGGAATGACACTGGGACAGGGACTTACAAATGGCTATGGCCTTGGTTTGGGCCAAGGAGGGAAACGTGGTAAGACTTAACAAATTCATTCATTCATTTTCCAACCAGTTCAGGTTGAAGGACAGACTGGAGCTTATCTACTCTAGCTATTAGCCAGCAAGAGGGAGGCACACCCTGGACAGGTCCCCAGTCCATTGCAGGACCAACACAGAGAGAAAAACAACCATTCACACTCGCACTCACGACAATTAGTCACCAATTAATCTAACATGCACGTCTGTGGAGAGAGGGGGGAAGCCAGAGGACCCGGAGAGAACCCATGCATACATGGGGAGAACATAGTTCACACAGAAAGGCCACTGTGCAAACTTCCTCCAGGCGAGGCTCAAACTAGCAACCTTCTTGCTGTGGGCTTGCACAGTGACCTAACCACTACACCACCGTGCAGTCTGATTAAAAAAAAAAGAATAAGAAATATCAATGTGTTGAGAATTTGTGTAGACATCAACAGTGAATCAACATGGCTTGTTGGTGGGAAACCACTGATGCTGAACCACCAACAGTCACATGACGCCTAATTTCTGCTGGGATTCTGGAGTCCAGGAAAATATTCCATTCGTACACATTTTATTCCCAGAAATTAAACTGGAGAAGTACAAGCAGGGACATCTTGCATGATCGACTGAATTTAACTGTTTTTTTTTGCTTTTTTTGGGGACTTTGCAGTATATGGTGCTGGACTTGGCACTTTTCCAGGTAAGAAATAATATTTTCCACAATTTTTAATGTTATTTTCAACTGAATGTATGCAGGGACACAGTCTGTTTGCTAAATTCTGGAATAATCACAACTTTCTTTGAGTGTCAGTGTTTATTATAAAGACTGAATGTGAGCAAATAAATTGCGTGTCCTTGTAAAAGAGTGCTTCTCTGATTGCGAGATGAAACAAGCTTTTTGTCTCCTTGCCAGGATATGGGCCTTACGCTGGTATGGGATATCCAGCAGCACGACCAGGTAAGCAGTGAATCATGTCTTACCTCAGTACCCACCACTTAGATCATCGTGTGAAGAAGCATGTGCTTCATGACAGTGTGTTCTGCCTCTTAGCTTCTGCCACAAATAAATATAAACAGTCATAAACAGTAGCACAGAAGAGATTATTAAACATATTCTATAGTAACTGGCATATACCCCACTCTGAATAAATAACAAGTAAGTCCTGGTGTCTATAAACCACTGCCCACAATGTCCATGTTAGTCTGAGTTAGCTTGTAAAGTCATCCCACTGATTATGAGTCTGACAAACTAAAACCCATTTTAAGTCATGATTACCTCCATCTGTGGTCTCTCTGTGTCTGTTCAATGCTCTGTGTCTGCAATCTATAGTTATTGGTGCTCAATTTGTGTTTTTTTACATGCATGAAACCATGTTTGTTGTCTTTATTGCAATCATTAGTTTCTTTATCTTATTTTGAGTGCACAGATTATTCATAAGAGCAGATGTTTGTCTGTCTTGCATGCTGCATGAGTTCCCAGCTCTTCGTGCTTCACCTTGAGTCACGAGTTATTTAGGGTGATCTTTGTAGAATAAAAAGTACTGGTTTTGTTTAATGAGACCTGAACGGGGCTGCTGGAATAAAGGGTTGTTCAAATGAAATACAAACAAATACATTTTGTTCTAACGGGGTCTTTCTGTGTCGGTGCAAATGGGTGAATCTGTGCGAGAGGGAAATGCTAAATATTTCAGCTGTCGGTCAAATATTTATTGCGAGAACTTTTCCAGTAAGAAAACAAACAAACCAACAAATAACTTTAAAATGCCCATTTTTGCACAGAACACAGGAATTAAGATGTGTGGTTAATAGAAAAACGAAGCGTTTCTTTATTTATGAAGAAACTGTGACCTCTACTGGTCAGAGGAGTAACTGCAAGCACATTACAAAAATGATGAAGCTAATTGTAATACGAATGTATTTTAGTTTGATAATAGTTATCATCATTAATATAATTTAGGTTTTTCTCAAAACATGAGGCGACAACATGCTGCTTAACATTATTTTATAGTATCAAATAAAAAACGTCCGTCATATGTTACATTACAGACACATTTCTGCTATTAGACTGTGTACTCGCATGCCTTCTAAACCCCACAATTACCCATAAATTAATGTTTTTTAAAAAGTATTTTGGGAATCAGATTTCTTCTGATGCAGAAATATTCAAATGACTCATATTTCCTTGTTGTCAGTGATAATTAAGCCATAATGAGTCTTTTACTTGTGGACTCATTATTGCCCAGTTGCTCTTTCATTGCACTTTATTTCAAAGTTTGATTATACTTTAGAGATTTGTTTTTTCTTTATGTTTTTTATGTTAGTTTATGTAATCTATGGCCAAGGGAAATGCACAAAACACACAAAAATCCATTTTTTTCTACTAGATATTTATTTCAATGTCTGTATAAGTAAGCAGTACATATTTAACCAAAGCAACATAAAATACATATATGCCTCATGGATAAAACATATCAGTGTACAATAAGTTTACATTTACTTTCTCATACTGCATTTTCCCATTTTCCTTCCGGAGATTATTAAAGTATTTTTTTTACTAATTTGCTGAAGAATTAATTCGGCTTTGTAATCAGGAAAAAATAAATAAAAATTCAGCACAAAAATTAACAAATAATTCCTGATATTTCACATTTATCTGCCATATAAATTCACCTCTTGTGATATTTAGTGCTTGTCTACCCATCAGTGAGTACCTATGCTTTGCATATTAGTTGTTGGACCCACAATGATGCTGTTTGACTCCGGTGTTGTCTTTGTCTTGTGCTTTAACACTTATGTGTTTAATGGCATTTTGTCTTGTCCTTGTTGTTTGTACAATCATTTTGTGGGTTTTATAGCCTTGCATAAACATTTACATAAAGATACAGAACAGTCAGTGTGCTGTTTAACATCAAAGCCAGGAAGTTGTGAATGCATGATGATATCTTTCTGCTAGGTGTGTCTGCAGCAGATTTGGGTGGACCTGAAGTGGCCAGTCTGGGCCAAGCTGTTCCAGATCTTAGGAGACAAAAGAGCAGAGCTTTAGGTCACTTGTATGGAATAAAAGACAGAATACTTGGATCCGAGATGCCCAGGAGAAACTTTGTTCCCACTGTTCCTGAGGTACATGCAGGAGTTGAGGTCAAGAGCTTTGATCCAGCAGTTCAGGCATCACATCTTAGGCCCAGAACATCCTCTGATAAACAAGATAAAGTTCTTGATCTGGATGTTTCACAAGCTCAAGGGGGAGAACGCAGTGACCCTGAAGTCTTTAAAAGAAAGGCTATAAGTCATGAAGCTGCACTTGCAGCAGGAGGTGAAAGAACACAGCTGCCTGCTGATAAAGACATCAGAAGTCTGGGTTCTGACTCTGTTCAGGGACACAGCGACTACGATTTGTCCCTTCAGCGAAAGAAAAAATCCAAAAACTGTGCATCTCCTTCTGATTTGCCAGAGGAATTGGATTTTAAGCGTTTGGGGTCCGAAACTCAACGTTTTCTTCCTGAGACACATTTTGGTGATCTTGTTCGCACAAATCCAGCAGCACATGGAGAGAGAAGCTATCAACTACCTCTTCCACAAGGACAAGGTGTCCACAGCAAAGCATTCGCCAGTGTGCAGGGGCTGGAAACCAGAAATCATGCACCTGCTCTGGCAGGCAGGCAGATTGCCAATGGACCGGAGGCTGAGGACATAAGCAGACTTAAGATGCATGGGACTGTTGAAGATGGAGGGCAGAGATATGGAGCAATGAACCCAAGTGGAACTCAGAGCTTGGGCATCATTTCAGCTGGAGAAAGGCAGGAAGCTCAAAGCTTTATCGCAGAGGGTCAGGATGCAAAACACCAAGCTGCACATACAAAAGCAAAGTCAAAAGCTTCCTCTGTCTCAGGGCAGTCTGGGAGGAGTACAAACACAGCAAGTAAGAGCAAAGCTTTGTCTTGTTCACCATCTACATCTTTTCTCTTTTATGTTGTGCACCCATGAGACTTAACACTTATTTATATCTGCACATGTCCAAGTTGCAGTTTTTCTCTGAGTTAAATTTATTAAATGACATTTTCCCTTATGAGACTTTAACCTTTTGAGCTTGTGTTAATTTTTAAGCCTGAAAATTACTCACAGTGAAACGAGTACATCGCTGCAGCTGCATGATCTGTTTAAATGTGTTTAAAATCATAACAAAGCAAACACTTATAATATTTAAGGTGCATAAAAAGCAGTTAATGTTTCACTGGATAAGACTTCATGAAGATGGCACGTATCACAACTGCAAAAAGTATCTGGCTTTCCTAAAAAACATGTTTTTCTGTTGTTAAAATGCAGCTGCAGCTCAGAACATTTATCAAATCATTGTACAATGCATCTGCTCAGGCCAATGCTTGTAAAGTGAAGCAGAACAACATTAGAGTTTACACAGTTCAGCTGAGGTTTCCAAAACTGCCGTTTGGAGGCCATCGTGTTTTAAAATGTTTAAAGATTGGAAGAAGGTGTCTTTGGAAAAACTGAACGGTCTGGATTTTGCACCAGTTTTTGTAATACCTGAGTTTGGGCATTCAGTGCTGCATTCAGTTTATACAAAAATAAATGACAGATGTTGAGAAGTCTCAAGATCTGCCATCCTGCAACTTTTAGCTGCAACTCTTCTCCAACACATCTCAAATAGCGGAATTCCCTCTTCTGCATGTCGACCAGCTCTGCAGAAGCCTGGAAATGATCCATTCATTTGATTCAGCTGTGTTAGACAAGGGTTGCATCTTTAGATGCAGGATGGTAGATCTCGAGAGCCGAACTTGGTGTAGAACCCTGATGGAGATTGACTGTGTTAAGTGGCATCAAGCAAATAAGCAAATACAGGTTTTATGTTATCTTTATAGACTAGTAGAAAGGCCTCAAGTCAGTCTCAGGTGTCAGTCTCCAGACATGGTCATGTGATGGTGACTTCATCAACACTTTCTGGGTCAGTTAAATCTAACTCTGATTTGTTTTGGGGAAAGAACACAAAGCATAAAAAAACAAGTTAAATGGCATTATTATGACCTGCCCATGAGCTTGTTGTTATAAGTAATAAGGACCATAATGGTATATGGTAACATCTCTGATCAGCCTTTGTGTGCATGCTCAGCAGTCTGGAACATATCATGTTTATACAAGTTTCTTTGTTGGTATGTTAGGTTTTGGTTTTATGCCTCTCTTTTGGTTTTATCAGCGTGGGTTTGGAATTTTAGGCCATTATTGAATCCACACGTACACAACTAATGTACCTGTACTGCTCGTCTAAGCTGTGAAAGAAAACGATCAAAAGATGTTAAGTTCAGGATCTGGGAGATGATGATGGAAACAGTCTAGAAACTGTCTAGAAACAGAGACTCAGTAATCCTCAAGATTTTGTAACATTTGCAAATACTTTAAGCTGTGTATTATGTAACTGCTTCACCTATGAAGTAAACGTAGGCTTCGGAAAATCTCTTCTGTGTAATCTGCTTAATGTTTACACCGAATTTAACCCAATACTTTTACACACACATCTCATTCCTGGTCTGTTTAACACACCTGTGGCACCTGTAGAGAGTTTTATGTGGTTTCACATCTGTTTTAGTGGATTATAAGATTCATTTTAGGAAGTTACCGCAAACTGGAGAGAAGGGAAAGAAACCGAAACTGACATTTATGTGTCATTTATGTCATTAAAGTATATTTAAATGAATGTTTTATTCAAGTGAGTGTATTGTTCTTTCACCTAAGTGATATAACATTGTTGGCAGTGGTAGAAAAAAAGAAGGAAGCATCTGAAAGTAAATTGCAGGGTTTCTGCTGAATTTTCCAGGTTATATCGGCAGTGCAGGAAACTATCTGGGAGCAAGCCTGGGAGCTGGCGGCTACGGAGCAGGTAATGTTAATACACCAACAGTAAGATGTGGATTCAAACTTCCTTTGGTAAAGATTTCCCATCTTCTTCTTCACTCCCCACACACACACACCAGGTTTGGGACAGGGAGCATACCTTGGTGGTGCAGCTGGAAAACTTGGGGGTAAGTGTATGGCACTTTCCTTGTTTCAGAGATGAGGATGATGAAGTTCTAACTCTCTTTCTCATTCTCATCTCAGCTGCTGCCGCACTTGGACAGGGTGGATATCCCCAAGGTGTTGCAGGGAAGTCAAATGGTGAGACTGGAATTATTCCTCTCATTCCACCTCCTTTCTGCTCTTAAACCGCTTTAAATCACATTTAAGTTCATGCAGTCTTTGTGTTAAGAGGACTGTCAGCTGTTTTACATGCTGTAGATATTTAGACAAAATTAATGACTTGATGTAATTTGTATTTTAAACAAGTAACTTTTAGCTAAAAAATGAATATCTCACCAGAAATGCACGATAAGCAAATGCAGCCGCTCAGAGCGAGAGCTTGCACGAGAGAGCATCCTCTCTGCAGAAAATCACTTGCTGCACCTACTTTGACTTGTAAACTAATAATTTGCCTGTGAAACGAGAGCTGCCTGATCTCCTTTTCATCTTCCATCGAAGGTTTTTCAACTTCCTGTCTAGTAAACAATAAGTAATGCCCCACTCATGTTCAAACTGAAATCTTTTCTATGTTTTGTTTACGCCTCTGCACAGACACATATCTGTCTGATCGGTGTGTAGAGTCTAGTTTCTGTTTGAAGCACAGTAGGTATTTTTAAAAGTCACATTTAATATATGCTGTTGCAGGTTATGGTGATGGAGTAACAGGGTATCTTGGTGCTGTGGCAGGTAATGGCTACGGTAAGTGGCACATCAGAACATGCACAAAGAAAGGAGAGAAAATTAAACATAAAGCCAAAAAAAACTGTTTATGCTAAAAAACAAAAGCTTTTGTAAAAGCTAATGCTCACCTGCAGCGACTGAAGGTCTTTTTTTTTTATTTTTGCTGGTGTTGAAGGCAACCTGCATTAAAGCTGTTCACCTGAAAAGACTCAGTTTTTATGTTGACAGCTTTGCAAAAGCTTTGTCAGCAGTTTGTTGTTGTTTTTAGCCTGCAAAGCACTCAATGACACTTCTGTTCTCTAGTCTTTGAAACGTTTCACTACATGGCCACATCTCTTAGCAGGTTATGGGAATGGCTTTGGCGATGATTATGGAGCTGGTGAGTTGCTTCTAAAATCTGCATTGGGGGGAAAACAGGGATAAACTTTAAGCTTATTAGCTCAGCTTATTAACATGATTAGTGCTAATTAGAACTATGTTTCCGGGCTTGGTTACCCTGCAGAGTTAGCTGATGGTGGTGAGAACAAAGCAAGAAAGAGTGAAGGTAACATTAACTTGCTGAAAACCTCTGGCACTAACCTGTAGCTGCTTTACCTGTGGATTAATGTATGACCGCTGTATGATAGCGTGCTGAACATGGCCGACATGGTCGTATATCCACTGGGTGTAGCTATTGTATCTTATTCATAGCAGCTGACCAGTTTAATCTGCTGGTTTTTTTTTTATTTCCTGCTTCTGTAGATGCTTTAAAAACAGTTTCATTTGAGGGTTTCCTTTCAGTCAGCAAACGGCCGAGCAGACTTTAACCTGCATTTTGTACTTTTATGATTTTTCAGCCCTCAGTACAGGAGGCTATGCTGGACAGGCCCAGGGGGCGTATGGTAAGGATGGATCCATGCTGGTGCATCCACAACACTCATTCCTGTTAAACTGATATGGACACAACAAACTATTAGAGGAGATAGCAGAAATATGTGTTGGATCATCTAATACAAAGCAGTTGTTCTAATAAAAATACACACGCAGAATTAAACCTACACTTGAAATTAGCGTCATCTCTGTAGTTTGATCTTTTTTTAGCGATGACTATTGAGTCAGCGTAAATGCTGACGAGGTTACGGTCATGTTTCACATCTGTGTCATGGTATTTCAGGAGCGCTCGGTACAGGACTGGAATCAGCTGGTGGAAAATATGGTGAGCATTGCTGATATGCTTTCGTCCTTCTGACACACTATTAATCAGACCTTAGTCATGTGGCTTTCAGTGCATGTATCAGACTGAAACTGTAAAGCTTTGCAGAGAGTTGGGTGATAATAGTCTCTGCAGGGTAAGGGGTGATAACAGATTTGAATGAGCTTGACCAAATAAATTCATTTTTCTTTCCTGAAGGAGCAGGAGCTGCTCAGGCTCCTTATGGGAATGCACCTGTGATTCCTGCTGGACTGGAAGGTAGGGAACTACAATAGTTTACATCTTTATGTGCAGGAATAGTCTCTGTAAAAGGGGGTCACACACATAATTACAAGTGACCCAGTTTATAAAGAAAACATACACACCGGGACACTTAGCCATTAATTATTTATAAGACTTGTAACTGCAAATGTCATCATGTTAGTTTAATGAGGTAGATCTTATCTGCAAAATAAAAGGCTAAAAAAGAAACACCTGACTTTTGTTAAAACACATAAAGTCTAAAAAGAAAGTCTCAAAGTGTTCTCATCTTGTGACACCCTGTCAGTTTATCACGTCGCAGCTTTCAGTTGAACGACATTGCTGAGGGGTTTTTTCATGTGTAGGTGACGGAGGCTACCCCTACGCTACTCAGCAGCTCAGCCTTGCTGCCGAAGGCGGAAAAACCACCAACAAATATGGTGAGAATGAGTTGCTATGCGTGAAAACGTGCAGAATGGAAAAAAAGGTGTTGCTGTGGGGGGCTGGTTTGCTTTCCCTCAATCACTTCACCTGTAAAACCACACCAGGGTAATGTGTGGAGATAAGCACACCAAAAGTATTATCTTGTCGTCTTAGATAAGATCTTAAAATGATGTTTTCCGTTTCTTTGTGTCTCACTTTGTTTCTCTGTGTGATATATTTCTGTATATTATGACTCATCAATGCAGCCCCAAGCTGAAGCATCTGTTTTATGTTGTTTCAGGAGCTCCTGCGGGTTATGGAGCTCAGCAACCAGGTGGATATGCATGCACACTTTTACCCAAAGAAACACACATTCACACAGTAACATACAAGTCTCAGGCACAGTTTGTAGGTCTCTTTGACGCTCTATCAAAATCTGGAAAAAATTAACTTTAATAAATTAAATATATTTATGTATCAAATATGAAAAGTTTGTCTTTTAAAGGGATTAAGACAAAATCTGGGCATGACAGGAAGTAATTTTAGTGCTAGCAAATTGTGCAGAAATGTCTGCACAAATCAAATATTCTTGATAGATAGATAGATAGATAGATAGATAGATAGATAGATAGATAGATAGATAGATAGATAGATAGATAGATA
>JBAMHV010000022.1:19008126-19042759 GCA_037177535.1 Pseudomugil gertrudae
TGTGTGTGTGTGTGTGTGTGTGTGTGTGTGTGTGTGTGTGTGTGTGTGTGTGTGTGTGTGTGTGTGTGGGTGTGTGTAAGGTGTCATTTTCTTGGTCTGATTATGTCAAAATGTGAAGAAGAATGTGATGAAGAAATATGATGAAGACTGTTTAATCTGTCCGTGAACATTCATCTACTGCTCCATATATGTTTCAGACTATATTTATCTATCTATATACTGTATATACATCATGTTATCATTTTTCTGTCATTTATAATCTATTTACTTGTTATTTATTATAATATGTGTGTGATTATTTTTTATGATAATTTTAATTTGATGTTCATTTGTAAATATGCTAATTATTGTCAACGCCTCTGGGATGTTATGTCTCCTTCCATCCAGAACCCCCCCCCCCCCCCAACACACACGCACACACACACACACACACACACACCAATTTCCACAGACCTAAGAGCAGACTATGATCTCTCTCCTTTTTATTTTCAATGTGCTTCTGAATCCAGACCATCTGTGGATAAATTATTTTGATTTGATCCTTCATTCTTATGTTAATTCTTTTCAAAGCTATCCACCATGTAATAAAAATTTACAGCTGGAATATTTCATTCATCACAATCGATGATTTGTTGTTCCCTTTATTGCTTTTATTGCATGTTAGGAAGTCTTCAGACGCAGGTGTAATTCCCTAATCTAAACACAGGGTGTCGCGCTTTCTCTGTAACGATGTTCTTTGTTTAAACGGTTGTAAAAGGATGAAGGCGGATTGGGACGGACCCGAGTTTCGTCCAATCAGATGTGGACATTTGGGCCATTAAAATGTTACAGGACCAATCATCTGCTTAGAAACTCGTGCGTGCTCAGTTTGATTCAGCCTCCTGTGCTACCGTAGAAGCTAGGTTGCAATGCCCCTCTGTTAAAGTTCCAGGAGGAAGAGCGGCGACCTGGACAAACCAGAAAATAGGGCCAGGACTAAACTCAGCATTTAAACATTTACACATTTCTTTTACCAGGAGGATTGGCATCAGTTCGAAAAGAAGGTGTGGGAGAATTTAATTTGTTAGAACCTTTAGTAAAAATGTTTTTATTTATCAAACCAGTTGCGGTTCAGTTGTGCCGCTGCTGTGAATGTGTAGCCTATGCTATTTGGTCGCTAGCTATAGTTAGCTACCTAGCTAGCCTCATTAGCTCAGACTCAGATAAACTCAGAGATCATTTCCCATTTCTACCTTCTGCCAGTGCTAAAGATCAGATTTCTAGACGCTATTAATTATGACTAGCCTTTTAATTAAATGTTAGTAAATCACTAATTTCTATTTTTTTCATCTAAAGGAGCAGCACGGAATACCAAGGTCTTTACTTCCCGATAACGTCAGAAAATAAAGAAAATGGCGGAGCCGGACAAATTAAACATCGACTCTATAATTCAGCGTCTTTTGGAAGGTGAGGAGAACCAAGCCTGTTATCGATCAGGGTGATGAAAATTGATTTTGTAATTGACTAGTTGTGGGGAAATGTGTTTTTCAAATACCAGGTGTGTCAGCTAAAGTTAAAGGCGGTTGCAGTGATGTGATAAAGTAGCCTACTTAAGATTACACCGCGCTCAGCCTCAATGGTTGCATTTCTCTTTTTTCCCTCAAACATTATTTTAAACAAACATATCACACGCAGTTCTCTGTATTTTCTTTAATTGGAGATCATTAAGTATATTTAAATTAAATGTGTAGTATTTTAAAGATGTATTTAAAAGTGAAATATCACATGGATGCTGATCTTTATGCATCTTTTCCTGTGAATGGGTCATCAGGATTATAAAAGATTCTTCTAAATATTTAGAGTTTAGATGTAATCATTGTTAGTTGGAGCGTTTGTGATTGTACTGAAAAGCCCTTATTGACCTCCTTGCATGCTGAGGCGGGTTGTTTTGTGATTTGCTGTTCTATAGGTGGACTTGCTATGTGGCACTGCTGATTCAGCATCTATATATCCTTGTTATGTGCTTTACATGTAAAACAAATGAGTTGAAATGGTTCTAAAGCTCTTGATGATGCAGATGTATTAATCATGCATACCATTAAGCTAATGAAAAGATGTTCTTTGGTCAGATGTGGTTTAGTTGTGTTTCCATTGGTTGTAAATATGTGTGATGCAGACTAGTTCTGTGTGGAAGATCCTAAAATGCCAGCTGGATTGTGTTATGACTAGCTTTGTTCAGAAGGATGTAAACATACGTGAGACATTTTTGTCTTGGAAATGATCATTTTGCAGCTGCTGCTCTATTTTTCTCACTTTAAACAATCAAAATATAAATATAAAAATAATATAAAATGTAAAATAAATGAGCAGACAAAAAAAATCAAAGTAAATTTAAATAGTTATTTCTTTAGATTGTTTAAAATGTATTTTCAGTCTTTATACAATAAAGCAACAATATGCCAAAGAAATAAAACTGCAAATTTAAAACATTTTGCAGTATGTCAGTGACTTGATGGGAGAAAATTTTTGTTCCATAATATCTCCACCTCCTATATTTAACTTCATACCCCCCTAAATACCAGCTTATCAACAGCTTATCAATGTTTTATCTAATAATGCCCATTTTATTTATTCTATAAGACCCTTTTTCCACCCTGGTCCTCGGGGAACACTGCCCTGCACACCTGATTTCATTTGAGTCAGGTGTGGTGAAATAGGGTCACCTCTAAAACACGCAAGGCAGTGTTCCCTGAAGACCAGGGTTGAAAAATGCTGCTATAAAATACTTAAAAACCCCTTTGAAATGGCTGAAGAGTTTTAAACAAGGCACCTGGTTTAAAGGGTTCATATCTGTTATCCACATGTAAAATGATGAAGGCTTTCCAGCATTACATGGTAGGAAAATACATAAAAATGCATTAGTATAATCTGAACTCTGATCACAGAGTGACGCTGGCTTCCTGTTAACCGTCATGTGATCATTAAGGAAAATAGCTGCCTCTTTTTACTTTCTTTTCAAATATCAATCATATATCTTTGCTAGAGTCATAAAGGATTCTCGTTGCCTTGTTGCTGCTGCACAGATGTTACTGGTTTGTTTCGGGTTTGAAAGGATCCCACACTCGCCACGTTTTGATGTTGTCTCAGAGTGTGCTCTCCTTCTGTTGCTTTCCCACTTTCTGTTGCTATCAAACAATCACGCTTGTCATTTACCTTCAGGCGACACTGGAAGGAAGTTATACAGACCAGAAGTAATTTGTTAAATGGAACTGGAGTATACCAGTACATGAAATGTGAAATAAATATAACAATCGGCAAGCTGTAGATTCCCAGTGAAAATGCATCCATTTATTAAACAAAGTCATCCAGAATGTGTAGTTTGTTTCCTTTAAAACCTCCAACAGAAAATGAAGGTCTTAATGGGTCACAGTGTTAAATTGTTTTGGCCATATCATAGCAGATACACTTTCTCCTAAACTAATAGTGTTAATGTATTCAGCTGTAGTCTTCAGCGTGTTTACCTTCTTGTGTGTAGTCTCAGCAAGATCAGCCTTAACTGAGCTGGTGGTGATTGGGATTGTACATAAATAAGCACGTGCAGACGAATAGCCTCCGGGGAGTTTGACTTTGACTCTGGAACATGCTGCAGTGTTTTGTACATGAGCCTTGATAAGGTTGTCAGCTAAACGCAGGAAAAGACACAAGCCTGATAGTGGCTATATTTATATGCTCTTATGTAACTCGCTTGACCCTTTTTTTGTGGCACTTGTGGTTTTATTGTTCAGAGTTACAGCTCATCTGCTTTTACTTTATTTCCCTTTTCTCAGTTGCCGACAGGACTCCAGGAGTCTGGCTGCAGACGCTGTGCCATCTCAGTCGCACATATAAACGGGGTTACTTTCCCGCTCCATGACTGTTTTCAAACCCAACCAATTAAATGTGTTTGGATAATAAGCAGTTTTAATTGGATTACTTGCGTATATCTATAGCTAAGAGAAGTCCACGCCACAGTGGTGGCATGTCTGGAGAGCGTGACATCACTGAAGCCAAACCAGATCACCTAGCGTTGAGCCAGGAGAACCGAACTGCACCGACTGTTGATGCCACCATTCCTGACACCCCACAAGCTTTTCTGTTGCGCTGCTGCAGCTCTGTTTTAGGCCTCCTGATTGGTGTGGCGGAGAGCCTTTTGTCTGCACTCCTCATGACGGGCTCACTGTTGCCCACTGGCTACGAGGCTAACTTTGGAGTAAGCTCTGTCAGGGCTTAGCTTATAATCCAGGTTTAAAGCAACAAGCAGCACTGCGGTATTTATATCTACTTTTCACTTCCTTTTGTCGTCCACTCACAATAGTGCCGTTGTTGCATTTCCATTTGGTGATTCATACTTTCAGTCTTGCATTCATTATTTAGTATCGGGCTAAAAAAGAGCAAAATAGTTGCTTTATTAAAGATATAAATGAATCCTTACATCTATTCTGTTACACATTAAAGCAGGTATTGCTTTAAATGTGATCAACAGTGACTTGTACTCCATCTCTGATTATTAAATGGCTTGCATTTCACTGAATATCTATTATTTGTGGCTGTTATGTATATTTACCTGTTTATATAATATTACTATACACTATACGCATACATGGGGAGAACATGCAAACTCCACACAGAAAGGCCCTCCCCAGTCTGGGCTCGAACCAGCAACCTTCTTGCTGTTAGGCCACAGTGCTAACCACTGCCCCACCATGCTGCTATTGTCCTTAATGTTTAACCATTCTAGAAGTGCTTTTTTTAGAAAGATGAACAGATACTTCATTGATCCTGTGAGGTTAAAGTTGTGAAATGGAAGTTTATTGAATGGAAACATTATCAGTAGGTCTGAAGTGACCTTTCCATCAACTCATTGTATTAAGTTTTATTGCCTAAGTGGTTGGCGGTTAACACCGATTCAGAGGGCCCTCTGTCTGTAGGGTTTTAATGTAAAATTAACATGTGGTATATATTTGTTTTTATCAGTCTGAGTAAAAATAGATGGCTTTTCTGTCAGTAGGCTTGTTCTGTTTCTGCTGGGAGGTGCTTTGGCATCACAACGGTACATGTACAAACACGATCGATTCTGTCAGTGATACAAACACCATGCAAACAGCATCAGTTGCAGTTTTGCATGACTGTGCACAGCACACATTCCTGAGATGCTGTTCTGCTGTTTTAATGCCGTGACCACTTATGTGGTATGTGTATTTAGATACTACATTTATCTAGCTGGATAGTAACTAACACAGGTGTTTGATGCCCGGTTCATGGACAGATGGCCTCTGGCCGTGTTAAACAGGCACTGCAGCGTGCAGCCTCTCTCAATACTTTGTTTACACTGGAGATAAGCTTTCACCATGGCAGCAGTCAAAAGCGGCTTGTGCCGCTAGAATTACTGAAAAGCAAGATCGTTGCACGTTCACACGCATTAAACAGAACCGCAGTGGAAGTGGACCAGTTGAAAGTAGACCAAACCATCACTACGGAATATATACAGAGTATCAGGAGGTGAGCTAGTTTCACTTCAGAGTATGAAAATAGTTTCCACTGTCCAGCATGACAGTCAGCAAAAGCAGTGTGTTCTGACTTTGCTCCTCTCTCCTTGCTTTATCGTTGTTTACGTGTTTTTTTTTTTTACAACTAGAATCCATAGTTACAGTAATTTATCCATACTGCCAGATATACACAGCAGGGTTGTTAATCTCTGACATTCATTGTGTCTTATGGTTTCCAGGCGGAGACGGGGCTCCAACGCCCCACCTGCCAGCAACAACGTGAATCACCAGACACACAAAAGCTTGACGTGACTTTTGCTGACATTATGTAATAGACCAGGTTCCTGTTTGACACATGTGGAGTTTAGGCTTCTTCAAACTAGGACCTGAAAACAAAGCTTTTTAATAAGATGTTTAACATTTGTTCCATTTACTCAAATCTGTTCTCAAGCCCAGTGAAGGAAAGGAAACTTAACAAGTACACTAAATATTAAAGTTTCCTTTTTGTTTTATTGTGCTACAGTGAGCAATTTGAGGAGACTAGATGCACGTGTGACTAGACCTTTCAAAATAATACATTTAATACACACTGTTAATGTCTTTATATATATATATATATTCTAGCTCATGTTTTGCTTTTGCTTCTGTAAATTGCGAAACAATAGATCAGCATAAACCTGACAAACCTGCTGAGTACTTGATAAGACACGAGGAAATATGTTAGGATACAATGTATACATCATTATTGCATAATAAACGTTCCTGTATATTCTTTAATTATATTTACTCTTTTCCTATCAGTTGACCCGAGGTAAATGTAACTTATTGCTTCCTAACAGTTAATGCTAAGAAAGATTTACATGCCGTACTTGTGTTGCAGCAGTTTCATCTCAAAGAGGAAGTGGCTTCTCATTATTCTTTTTTTGGTTTGAGCTTCCACTTTTCAAGAAAGACCTGCTTTTGATGCTGACAGTGTCAACCTATTTTCCACTGATCATGTTTTCTTAAATCTTGGGTATCTGTTGTGAAATCCAAGCGTACAGCATCACCTCGAAATGATGCGAGTACCTGCTGAAATGGCCGGTAGGCTGAACTGCTAACAGAATTTGACAGCATTTGGCTGGTGGGAGGTGTTAACTTCCCAGCCTGGTGGTCTGGTGAAAAATCCAAACATCACATTTCACTGCTGTATGCCAATCTCTCTTGGTCTTGCTTTG
Source organism: Pseudomugil gertrudae (assembly GCA_037177535.1). Classification (NCBI taxonomy): domain Eukaryota; kingdom Metazoa; phylum Chordata; class Actinopteri; order Atheriniformes; family Pseudomugilidae; genus Pseudomugil; species Pseudomugil gertrudae. The sequence goes on from JBAMHV010000022.1 coordinate 19,014,848, forward strand.
AGGGAAGATTTCTCTCTGGTTTTGTATCTATGTCTAAAATGTCTTCCTTTTTACAGTAAAGGGGTCTCGGCCAGGGAAGAATGTTCAGCTAACAGAGAATGAAATCCGAGGCCTGTGCCTCAAGTCCCGGGAAATCTTCCTGAGCCAGCCGATCCTGCTTGAACTCGAGGCTCCCTTAAAAATCTGTGGTGAGTTATAATGAACCGATGGGTCAGGGAGTTTGTCTGTAGGAGTGGAAAAAAGCCAGGAAACTGCACAGTTAACACATTATGTTAGATAAGAATATGGCTGTTTATTGCTCATCTGTAATGTAGGCTTTACTCAGCTGATGTTTATGCTGCATATAAAAGCAGCTGCACAGGGTTTAAACTGATCTCCTCTGTTGCCCCCTACAGGTGATGTCCATGGTCAGTACTATGATCTGCTCCGACTCTTTGAATATGGAGGTTTCCCCCCAGAAAGCAACTATCTGTTCCTGGGTGATTATGTAGACAGAGGGAAGCAGTCTCTGGAAACAATCTGCCTGCTTCTTGCCTACAAGATCAAATATCCAGAGAACTTTTTCCTGCTGCGTGGCAACCACGAGTGCGCCTCTATTAATCGAATTTATGGCTTTTATGATGAGTGTAAGTACAAAGCAAGCTGTGAATGATGAATAACAATGAAACTTTATTGAGCAGGTTTACATTTTTCTATTTTGTATTTGTAGGTAAGCGACGATATAACATAAAGCTCTGGAAGACCTTCACAGACTGCTTCAATTGTTTACCTGTGGCTGCCATTGTAGATGAGAAAATATTCTGCTGTCACGGAGGTGAGTCGTGCTCTTTTGATGCTTTTAAGAAGAGCAGATATTTAGAAATGCACTCAAACGAATGTGCTCCCTCTCCCTGCAGGCCTCTCTCCGGATCTTCAGTCGATGGAGCAGATCCGCAGAGTAATGCGACCCACAGACGTGCCTGACCAGGGTTTGTTGTGTGACCTGCTGTGGGCCGATCCAGACAAAGATGTACTCGGCTGGGGTGAAAACGACCGTGGGGTCTCCTTCACATTCGGGGCAGATGTGGTGGCCAAATTTTTGCACAAACATGACATGGACCTAATATGCAGGGCACATCAGGTAATGTTTACTTACTGCTGTGCATGCTGCATGAGACTAGAGTTTATATAAGCGTGCTTTGGCTGTATACAACCGCTACAGTGCCTGACGACAATTGTTTTTATGTCCATCCACAGGTTGTGGAAGACGGTTATGAGTTTTTTGCGAAGAGACAACTCGTCACTCTGTTCTCGGCTCCCAACTATTGTGGAGAATTTGACAACGCTGGCGCCATGATGAGTGTGGATGAGACACTTATGTGCTCTTTCCAGGTACAGCCTCATACGTTCTACTGCTGGCTATATTTGCTAAATAAGTTTACATTTTACAGCATAGCTGATTGTTGTGGGGGTAGGTTGGCATAAATGTGAATGTTTCTTTTCATTTTATCATTCTCTTGTTTTCAAGCTACAACCACATGAAAAGGAAAGTACACACTCCACTAATCTGTAGATCTTATATATCAGGGTAAATAAAAAACTACCCTGGTCCTTATTAAGTATTCAGTTATATAGAAAAACTACCTGCAAAAGACTCAGTTAGACTATAAAACCCTCTAAAACAACCATGTTTGAAACAAAGTGCTGCACATGATCAGCTAAGGTATCAGCCAAGACCTCGGTGTTACTATCATGGTGAGACAGCTGCACAAACTTCTCTAAACTAAATCCATCATATGGAAAAAATGACCAAGCAGTGCAGATATTTAAGGCAGTCCTGGTCACCCACAGTAAAAATGACAGGGCTACATCTCAGTTTGCATGTTAATGTGAAAGTACAATCAGGAAAATACCAAACAAGCACTAGTTTGGAAAGGTTGTTGGGAGAAGTCATTGTTAGAAAGAACAGGGCAGCACAGCTGAGGTTGCATCTTACACAAGACTTCTGGAACGATGTCCTTTTGGACCGAGTAGGCCAAAGTGGAGATGTCTGGTCACGTGCAGTGAAAATATGGACACCGTGCAGTCATTTAGTTAATGTTTCTATGTTTCTACCAAAATATCAAATGTGAGGCTGTCTGACTGTGGCTAAAGTATCTTGTCTGATGCGGGGGTCATACAACAGGACAGTGACCCCCAAACACAGCAGCAGATCTACAGCTGAGAAAGGAAAACGTAAATAAGAGTGTTGCAATGATCCGGTCAAAGTCCAGACCTGATTTTAAAACTGTGGGACATTAAATGAGCTGTGGATAAACAAGTCACAGGAATGTGAACAAAGCGGAGCAACAATGTACAGAAGACTGTTAGTGATCCCTCACATTGTTATATCAGATTATACTCAAGTTTTAATGATGAAGGTGTTTCTGCAAACAACTAAATCTGTTTGTTCGTATAGTTTATAACTAAAACCTGAACAGGATGATTGTCTCTGTTATGTACAACATTACAGCTAAAACATGCATCACTGAACTTTCAGACTAACGGAGAACCTTTGTGTCTGTCTCGTAGATTCTGAAGCCAGCGGATAAGAAATTGTATCCTTACGGTGGAGGAGGAGGTCTGGGATCTGGCAGACCGGTCACCCCGCCACGAAATTCAGCCAAGGCTGCTAAAGCCAAGAAATAACACCCGCTGAGACTCCATTCCTACAAGTCTTTTCTTTTTTTCCTCTACCTCCCAAACCTTTTTTCTCCTTTGTCACCAAACAGCAACAAAATAAGAAGAAAAAAACAGTCCAGGGTTCATTTAAGCTTTTTTTTTTTCTCTAAAGCTAATTTTATCTGTTTGTTTGGATATTTGCCTACATTTTTTTGTGTGTGATCTTAAAAAAAAAAGATTGACACAGAGTGTTGCTGTAATGTGTATATTCACTCCCCGCCCTTGCCGGTCCTTCAGGCCCTCTGTTTTGTTTCTGCTTTGTAGAAGTGGGTTCTGCCTGCTCATGTAAATTCAGGCCTGGCTGCAGAGGAGGCGGGAAGGAGGAGCGAGGGGAGCTTTGTCTGTTTATGTTAAGGCCAGGCACTGTTTAATGCTAAACACAAGCTTTTGTACATCATGTTTCAGAGGTGTATGCGTGTGTGATGGGTGGGTTTGGGTGGGGGGGGAGGTCAAATGGTAACGGCACATACCACACACTGGGTGCACAGGCTCTCTTTATATGTGCAAATGAATTATTAACTTAGATGGATTCTTGATGTATATACATTTTCTTCCCATTTTAAGATCATAACCATGACGTGACATCATAGATGTTTATATACATCTGCTTTTTCTTTGTTTTTGTAGATACATAAAACCATCATGGTCTTATTTTGTTTTTAATTTTTTGGCTTTTGTTTTTAGTTCACTTGAAGATAAATAAACATTTATTTGAGGTATGCCATCATCCCTTTGTGTTTGCTGTCATTTTGTCATTTGACACTGGCTGCTTTTTATTGTTTTAACGGCTTCAGCATGTTTGGACCTTCATGTGAAAGAAGAAAAAAAGAAATTAGGCAAAGGTTGAATGTTGGAGGCTTTTTCAGTCCTCTGAGTTGGACCGCTATGGGACTTTTTGACAGGTTACATGTATCCTTATTTGCATTGGAAGCATGAGAGGTTAATGTTTCAGAAGGTGGCTCTGTCATTATCTTTTGTATCAGATGTTTTTATTCAATACTTTGAGCATCACACAGATGCAACTCTAATACAGAATCTGTGCACAACATGTATGCTGCACATATTATCCCAAAGCAGAGAGAGAGAGCGGCTCACTGTGTGTATTCAGCTAAAATCAAAAGGGGATGAAATGTTAAACCACCGCTTCAACATTCTGTTCAGGTCTTTTATTGTGAAAGTTGGGCTAATTTGATTAATAAGCTTAAACTAAAAGGCTTTCTAACAAAGTGTTTGATGAGGAAAAAGTTAAATCACTTTCTTTTTTTTGGTTAAACTGTCTTTAAACCTCTGTGTATGGGTAATGTGTGCAAATATAGCTCCAAATAAACAACATATTGAAGATAATCATGTACAGAAATGCCCCGTAAATCTAGCTTAAAGTGTAGAACTAGCTGCTGCTGCTTAGTCAAATAGGTTTTTAATGCTCCGTAAAACATCTGCAGATATGTGGAAGTACTTGCAATGCTTGTGACATTTATTCTGAATTTCTCTCTAAATCTTTTCAGCTGCTTGCCGTGTGGAAAAAAGAGCCATAAACTCTCCTGTATGATAGTTGGCTAAAACTATATCCCAAAAACTACAATTAATTTATGTTTATATGATATTTACAAATGGAAACAAATCTTTTTAATGTTCCAAACGGTCCACTTTGCATTTGTACCACTGTGCATTATTGGCTGGCATACAGGGTGTTCCCAGTGAAGACAGACCACAGTTCAGCTCAGGCTGTTGCAACTTCACTGCAATGTTTCAGGGTCTCTTACTGCCCATTTCTTACAACCCAAACAGTCCGTCTGCCCTCTTACATAATTGGTGTGTCTGGTTTTATGTCCCTGTTCTTTAGCGCTCTGTTTAACTATGAAAACATGCAGCCCTGTGGATTGCAAAGCCTTTTGTTTACGGGCCAAAATGAGAGAATTTCACGAGCTCGTACTCAGGCGGAGTGTGGAAAAGCTGGAACTTCGCCCTCCCCCTGCTCTTTATTTCCCCCTTTTTGCCATTTACTCAGCCAGAGCTCGTTAACTCGCTACTTCTGAAGATCATAATGGTTTTATGAGGAGATATTTATTGATATTTTGTACGGCTTTCTAACTATGGGGGACAGATGAACAATAAGAAATCACTGGTTGTCATCGTGTGCTCATATTCAATTCACATCCAATAAGATCAACTCAGGAAGTGAAATTTATACACATTAAGTGCAATGCTATGATCCACACTGAAAGAAAAGTATACGTGTTTAAATAAAGTTATTGCAGATGTGAAAATGTGAGCTTTATACTGTATTGAAGGAGCAATGTTCTAGTTATTTTATCTATAAATGGCACGTTTTGTGGATAAACCTTTAAAGGGTTGCGACTCATTGGTCTGAAAGCTGATTATCCTTTTTGTTGACTGGTTTTTTTTTTGTTAAATAAAAAAGAAAAACCTGAATATGTACGGATATTACATTGTGGATAATCGATCCTTTAAAAGCTACTTTCACAACCATGCAAACCTCTGCGTAGGACTGCTTCTGAATGGATGTTTCCTCTGAACGTCTGCTCTCAAACCGCTAGTTTCCCTTTTCTTTTTACTGACAAATGCAACGTTTAGATACTGCAAGCTTATGAATATCACCGTAGGATTTTTATCAGCCAGGGATGTTTTCCAACATGCACTGTCACTAAGTAAATAATACTATACGGTTATTACAGTTAAGATTAAATAGAAACGAGTGGCTTTTTTCTTTCTTTTTAATTTGTTTCTTTTGTTTTCAAGTGAACTGAATAGCCTCTGTTCCAAGATATAAATAAAATATAGAATTTTTAAGGTTGTGTCTGCTTTTTCCTTTTCTAGTAAATGTGAAAGAAGCTGCTTAAGTCTCTGTGTCATAATGTTACAGGAGATTTATGCAATAACTTTGTGTCATCTCTGTTTCTTCTTTTAATGCTGCTTTTTTAACCACCATATGTATTTTTATATCCATCAGACTGGTGCCACATATTTTTGACACTACATCATCAATGACATGAGGTTTTCACATTCAGTATATTTCCTAATTATTCTGCAATAAAAACATGTTGTAGCTGCAGTGGTAACGTTTCAGTGGTTATAACTCAGATTAACCACATTAAAAGATGTAAATTTAACCTCATTCTAATGCTTTAAACTGATTCAGCAACATCCCGTCTCCATCTTTCATTCCTTCTTTGTTTTTCCGACATTCTGATTCATGACTTTGCCTGGAAAACTCAGCATCAAATGGCTTATTTATGACCTGAAACATTAAGTCAGCACCAGTTAATTTACCCAACACCCTGTTGACTCATGTATCACACTTGAGTAGGAACTATGTATCAGATTAAAGGATAATACTTAAAGGATGAGCAGCAACATTTCAGGGCGTAATTGCTCCAGCAGGGAGGCAAACAACTTATTTTGTTTACATACTGGACCATAATCCTCGGTGTAAGAATGTATTTAACCACATAAAATGCTTCAGCTGTGGTTTTGCAATAACAGAATGAGGATTTCTGCTGCAGGTCATTGAAACTTGATGCTTGAAGTGCTTTAAAACATGCAGTAGGGCTACATTGCATTGTTTTCCAGTTGAAACCTGTCCGCACACAGGGAGCATGGTTAGGGGGGGAGTGTGTGCAGGGTATATTGAGTGTAGAGGTATTTCATGGCAAAATAAAAATAAAAGGTTAACATATAACTGTAACAATGCGTTTTGAGCCACTATTTTTTTTGCTGTGTATATTACTGACTTGTAAACATGCTTTTTACTGGAACACACCACGGGTGTGGCTCCTTTAACGTGAACATTGGGATTAAAATGCTAAATTCCTAATTACTAAAGACTTAAAATAAGCCGCTATAATTACAGTCTATACAATACAAGCTGTCCTTTCGAAATGTATGCAGACTTTCTAACATCGCAGTGAGTTACTCAGTAATTAACCAAATCACTGCAAATATTATCGGACTTAGACATCTTAATTACAGTACACGACTTGCGGAAGGAGTCTTCCATGACATTTTGGCCTGCAGGTTACAGTGCAGCTCCTGATGGATGCATCCTCGCTATGTCCTGGTTAGCTGTTCGTGTGAGTGATTCCCTGAAATCCTTCCCAACAGCTCAATAGAGGCCACTGTATCAGATGAAATACTCGCCTCAGGCCAGCATAGTAAATGTAGCGGCATGAGAGGCTCCACCCACTTAGAATCCGACCAATCAAACAACTCCAAATGCTGCACTAAGTTCAATTTGTAAAATTGCCCTTGACCTCAGCGAATAGCGCAGTGTGTGGGCGTGGCTAATAATAGTTTGGTTGCACTGAATGTCGCTCATCAACTTTTGCTACTAAACGACCCTTGCAAAACAACTTAGTGGCTACCAAAAACATTTGAAAAATTCATCTCGTTTATGCTTGATTGCGGCGCATTTCTACCTCACTGACTTCAAACCGGGACTTACATTTGCCAGCAAAGCGCCGAGTATCTGCAGTGTCGAGGAGACTCCATTTTCGTATGCAGCTGATCGGGCTAGCCAGAAAGACGGCGGAAAGCTAGCTTCTTGTGTTGCTAAGCTAACTTTCCCCTGTAGATAACGGAAGCCAAAGCAAGCAAGCAAGCTTGCGTTTAAATTGTCCGCCTGACGATACCTTCGTTGATTACAAAAGACTCCCAGGTGCGTATGCTAGTTTAGATCCAAGTAAAGGTATATTGCTCCACACATGAATTCTTAAAACGTGGTATTTTATCAACGATATAATGCAGTTGTGTTGCGCTAGCTACAGGCCCTTATTGCTACCCTAATGTTTTAGCCTTCCTTCTTCCTCCTCAGCTGATAACAGCATATTTTCCCATTAAGCTTAGATGCTAAGCTAGTGTGCTACTAATGCTAATTGGAACACAGTCCCATTCACATAACATTATTATCCTCTTATTGTTGCGAGCGTACTCTGTGCATAATAAAGAACATTCTAGACAACATATTCGGATTGTGTGCTAACTTAAGCGCACGATCCAGTTGCTAATGTTACATGAATGCGATGCCATTATGCAGAGTGGCTGTGCAGAAATGCAAAACTCCTAGCCGTTTGTGGTTTGTTGTTGTGGCTGTCACAGCGTTACTTTGACCCTTGTGATTGCAGCATGCTGATGGTGGGAGGCAATGGACGGGTACACTAGAATGAGTGTGAAGGAGCTGTGTGAGACCGATGATTTGGCCACCAGTTTGGTCCTGGACCCTCTTTTGGGCTTCAGCACCCACAAGATGAACATCAGGTAGGCTGCTAGCCATGGGATACAAAGCCATCTCAAACAATGTCACAGTCATTGAGTGATACATTGATGTATGTATGAGTGTGCATGCTGTGACAGCTAAGCCTTTACTTAAGGTGTGGACACATATTATTATTTTTTACACACATTACACGTGGATATACATGAACGTATTGTCATGTATTTGCTCTGCAGAAAACTCCTGCACTTTGTACACTTTGTTCAGTACACTGCACCCTGGACTGGAAATGATTCCTTAGCTCAACAAACAAAACATTAAGTTATGGAAAAATAGTGAAAGTGCTTATGCAAGCAAGATGGTTTTGTTTTGAACATGCAGTGTCATTGTTATAAATGTTTATTTATGGCATTATAGTAATAATAGCATTATCAATAGAGGCCGGCTTTGTAATAAAACCTGATCTTTTATGGGGGAAAACTTTTTGCTTTGACTATTATGTTGTTAAAGAGTTACAATTAATATTTTGTCACATTCAATGTAAACGTTGGTGTGATTTGTATTTATTATTAAATTATAAATAAGATATAGAAGATAACAACATATTACTGGTTATTTTTTAGTCTTATGTATTTAACTGACTTAAAAAATGCATTTATTTTAATATTTTTTATAGAGGACAATGCTTTATTTGCACTTGAAGATGTTATCTTTACATTTAGCTGTGATTGTGTTACGACGTTACGAAGCCGGGTCTTACTCTGTCTTTTCTGTTTTAGTCCCCCCCCAGAGATCCGGCGGTGGGGAAACCTGAAGGAGACTTTGTTGCGGTTTCAGCGCACGCATGACTTTAACGCCACGTTTGAGGCTCTGACTGTAGGAGAACCGGCTGGTGACTACTTCATTGCTTTGGGAAACCATCGGCAGGAGCTTCTGAGACAACATGTAGGCTTCAAGCTGAAACATAGTTTCATGACGGAGGTATTTATACTTCAACATTAACGATAATCCTTGATTTTGATATGCAGGTTTATCGCTACCTCAATGCCTTCCTGCTGGATAGCGGTATCAAGATCGAGCCCTGTGACAGATACTCCTCAGAGACTAACGGAGCAAAGATTACATCAACACGGCATTGGTAATCACACACACACACACACAGAGCAGCGTTGCACTCTGGGAGCTCTAACTGTTCCTCTGTGATGGCTGCAGGTTTGTCGGCGAACGGGTGGAGGTCTTACTGGGTTGCATAGCAGAGCTGAGCCCAGCTGACAGCGCCGTGCTGAGGACGGGGGTCAATGACTTTAGCGTGATGTATTCGACACGCAAACGTTGCGCTCAGCTCTGGCTCGGGCCTGCAGCTTTCATCAATCACGGTGAGTTGGTTTGCATGTGCTGGCGATGTTTCCCTTCATACATACTGGATGCTTACATGTTTTGTACCTGATCTGTGAGGTTTTGTGAGCCGAGCGCTTCACGCTGCTGTTACTATGAAAATGAATAAAAGCCTTGTTTGTATTAAAGTGATGTCAAACTGCACAGTGAGTTAGCCTTATTTTAGTTTACATACACATCTAATATAGAGCTTTTGTGAGCAACTGCGTCTTATTTTAGTCCCCGAACACGTGATTAGGAGCTGGACTGGCATTAACTGCTTCCTGCTGTCCTCAGTAATGTACACTGGATGGTTGTTGATCATATCTGTTAAAATATCTCATAAGGGCACATTGTTTTCATGCGTTCAGACGAAACAGGGATGCACAGTATTGTGCTGTTAGATTTCACCACCAGCATGTTTTTACATCTCGTAATGATTTGTGGGGTTTTTTTTAACAACATGCAAAAATACGGCACTTTGCATAGAAAATATTTTGGCATGTACCTGAGTCATACTCGGTTGGAAACCCGTCAGCCTCTGAGCTTAGTGCTTTCTCTGTCATAACGAAGACAGCACAGCAGTTCCCTGAACTGAACTTTACACAAAAGCGTGCTCGGAGTTAAATGAATCTGCTTCAGGGGGCTCTTTCTTACAACAGTTCATTTAGATAATCAGCTTTTGATTAATTAATTCACCAACAACAAGTCCTTTCATGTGTTGCTGTGATTGAATAATGACTTACAATATTTTATTTCCTTTTTTTTTTACCTCTGGGGTTGAAGACTGCAAGCCAAACTGCAAGGTAATTTTTACTTTCCTGCACTTTTAAAAGGCTTTTAGAGTTAAAAATCACTAATTCCTTTTGTTAAATGCTTGCTAATTAGGCATCCTGAAGGTTGTGTATCTCTCTCTTCTGTTCTGAACTGGCTTGTCGTTGCATCCCACTGGGCCAACCAACCTTTGTCTAATGCTGCTTTTTTTGTTTATTTTTTCTCTCTGCACCTGCCCAGTTTCTCCCTGGGGAGAAAAATATTGCTTGTGTGGAAGTGATTCGACCCATATCACCGGGGGAGGAGATCACATGTTACTATGGTGCCAGCTTTTTTGGCGAAGGCAACGAAATGTGCGAATGCTGCACCTGTGAGAGGTGTGTCCATCATTTTACCAGGCATTGTTTAAATATCGTGATCAGATGGTGAGGAAATGAATTGAATTCGTATACATTTCAACTTGCATTTGTTTTTTTTTTAACTTTCCTTCAGGAATGGAGAAGGTCATTTTAAACACAGAGGAAAACTGCCTGAAAGTGAGGAGACAAAGGACCTTGTAGGCCAAAAGTACCGCCTCAGAGAGCGATATCTTCGTCATCACAGAGAGAAAGGTCACTTTGTTACAAGGCCAACAGCACCAGGAATACACTCTGGACTCTTTAAAGGTAACAAGTTTAGACTTTTCTGCTGGAAATGATCCTGCAAGACTCATAAAAGCTTAAACACAGTTACTGAAATGGTGTTATATCATTGCTAGATTGTGTTAAAATGAATGTGGACTTGAACTTAAATCAAAAGATGTGCTTTGCTCACTTTATTAAAACATGACACGTGTTCAGTTAGATCGGTTTAGCTTAAATTCATCAAAGGAAGTTCAAGTTTGAAGTCAGTAAATCATCCAAAAACTTGGGTTTTCCAGATGAAATTAAATTTTTTTTGTGCTGTTTTAGACCAGAAACAGTTTTAGCTAATGCAATCTTATGTGTCATTACCCATAATAACCTCATATGATGTCTGCATCAGCAGGAACAATAACTGAAGCTGTTAAGCTGAACACTGAAACACTTCTGTCATTTTTTTGTATTACATCAGTTGTTTTTCAGTGATATGTGTGTTTTATGTGACCAATCACAGCAAAACAAAGGATTTAGTGTGGAGGATTTTACATAATTAGATCTCGTCTTCCTCTGGGACACGCAGGTGTCCTTACAAACACCCTGCAAGATGGCTCATAAAGATAGTAAAAGTAGAAAAAATACAGATTTCTCTCATGTTATTGATTAATGCGTATATGCTAACTGTCTGGTTGTAGTTTTGATTAGGTTCTATGATCACATCTGCTTTTTATGAGCTACCCAGATGATGTGAAAGGAGGGAATATTTATTGTTTTAAGAGGGCTTCCAGTGGGGCAGCTGTAGGATAATACATTAGCAGATGCATTAAGCAGCTTTGTCAGTGGGGTTTTAAGCTTGAGAGGTGTTTAAGGCCATCTTTTAAAAAGCACCACCCTTCCCCCCGCCTTTTCCTCTTCACTTAAATTATTATTTAAAGTTTGTAAATCCATATTTCACTCTGACTTGTGAAATGACCTAGATGCTAAATGGGTATGAGAGAGTGGTACCATGTTTTTAAACCTATTTTCTGTTGTTGTCTTGATGGATTATGCTTGTTAACTTCCTGGTTAAAACCCTGCTGGCTTTGTTTGTCATCTTTCATTCATAGCCATCCCCTCAAGGAACTCCTTCACCCAGCAGATGAGGAGAAATGCCTTGAAGACCAGAAAACTGAATGAAACAAAGAAGTGGAGACGAGAGAAGCAAAGACGATCCGGCAACCAACCTCTGAAATCTTCCACCGTCAAACAGCGTAGGACAGTTCCGGGTTTGTCCCAGGTTCTTCTGAAGGACCTTAAGATCAGAGTGCGGCGCCACTCTGTGGATTTTCTACTGAAGTGTAAAGATCCCAAAAGCAAAGAGAGGGCCTTGCTGCTTCAGCTGGAGGAGGGGAAACCTCTGCAATCAGCCGGTGACGAAAACGACAGCAGTGCTGTCAATTCGAAGCCTTTTACAACAAATTCCTCCACGCCAGTGAGCAGAAGGAGCAGAGCTTCGTTAAAAAGTGCAGGTCAGAACAAGCAGCCTGTCAACGTGCTGGACGCAAGTACCTCTCCAGACACAAAGAACATGGCTCGCACTGCACAGCAGAAGCCGACAAAGTCTGGTAACGCGGACCCGGCTAACACTAAAACTGTTTGTCACCCTGTTCAGGTTGGAAAAACACGCAGTGCAATAACAGAAGGAAAGCTAGACCAAGCAATCACACAAAGTCAAAGCAACAAATGCAGCAGCGTTCAGGCCTGCGTCGTCCCCTCGGCTCAAACAGAGCAAAAGACTGATGTTTCTTCCTCAGTAGAGGTTTGTCAGAGCATCCCAGGTGGGTCGAAAAAGGCTGCAGACAATCCAGTAATACCTCTGAAGCAATATGTTACAGTTAATCTAACAAGGTTAGCAATGCCACAAAGTACGAGTCCAGCAAAGCCCTGCAAAAACAGGAAAGGAAGGGCTGTGGTCAAAAGGACGGGCAAACCGTCTCCTCAACCTGCACCCCTGACAGAAAAACGAGCTTCCAGGTCGGACGTCTGCGCAGTAGAAGGTAACAGAGGAGTGAGGGAAGTGTTTTTCAAGGCCAAAGATAATGTAAAAAATCAGCATCCAACTGAGCCTGGGGGGGATTTCTCCCATGATGAAAAGAAACAGACAGACAAGGTTATAGAAATACAAATGGTTTCAGAAAAGGAAAAACATTGCATACAGAAAGATCAGGATGTTGTAAATGACAGGAGTAAAGGGCGGAGAGAAAGAGGAAATTCTGCTTTGGCTGCTGCAGAATGTAAAACAGTTGTGGAGGTGAAAGAGCCCGAATGTGAAGTTGTGTCTAATGATAAAAACAACACCCAGCGTAGCGAAAGTCCCGTCAGAGATGCTTCTAAACAGGATGACGTTCTGAGGGTACCCAGAGTAATGAAAAGGAGTCTGCGTAAGCAGCCAGTGAGCAGACAGGAAGAAGATGTGGTCATAAAACAGGCAAAGGTTTTGCTATCTGATATTTTAAGGAAAGACAGATCCATCATAGACAAAAGATTGCAGGGAGATATCGTAGGCAAAATGTTTTGCACCTCAGTTTCAAAAGAAATGCAAAATGCTGAGGGGCGGGGGGAAATAAATGGAGGCACGTGCCATCATTTGGAACAAAGGAGAGTTTTAAGAAGACGAAAGACGAGTCCTCGAGCACAGAAAACAAAAGCAGAGCTTAAACAAAGTAACAGGGGACACTTGAACAAAGAACTTCCAGTTTCGCTGAAGACGGAATTAAGCGAGAACCGTTTGCTGCCTCAGACTCCGCAGAGGCCCAGCAACCCACCGGCCACCTGCCTCAACCCACTACCTCACCAGTCACCGATCTCTGTTAAAGCTTCAGCTCACGTGCACGCAGACACTACTCCACAGCCGCACACACAATCCAACATACCTCTGAAGAAACGCACATTTCGCAGTTCCGTGGAAATGGACTCGGACAAAAGCCTGAACTCGGTTTCGGATCAGCTTTCCCAAAAACCGGCGTTGAATTCGTGTCCAGCGCAGCGGCCGGATCTCAGCACGTGTTTAGGGGAGAATAACAAAGTGAAGAGGGAGAGTAAAGCCAAGGCGAGAACAGAACCTCAAACCAAGCAAAGCTCCTACAAGCGAGTGCTCCGCTCCAGAGCGAACAAACCTCCGCAGCGAGGTCATCTGCTGAGGAGAGCTCAAAACTGTAAATCGGAGAAGCAAGACGACGACGAGCTCATCAAGGTAGAGACACTACAGAGCGATGATCCTGCAGGGGACGAACAAGCTGACGAGCCAGATGCAGAATTTCAAACTAAAGAGCAGGTGGAGGTTTTAACCCCCGAACAGAGCAGCTCAGAGGACACCAAGCCCAGCCTGGATTTTAGGTTCCGCCTTAAGAGGAGAAGAGGGAAGGTATGGGAGATGCAAAATGAAAACCTGGCATTAAAAACCGAGAAGGGCGATGATTTCATGTGCGACCCTTTTAAAGCCATCATGGATTCCGTATCCATTTTAAACATGGAGATGGAGGCAGCTCAGGCTCACGTGCAGGCCAGTAAGAAGTCAAAGAACAGGCTGCATCGGTTAAAGCGAAGAGGCGAGAGGATGACTGAAAAGCAGGCCGCGGTCGCCTCCGCTTTTTCAGACGAAGCTGTTAAAAAAGCTCAAACTGTATGCGAGGCAGGTGAGGCCAGTGATGATAAAATGGAAGTTAAAGAAAAACTTGGGAGTGAGCCTCAACAAGCCTTTGGTAAAAGTGAAAGTCAGAATGGTGCCGGTGAGAAAGTGTCTCTAGTGAAGCAGGATATGAAGACTGAAGATCGCTTTCGAAACAACTGCTGCTTGTTTGAAGGTAGAGGTCAACAGAAGCTGGAGCCGGAACTGGATGTAAATGGTTTTCCGCTGCCGGTAATAAAACTCCGGAGGAAGACGGAAGATATTTGGGAGGTGGACAGCAAAGAGGATCTCGCACACCCTGAGCTAAAAGTAGAACCCAGTATTAAGAAAGAGATGAAGGGTCATATTGTAGGGAAACAAAAGATGGTCTGTGATGATGTTAGCACACCCAAAGAAGAGTGTCCTTCCTCTCAGAAACAGAACAGCAATGCAGCTCCACTTAAAACAGAACCCCCAACATTTTCTTTATCTCTGTCACCACTGTCGCTGTCCTCCCCTCTTAGTGATAATAAAAGCGAAGTTATATCCTCTGCTCCAGATAGAACGGCTGAAAGGTCAGAGATGAACAACGGAGGAAGGAAACAGAGGCACAAAATGGACCGAACACGCAAGTGTGGGCCTGTGGAAACACCCACCACTTGCCTTAGTCACACTCTGCAGCAAATTGATAACAGTCTCTCTCGGCTCTCCGAAGGCTTGTGTTCATCTCAGACTTTAGAAAAGCCCACAGCCTGTCCCACTGCTTCTAATTCTGTCATCCAGCCCCCGTCCCAGTCTCCTCCATTCACAACGGCAGACAACATGCTTACTGGTGAGCCCAGCTTCACCAACTGCTGCGATGATATTCTCGACTTTCAGTGTCTGAACTTTGAGGGATACTATCAGCCGCAAAACATACTCCCGTCCTCTCCTTCAGATCTGTGTTCGCTCGATCCGCCCGCCGATCCTTTCAGCAGCCCCCTCTCACACAGCCCGTCTGACACCTGGACCACGGAAACGCCATACCTTGGTCCTCCCAGTCCGGGAAATAACTTTACCAGTGAGGATTTGCAGTTTTTTCCTGGTTTAATTCCTTCCAAAAGCGACGCTGTTCCTCTAGAATGTGAAGCAAAGGATGCCCTAAAAGACAAAAACCCACCCAACCATAGTTTTGCTTATCCAGCTATGGGAAACCCTGACATGATGGCAAAGGACCGGATTACCAGCAGAGTTCTAGGAGCAAGGCTATCCAAAGAAGACCTTAAAACTCAGTCCTATTCTGTTGCCAACAAGCCAAGGTTGGTCGGAACAGCAACATCTGTTGCATCTCAGAACCCTGTTGCTTTACCCCTGCCCTCCATCAACACCAAGCCTAACACCAGCCAAATAAAAACCCAGCCTAACCTCAAAAACCAGGGCCCCTTCCATCGACTGACCACCGCAAATAAAGCTCAGTTGTTTTCAAATAGTCAGGCTAATGTAGTAAGAGGAGTGCCGTCCCAAATGTCTAACAGATTTCCCTCTCCTCAGCTCTTTTCAGCAAGACATCCTCATCCTCCTGACAGTCCGATCTGCTTTCAAGAGAAACCTTCAACAGTTATCCACAGGGTGCTCAAGTATCAGGGGGGAAACCAGAGTCAGAACTTGTACAGCGCACCTTGTAAAGACGCCATGACTGCTGGCACCCCCACAACCAGGACAGTTGATGTAAAGATGGGTGCTATCGAAAGGACTCAGCCAAGTCAGAAATTCAGTATCGACGCGGAAAGTCAAGAAAAAGGTAACGCTTGTGTTGGTGGCTTTGCAAAGATCGTTAGCCCCCATGGTTCCTCCAGCAATCCCATCAGGTCTAACATCCATTTCAACAAACCCAGCTCTTGCATTTCACAATCTTTTCCTAAAAGCAAGATGGCGCCTGCCAAGCAAGACTGTGAAGAAGCCAACATGGCGTACAAAAACTTCTCTGCGTTGCCAAGGCCCTTCTTTTTTCCCAACAAGAGCGCGGATGATTATTCACAAAAGAGTTTGAAACTAGACAAACCCACCATCTCTGACAAACCCCAGCCTTGCTACACTCAGCAAGACCCTTTTGATTTCTCCTTTGGCTCATCTCTTTCGCCAATGTCTCAGCACAGCAGCCCCCAAGTGGTCCACAGCACACCCCCTAGTACACCCGCACCAGCAAACAAGAACCAGTCCTCCACTTCTGCTAATTTCCATTATGGCTACCAAGGTCCTCCCTATGTCCTCAACTTCAGCGGAGACCATTCATTGACCCTCGGTCTCAGAGATGGTTCTGAGGGTTACCCGGGATTAGGCACAACAAACTACACCTACCACTGCCTGATGGAGCCTTCAGGCACTCAAGGGCGGCTGGTTCTCGAGCCCTGCGGACCACAGCTCTCTAATCCGTCGTTGGGTGGATTTTCAGGGCTTAAAAGTCAGGATGAACATTGCAGGAAGGACATGCAGCAACAATGCCCGCCAGGGGAACACCAGGGCACGTCACACTATGGACCTGTACCGTCATCACACTCTATGGGTCCCACTAAACCCAAAAGGGTGAGGTTAGTGGTGACAGACGGTACCGTAGACTTAGATCTTCAGTACTCGGATTGATTTTTTTTTTTTTTTAATCGGTTGTCACTGGATCGGATCTCTTGAGACGTGTTTGTTGTTAATGTGCAAGTGATTATCCAGCATCTGCTACAAAATGTTTTTGTAAACGTTGCAGGTAAAAAATCTACCAGTTAAGTCCAGCGATTTACATTTTTTTCTAACATTTTAATGGACTGTTAAAGTGCAAATGACCTGTACAGAATTTTATGTAAAAAAAAATAAGACTTTTCCAAGCATTTTAATTAATGTCTGCTTTAAAAGAAAAAGAGAAAAAAAAAACACTACAATTTGCTTAAAATACCAAATTTCCAGTTGATAAAGAACGCAAAGCGTTAGGATGAAGTTTTAATGCTACCCTGTAAATGATGGATCGCTCTGACCGTACTGTAACATAGATGTGTGAATTTTCTATATCCTTTATGGTAGTAGAGACCGAAGCCACCATCCCTGTTTGCTGGTACTAGTTTTGGTGGCTTTAAAAGGCAGCTTTGTGCCTCAGTCTTTGATATTCTTGTGTTTTTGTTTTTTTTTGTTTTTGACGCACCTATTGAAACGACGTCGCCCCCTTTTTTAAAAAAATAACATGTAACCGTTTTTTCTCACGTTTCCGTGTGCGAGTGTGCATGCAAGGGCAGGTTTTTGGCTCGTTATACCTGATCACATGACCGTTCTTTAACATTATTGACGCATAAATGAAAGGCTTGTGCATGAACAGTGTACAGTACAGAGTTTGATGGGCTGCAGCTTCGCACAGCTGCGCTCTTTGGGCACATGTGTGGACCAGTAGGTTAGAGGAAAAGCAATCTTTTCAGGCCAGTTGCGCTTCATGGCTTATGGATGATACAGAAATGTTTTTGTTGGAAGTTATCTGGTAGAGAAAGAATATTTTCACTATAACATGTTGCATAAAAATGTGACAATCTTCTCATAACTCGGCTCTTGTTTTTTTTTCCTTTCCACCAAGGAGAGAACAGAAGGATCCATTTTGCAGTAGTTAGTTGTTATTTTTTTACAGGTGTTTATAGTGTAACCATTTATTTAGGGAGATCAGACGCATTCCCCTCTCGCTGTATGTTGAACACGATGTGGCCGGAGTGTTGAGTGATGCTGCACAGCCTTATATTACTACCATGAAGATGTACTGTCTTGATATGTAAAGGCCAATTATTTATTTTAATATCCTCACTCTTGAAAAGGTGCTTTGATGTAATTTATATTTCACATTGATTGTTCAGACTATAAAATGTTTTGTTTTTATTATTTAATGGAACAAGATGATATTTACATTGAGTATTTAATTTGAGTGTTTGACATCTTCAGTTTTCTGATTTTTTCAGATAAAACTCACTCATTCTTTTCTAATCGGGTGTTAGTCTAACTGGACGTCTGCTGTAGAAATGTACAAATGTAGCTTATATCATTAAAGACACTTAATTCTTTTATAACGTTTTTGTTTCTGGGTATTTTCTTCAAGTATTTAACCCTTACATAGCATGATTAAATGTTTGGAGGAGTACAGTTTTCAGTAGTTCTAATGAATTTTATTAAAAATGGGTGGAAATAAAAGTCTGATCCACTAAAACTGAGTGTTGTATCTCAATACTGTTGAAAGTTTTGCCCATTTCTCAGTTTTTTTTATTATCTGATCATTTTTCTGTTCTTTATTAGTGTAAAGGGTTAAAGTTAATAATAAATATTCATCCTTTAAAATACAACCTTATGTGTGGATCAGAAAAAAGCAACAAAAATAAGTGTTTATATAAATAATATATATCATTGGTGTCATTTTGGGTTGATATTGTCACAATGTGAACAGGATGATGATGAAGGCTGTTTAAATACAAGCTGTCATTGAATTAGAACAATTTGTAGTGGATTTATATTTCAGATTCTAAATTTAGTTCTCCAGTTTATGAGAGAAAATAAATATATAAACATTGAATGTGTCAGTATAGAGAAAAGTCACCTGTAAAGGTTATACGTGATTCTGACAGCGTACACCAGATACTTCCTGTTTGGGACTTGTGTATGATTACGATGGAGCATTAAACCGTGTTTGTGGTTGTCACAGTGAACTGTGACAGTTATTCCTGCACTAGTGTCATGATTTCCATGAAAGAATCATCAGATTGTTATGCAGAAGAAGCTGAAAATAATGGATAGCCTTTCCTTTTCTATTCTAAGTGCTACTGCAGGGGGCTGGAGCCGATCCCTGCAGTTAGCAAGCGCGAGGCAGGTTGCACCCTGGATGGGCCACCAGTCCATCAGAGAGAGACGAACACCCATTCATACTCACTCCATGGTTCTGGAAAGGGGGAAAAAGCTGGAGAGAACCCACACACACGAGAGAACACACAAATTCCACATTGAAAAGTTGCTGTTTAAACCCCTTCCCCCACCTGAGGCACAAAACGTACAATACAGCGAGGCTGGGATGCTAACCATGCAGCCCTAATGGATAAGTAGTACCAGTTTGCACACCTGTGTCCAGGTTCTCTGAATCTGTAGATGATGGGATTCAACGTAAACCCATTTTAATCTTTAGATGAAAATATTCTGAAATTGCTCCACGATTTATAGATGTGACATTTTAGCAGATTGTTCCTCTTCATAGCTTTACTACACAGAGACTCTGCCTCTTTAGGGTGCTCTTTATTTTACTGATTCCTATGTATCGCTACTCGTTCCTCCAGCTGTGACTTTTCAGAACCATTTCCTTTTTCAGCCTTTTTCTAGCTCCATCCCAACAGAAACACGTTGCTGCTGCCACACGATCCATCCGTCCATCTGTCCGTCCATTATCTGGACCGCTTTTTCCAACTCAAGGTCGCGGCGAACTGGAGCCTATCCCAGCAATCACTGAAAGACGAGGTACACCTTGGACAGGTCACCAGTCCATCACAGGCCGTCATATTTTCCAAGAAACGATATAATGTCTGTAAATAAAACACTAAAAGCTCATCAGAGTTTACATCAGAGGAGGATTCATTTATAAACTGAAGTCAAATGCTTTTTTCCCCACTTTGTTTCTGTGTTTTTCTCTCTATAATATTCATTTGGTTACTTTCATTATCCAGGGCTAGTGTTGATCCCTCCACCTGATCTTTCATCTTACAACCAGCATTCTCCTCCTCAATCCTCTCTCCTCTTACGGCATCTGACCCACTTCTGCCTTTCTTTCTAGCTCTCACTTCCAGCCAAGAAGCTATTTCTGTTGCCAAGTATAACATATTTCTCATAATGAGGGCAGAAAGAGAGAGAAAGGCACATTTTCCATTACAGCAGAGATGGAATGGAGGCTTGGAGATGGTACAGTACACGGGATGGGGGGAGGGGGGGTGACAAATAATAAAATGAAAATGTTTCTCAGCTGTCATAACAGAAAACTCAGGCAGGCTTGTACTGTGAATATTTAAACACCCACTAATTCATCCAGGACTCCAGCTTGATTACAGCGAACACATGAAGTAAACATCTCAGATATGTCACAACTCAACAGAGGATGTAAATATTCTATAAATGTGTCCTGACAGAGATGAATATGACAGTTCATGTTCATTCAGCGTGTTTAAGGTTACGTTTAAACGACTTTCTGGGTAAAAAAGGTTAAAAAAGTTTAAATATCATTGAGATATCGTGGCTGTACGTGGCTATTAGTCAGAGAAATCTGGTTAAATTTGATAATTGATCCCACATTGTGTGCTGTATGTGTAAATCCTGCATCTTTCTCTCTGCAGCATGAAAAGGCTGTTCTAACCAAAGCCAGTTTCACATGCACTTCATCACTTTTATGCTTTTTGTTTGTTTTTACTGCATATATAATCCATCCATTTAACCCGGATAGGTTTCCACATGTTCATTTTTTCATTGCACATTTCTGCTACTCCGTTAAATCAGAACAGCAGTGCACGTGCGACCACGTGACGCCATGTTCCTTCTGTTCGGGGGGTCTGGGGATTATAATCTGTCATGGGATATGAGCTCTGCCATTGCAGTTGCAGCCCTGCAAAATGGCTGACTGGGTTGAGTTGCTGTGGGATTTTTGGAGGAGTGTAGAATACTGGAGGCATGGTTATCATCATCATCATCATCATCATGAGTAGAGCAGGAAGGAGACACAAATGGTTTCTGACCCTCGGAAATAGGTTTGGGCTGTATGGAGGTGCACTAACATTGCACGTTATTTCCCAGGTGACGCGTGGCTCATGCTTTGAATGACTACTGGCTGAAGTGTCAGTGCATTAGTGTAAATTATGACTGTAGCAAAACCCTGTATGTCGAACAGAAGAAGCTGAATAAAAACGTCAGCTACACAAGATGGGGTATTGCTCCTATTATTATTATGGCTATATTTCTTTATTAGATCTGACTGCCTGCTATTAAATCTCTGCTATCTCCTTTTCCAGCCACAGTTGATGAAACATTGCTTTAGCTTATAACTTACTCTCACACTAACAATGCATTTGGTCCAGTTTGAACCTGGTTAATGAAACCAGCACACACTTTATGAGGATTTATTTGCTTCACATCAGGTTCTACATATACATAGAGCTCAGATGCAATGCTAATGAAGCGAAACATGGTGGAGGCTTTCACTTTGTAGGGTTCTCTTGTCATTCCAACCTGTGAGCAGAGGCTCCACCATGCCTGAGATATAATGCATTTACATTTGCTTCCCTCATGTGAGCGGGCAGCGTGCATTTCTGTTCTATACTTAGGTGCAGGCTGCTAAATTCAATCAGAGAGAAAGCAGCAGTCATGGAAATCAGCTGATGCATTCAAGCTTGTGCAGCTTTGTCCAGAATGAAAACTAAAAAAAAAAAGAAAAGCTGGCTGCATGCAGTTTTGCTCAGGAGGATATGGTGGGATAAGACAGCGCCGTAGTGGAGGGTGGGGGGTAAAAACCAAACCCAAACGAGCCTCTCAACTTCCATGATGAAGCAGAATATTTCATGAGGATGAAAAAGCCCATCGGAAATGTGCTCCACAGTGTCAAACCGCTCAGGATGCGATTGGAAAGTCTGAGGCGGGATAAAAAAAATCCAAAGCAGGTTTGTTGTCACCGCCTTGATCCGAGCCAGGCGTGATGCTTCACCTGTCAAAATCTGAACCCAGACGCTTCGAGGATTTTTCTGCAGCACGTTTTCGTTTCTCTTTCACTTTTTCACCTTCCCAGAACAACCGCAAGACTTCCTGCACACATCAGGAGGAGACCTGCCTACTGAAAAGCATTTGTTTGCATCTCTGTCATCACTCTAGCTCCCCTCCTCACCCCACTTCCAAACTATTAAAAGGGTGTTAGCTCATCAAAGTGAGTTTGACATGCCTCACTTGCCACTGATTGGCATAATGGAGTTGATTTCTACTTGCTATTCAATTGAGCTCATCAGTAGAAAGCTCCTTCTCCACCCACAGTGCTTCTCCTCAGCCTCCTCTCTGTGTGATAATAAGCATTGCAGCAGTGGCTCCCTCATCCTCTTATACACATCTCTTTCATTCCTTATTCATATTTCTGTGGGTGTGAGAATACACATGTTGGGCGCACCGCTGCAGATTGCAATGGATTTGATAGAATTGTTCCACCGCAGTATTCATGTGTGTGTGTGTGTGTGTGTGTGTGTGTGTGTGCTTTTGTTGCAGATATTTCACTGGATTATCTTTTATGCATTTCTGTGTGAACGTTTGGTGTGTGTGTCCCTGCACTGCTGGGTGGATCCCTGTTCTTTGGTGAGAGGAGGGGAAAGAAAAAACAACAGATTCTGTTCACAGCTAAGAGTCTAACTCCAGAACATCAAAGACACAGGGTGAGGAGAGAGAGAGAGAGAGAAAGAGATGGAGGGAGGGAGGGAGGGGTATGCCCTGTATCCGGGTAATGACAGAGGAGGAAGAGATGGAGGGAGACAGAAAGAAAACCAACCAACCAGTATAAGGAGAGAGAGGGGGGCACTCTGAACAAGCTGAAGGGAGGGAGGGAGGGAGGGAGGAGGGGAGGACATCGAGCGAAGGATGGGGAGATTGCCGGACCGAAGAGATAGAAGTGTTACTACAGAGCTGCTGCTGCTGGAGGACAGTCTGGGAGCCGGGGATAATGCTCCATCCCTCAGCGTACAGCAGCACACCGGACACCTTGTAGTTTCTTGTGTTGGCCTCTGTAAAGGAGGAAGGTCTTTCTTTTTGCAGCTGTATTTGTCTTTTGTTCCTTTTTCTTTTTAAAACCCTTTTCTTTACATCTTCCTGATCGTCCCTACTCACTCTGTTCCACTGCAACTGCCAATCGCTGGGCTCTCCCCCTCCTCTCTTTTCTACTTCTGTCCCCTTTTCCAGTGGAGGGATTTCTGTATCTCACCAGGGATTGTAGAAGACAGTAAGACTGCTTTCTGTCATTTCTTCCTTTTCCTTCATGACATGCATGCAAACGGAGGAAGGGGCACAGCAGAGAAGCATAGAGTGGGATTTTACGTTTGTAGGGGGATAGTGCTGGAGTCAGTGGGGGGGCGTATGTGCATGCACTGGGAGGTGGGAGGAGGCTTTGCATGTTCAAGTTTACTGCATTGATGTGAAACAGTAATTCCTCTGTCACATGGTGACACTGCATGCAGAAATTCCAGCTTTAAATGAAAATGCAGCGGCTGCAAAAAAGAAACTGGAAAAAAAGGGATTCACAGTCATCAGGAAGGAAAATAATCTATATTAAGCAGTGGATTACTCCTTTATTCAAGCACATGAATGCTCTTATGGATAAATAAGACAGAACATGTTTGCAGCATCAGATATTATAACTCAAATATAGATCTACTTGCTTGCTCTTTATCATTGTGTTAAACTGATAATCCCACCCACATACATCTGCATGCCTGTCAAGAACTGCTGATGTTCTGGTGCACAGAGCAGCTCTCTGCTCAGTGTTCACATTAAAAGGCTAAGCAGTGCATAAAACAACCCAGTAAATCCCACTTTGGCTCCCCTGACACATTGGCCGTGGTGTATAGAAGCAGTATGCATGAACGAACATGGACACAGATGCACATAAGCATTCAAAAAGTGGGAACTTTAACACTCACAGTGTGTTTTTTTTTCATCGTGCATACAGCTTAGATGTTTAAACTGCTGTCCTCTCACTCGAGTGGCTGCCTCTACAGGAAAAGGGTCACCCTCCCAGCAGGGAACATGTGTCCGCTCCTCTCCTGTCATTATCTCTACCTCTGTTTAGTCTATCTATAGATGCTTTTGTCTTGCTGATGCCGAACGCAGCCCCTCACAGAAAGGTGACAGCGGGTCACTTTTACAGAGATGCATAATTACACACAAGCTTTTTTTTGCATGACAAAGCAGCGAGGTGGATTTCAGAAGTTTACCTGAGAACAAGCTGGAGTTCAGGTTGTTGTTTTCACCCACACACTCATTGCAATGCACACATGCTTTTCACGCTTGGCTGTGAAATGTGATGTCTCAGGAGCGGGAGAGTAACGACAGAGGAGTAGCTCATCGAACTTTGAGTTCAGTTTGCAGCAGTGGGACTTTGATCCTCCGCCTGTCCACTGCTGGTGGGTTCACTATGAAAATAGAGCGCTGTTGTCAGTGTGCTGTGCTGATTAGAGGAGTCAGTGAACAGAGACACTCACACACTCTTCATTAACTCATTCTGTCCATAAATCTGTACCAGAGGTGCCTTTCTTGCTCATACCAAGTATTAACTCTTATTCTGTCAAACATTTCACATTAAACATGTCAGATGAAAGCAATTAGTGTCGAATTGAATTGATTGGTCCACAGCTTCTAAGGCAGATTTATGGATTATGTCTCTGCATGGCGTTCTGAAGTCATAACGTCATGTCTGGGTTGGATTCAGCCCTCAAAATGTGAACTGGTTGATACTGTTCAGCTAATTTTGCTGCTGTTTGGGCACTTGTATAATTTGGCCTGTGAAAATCAAGTTGCTGTTGTTCAACAGGCCGGCGCAGAGCCGATAACCGGACTGTCAGGTCGTCATTGCTTCAGATATTGTTTGGCACAAATAGAGTCAAGCTCCAGCAAACAGGGTCGACTTGCTTTGAATTAACATTTCACTCATGTCGGCGAAGTGGAAACACAGTTAATTCTGCCCGTGCTGGAGAAGTGCTATGGGACCACACAGTTTAGTTCCACCGTGCATACACCGCTGACATTTCCACCTGTACAGATCTCTGTTCAGGGATCAGGGGGCCACATCTCTCCTCGACACACTCAGGGGAGATTTCTCTGCATGCTCGGGCGAAGCTTACCTGGCACGGCCTTGAATTGTGATTAATTGGAATTAATTTGTTTATTTAAAGCCAAATTTATTCAGAATCCTCTTTTATAGGATGTAGGATGGAGAAAAAAGAGTTTTTTCCCACATTATTTCCAGCCTCTCTCTGGTTTGTTTGCCTAAGTGCACAGAGGTGGAGGGCAACCTTCCTTTCAATATTTGCTGCACTGCTCAGGGGGCATGTAGTTCATACCTCCAGATTTAGCCCTCTCGTTTACTCTTTCACTCCTTTCCCTCTCTCACTCATTCCTTCTTCATCTCTCGCCGCCGGTAAATGGCTGAACTGGGACAGACAGGTCTCCCTTGCGCTTTGTCCTACTTTGACATTGTCCTCTCTCTTCTAATTATTTCTCTTTTTTGGTTGTTTACATTTATCCACCCATCTTTTAGTGATTCACTCGCTCTCTAAGTGTTTTATCACAGCAGAGTGATGGTGCTGTCGGGCGTTAATGGGCTGTTTGGGAGACAGAGGTGCTGTCATTACTTTACAGTACATTTTTCTCCACTTGGCATGATGTGGGAAATTGATGGTTGCCAATCATGAAACACACTCCCAGTTTGATTTGAAGAGAGTTGATGGTTAGAAGTGTCAGAGACAGAGAAAAAACACCCTTCAGTCTGGTGAGAATATCTCTCTAAAAGCGAGTAGTTCGGCCAACTGGTGCGGCAATAAAATTAATGACTGTTTTATAACAGAAAGATTTCTTTTCACAATGACGTGGAAATCTAATAATTTATTCCCCCATTTTCCCCGCAACCCAGATTCAACCAGACATAAAAACATGCAGTTACAACATTGGGTTGTTGTGTCTTCAGTATGTTTTGGCATTATTTTAACGTTTTATGTGATCATTCTGCATCTCTTTCTCTGTTTCGTGTCTCTTTTTGGTCATTTTAGCCATTTTGAATCTGTTTGGGCTGCACGGTGGCGCAGTGGGTTAGCACCGTGGCTTCACAGCAAGAAGGTTGCTGGTTGGAGCCTCGGCTGGGGGGAGGTCTGTGTGGAGTTTGCATGTCCTACCCGTGTTAGCGTGGGTTCTCTCCGGGTTCTCCGGCTTCCTTCCACAGTCCAAAGACATGCACCTTGGGGATAGGCTGATTGGAGACTCTAAGTTGTCCATAGGAGTGAGTGTGTGTGTGTATGGTTGTTTATCTATGTGTGTTGGTCCTGTGATGGACTGGCGACCTGTCCACGGTGTACCCCACTTCTTGCCTGATGTCAGCTGGGATTGGCTCCAGCCCTCCCGCTACCCCGTTTAGGGAATGAGCGGTGGATAATGGATGGATGGATGGATGTGCTCCCCGAACATACTCTCCAGCCACCCCTCTCCTCCGCTGACTTTCACCATGTCCGTCCGGCTTAAACTGGCTCCATTATGCACATTTCAGACTAAATGCTTTTTATGTGTCCAAAAGGGCAAGAATTAATATCGCATTTTCCCAAACCTCTTTATTTATTTATGTCACATTGAACAAGCAGAAAGAGAATGCGGCGCCTCTGATTGGTCAGTTCCCGGAAGCGGTTGTCGGGAGCGCGCACATCAGCTGTTTCCTCACACAAACAGCAGAAGAACTCGTAAACAAACCTAATTAACTCAGTCAATGTCAACACAAAACATGCAGCCGTACATGACGTAACTCGTATCGGACCCATAAAACAATGGTGAACAACAACAAAGAGATGCAGCAGGACTTACCTGTTATGTTTCTAGCATCCCCCATTCACCATTCTTTATAATGACCCTGGACAATTATAATATATAGAGACATCATATTACTACAACCTTTTATTTCACTTTGAGTTATGTTAACTAAATAAATCAGCAACTCTATATATTGACATTCTAGCTAAACATGTATTAAAATAACAGAAAATTTAAATGTCTAAAATATTTAGTTTATAAAACTAAACAAGTTTATCAGGTCTTTAAAAACTCAACCTTTAAGCAAACAGGAAAGAATAAAACATTTATTTCTAGAATATATTTTTATTCTATGAGTGTCACAGAGATGGAGAGAACATGTGGATGAGATGTAATCACAGCAAGCGTGGAGCTGCAGCCAGAAACAGGGAAGTTTTCAGAGGATACAACATTTTCTGAACATCCTGCAGCAGCAACACATTCTTGTTTTCATGCAGACAGGAAGCAACAGGAAGCTGAAAATATTTTATATATTACACATCTTTTACATTAGAAAATGTTCTTTAACTAATAGTATCCACATTTATCCAACAGGATCAGGATCAGTCCTGATTAATGCTGCTGTTTGAGGCTTTGCATCGCCCAGAATGTGTAACTCCAACTAAATGAATCAGTTTCACAGAAGAAAAACTAAATAATATATAGTTTATAATATATAGTTTACAAGTAGGAAATAAAAACAATGTACTAATACAGCCACAACCAATGGATAATTCTAACATTCAACAGAAATATTTGCATGTGAATAAAATAGTACAAATAACTGCGATAAATAAGCGAGATACAGGCTTACTGGTGTCTACAGAGACTGGAATCTGGCTCCTGTTAGCTAACCACAGGCTAAATTAGCCTAGTTTATTAGTTACACAACTAAATAACTAAAAATAACCAAATAAAATACCACAGCTGACTTAATTTCTTGCTGAATATTCAGCTGATGCCTCAAAATGCCAAGAAAATGT
>JBAMHV010000022.1:19064024-19091755 GCA_037177535.1 Pseudomugil gertrudae
GAGTACTGACATGGTGACCCCCAAAGCTCTCCGAGTACTGACATGGTGACCCCCAAAGCTCTCTGAATACTGACATGGTGACCCCCAAAGCTCTCCGAGTACTGACATGGTGACCCCCAAAGCTCTCCGAGTACTGACATGGTGACCCCCAAAGCTCTCTGAGTACTGACATGGTGACCCCCAAAGCTCTCTGAGTACTGACATGGTGACCCCCAAAGCTCTGTGAGTACTGACATGGTGACCCCCAAAGCTCTGTGAGTACTGACATGGTGACCCCCAAAGCTCTCTGAGTACTGACATGGTGACCCCCAAAGCTCTCTGCTTTGCTACTCAGAGCATGTGCAGACAATCCTTCCCACCAGCTTTACAACAAACTCCTTTTACAAAACAGCAAAACCCCCAAAATGCACCTGACCTCACTCCGGGGCATCACAGACATGACGACGGTAAACAGATAAAATGGGTTGATGAGTTTCTGGCATGCAAGTTTAGCTTTTTTTTTTAGCTTTATTCAGCTTTTTTTTTAAAACAAATCTTCTGCAGAACATTCATGGCTCTGAACTGACTACACGCATGTGGGAAATGGTTCCAGGAGGGTATAAAGGAGCCATATGCTGCCTCTGTGCCTTGAGGCTAATTTCCTAACAACCCCTCCACATGCATATTGCATACACGTGTTCAGTTCAGTCAGGAAGTGCTAAAAAAAACACTGCAGAGAGGTTCATCTGTTTCATTCTCCTACTGCAGCTTCAGTAAAATAAATAAATAACTGCGAGCACAAATAATCATCTGCAAAGTTACTAATCTGAGAGAGAGAGAGAGAGAGAGAGAGAGAGAGAGAGACTTTCAAGGTGACCCAGCTTCAGTCAGGAAGAGCTCTGGAGTGAGAGATACACAGCAGAGAAGCACTAAAGAGCCATCCTGACGAGGAGTGTTGGATTCTAAAGCGCTGTGAGCAGGATAAGGGTTCAGAGAGAGACTCAGAAAGAGTGAAGCTGAAGTGAGGAGAGGAGGCAAACAGAAAGAGGAGCATAGCCACTTAGTTTATGTTGCCAGAAGAGCTTTTTATGCTGCAATAAAGCACGCAGTGAAAAGCCCTTTTCAGTGTGGCGGGTTTTGCAGGGCTTTCCTGAGTCATGATGGATCAATCTGCAATCACTCGCTTTCCCAGATGTGGTCTTACATCACGGCAGTGCAAAGAGCCTCATTCAGAAGAGAGCCTAAATGGGCTTCATGAATTGGAGATGCAGCTGCCTCCATGTTTGTGAAAACCCTTCTCATGCGGAGTTTCTGTGATGAGTAACCTCTTAAAAAGAATCATGGCAGTAAATGCAATTAAACTAATGATGAAAAGCAGAAAATCCAGGATATTAAGGACTGATAATACATCTAAGGAACAATAGAATTAAAAAAAAAACAGTTTTGTGTTTGATAATCACGTTTTAGTTCTTTTTTCTCACCGTTCTGCAAAGCAGTGAATGCATCTAATGTTCATCAGCGGCCTCACAAATCACAATCTGCACATAAAACATTGCAAATGAAGCAAACGGATTTGTGAGTGCCTCTGTATATACGTCCCCATGTTATATTTACCACCTCAGTGCACCATAAACGCCTCACTCAACATTTCTTCCTCCCTCTTGCTGCGGTGTGATTTATTATTGATCTATGCATGGGTGTTTTCAGCAGTATGTGGTTGTTGTGCGTGCCCGTATGCGCTCGATTTAGTGTTTTTTAAACGCACTCCGTAAATAATTCACCAGAATCTATTTATTCTAACAAATCGCCATCAAAGTTTAAGTGTTAAGAGGTGGATAAACGAGAACACTTGGGAGGAGAATGCTTACTCACGCTTCGGGTCAAAACCTCAGAAATGAGATAAACCCTTCACATACAAACTGAGGCACCCGGAGGTGGATTCAGACACACGGTAAGCAAGGAGAAAGTATGAATAAGACGGAGATAGATGTGGATGAATGCAGACAATGAAGATGGAAGGAAGTAGATCAGAGAGTTACAGGATGTATTCAGACAGATAAAGTGAAGCAGACAGAAATAAATAAGGCTGAATGAGAAAAGGAGTAAAATGGACAACACAGATGGGATTTCCAGCATCCTCACTTTAACCAATCTGCTTGCACAGGTCTGTATCTTACACACACCAGGAGACAAAGTGGTTTGGTTCAGAGCATTTGCATTTTCCCAGACGAGCGCAGTCTCGCTAGCCGTTATGTAAATGTCATTTAATGCAAAGCCCACAGTGACTAAAACATGTCCTCCAACTCATGCAAGTGTGAGCAACAGTGGCCAAGACACAAATCGTGACTTTATGTTGAGGTGTTTGTACCTTCCCCAGGATTTATCACACATTTCACAGGCTCTCAGGTTTGAACCTTTTAAATGTTTTCAGCAGATGGTGCCAAACTGGGCCAAAATGGCCCTTTCAGAGCCTTCGCTTTCACTCACTGGGATAAAATGTCTCTGTTATTTTTGCTTTGTTAAAGCTGGTTTTTGCAGAAGCATTGTTCACAGTTTGCACTGTGATGTGATGGAGGTTTGTAGCTACAGCTTCATTCCTCCAACCGGATATTCGTCCTGAAATAGTTTATTAAGGCAAAGCCTTCTGCAACGTGCCGTTTTGATCTGCACTTGAAACACATATACACATATTTACACATCTTAGCAAAAGAAAAATGTCTGTTATTGTGACTCAAACGATTTCAAATGGACTTTGAGGTTGCAGATTTGCTCATTTCCTCACCCTGGACTACCTCATGTACCAATCTTTCTTTCTTTTGCCTGAAAACTGGTGCTCTCAGATGTTCAGATCTGACGTCTAAGCTAATCTGTGACCTTACAGAGCTGCTGCCAGGATGTTCTGACTCAGGACATATTGTCCTACTTCCCCGTCATGATGGGAGTTATAACTCTTCCCTACCACTGACATTTGCTCTGCATCTGGCTGTTTCTGGCTTGGCTAAACCTTTTTGTGCCGTTTTTCACTCTGTACCTTCAGAGTGCAAATCTCAGAGCTTCTCTGTTCACTTTTGTTCATCTCTATCCTCCTCCTCCTCTCCCACATGTCTCTATTCGGTGTCTGGTAATATGCCTTCATACTCCCATTATATCAGGTCTGTTCTACATGTCAGCTAATTCACCCTCAATAAATTCTAATTGCTGCTTAATTGTGTTGTAATGAGACAAGGGACTGACTGCCGTGCACATGTGCAGATGTTAGGAACTGAAAGGGGAAGATGTAGAATGCATCCTGTAGGGAATGTACGTTTGTAGATACACAAATTATTAGTTATTCTTTTTTTTGCCTAAATATACCTCTTATATCAGATATCTACCAACCATTCCTGCTGTGCATGAAATGTTTTGTGTGTGGTTACAGATGCAAACTGGGGACCTTACATGTACATCACACTGCATTTATTCTTAAACCATAAGAAATATTGTGAATTAGAGCCTATATTTGAGGGATAATCATGAGCTTTGTCTTCATATTTTCAGATTCCAGAGATACTGTCATGTGTTCTCAATCCTCCATCATTCACAGGCAACATTAAACCTGAAACATTCATTGTTGTTACTGATAATTTTGTATGAAAAGCAGGGTGCTTAATGACACGTGAAAATAGTCCCTTTTTCTCATTTGAAACATCTTCACAAAGTGTCTAGATAAATGCAATCTCTTTCCCTGCAATGACATTTACCTTAACTGCTTCAAAACTCTGCTAATAAAGCGGTGCGTACTGTCGCGTCTGCTCGCAGACTGCTCTGCTGGTGCATGAACAGAGAGCAACCCGTCATGCGCTCTGTTTGGAAGGGATACTGAATGTAGATTAAATCCTGGCTGCTTTGAGTAACATAAAAATCCACCTGTCAGAAACAGACATGTCAGGGTGTTATGACAGACTTCATCTTGCACTGTGACTGTGATAGACACATCTGTAGATACTGTATGTAAGGGTCAAATCCATTCTAGCATATCAAACATGAATTAAAGCACAAATCCATCCTTTAGAATGACCCACTTTCTTTGTTTATATTTCATCTGCTTTATTTAGAATAGTTCATATTGAATTGCATGAAATCATATCTTTTGATGCTTCATTTGAATCTACTTCTGAAACAGAGAGATGATGTTTGGCTCTGACAACCACTAATGCAGGTTACAGTTTTGTAGTACCAAAAAGAAAAAAATGAGCATTGATTCAACAGGCTTTTCATGTGTCCCTGCTCCAACACATATGACTCAGATTATCAGTCATTGTGCAGAACATCACTGGCTGTTGGATCCATTTAAATAAAAGCAAAGAGCGTTGGAGCAGGGAGACATTAAAGCCGCCCTTGAGGACGAACTTTGGACCCTCCTGGCTTAAATGTACAGGTCAAGGAGAATTTGTACATTTAAACAAGTCCCGACTAAGATGCACACAGCATCTATTTTGTCAGCATGCTTCATGTGAATGACCGATCTGCATGCAGCTCAGACTTTTCCATCAAAAATAAGACTCGAGCCTGTTGAGCAGCTACGATCCTTCCTTATTTATGGATTTTTATGTGTGTGTGAAAATATTACTTTATGAGACATTTTATTTAAGGTATTCTGTGTGATATGAGTGGTTCCAGAAACAAATTCATATCTTTATGGGGGGGAAATGAGCTTATAACCTGTTTTATACAGTCTGATGCTTGTCTTCTGCCTGCTGGTGGATGCGTTTGCACCACAATAATTCTGATGTTGTACAGTAAGAAACTGCACGCATATACAAATCACTTTATTCAATTAAAATCTGTTGATAAATAAAGAGTTCAGATGAAGAAGAAACATAATTTTCCCCATGATGGGCTGGCAGAAATGCTATTTAGCTAATTACCTGGAAAATGCAGCACTCGCTGCCATACTCAGCCCTGCTAAAAAGTGACATTTAACTGAATTTTTCCTAATATTTTCATGCCTTTAAGAGCAGAATTAATCATTATTATTTCAAAATTATTTTTGAAAGATAATTAGATGTAGCATGCTGTACCACGAAAGCTATAGAAAACACTTTTTCTTATATTGCACCACCATTCATCCATTCCTATCTGCCTGTCCCAATGCATGGTCAAAGATATTTGATTATTATTTATTTATGTATTATTATTTTATTTTTATTATTCTGTTAAATGGACAGCACTTATTTAGTACTTTTATGGTCATGTTGATACACATTCACCAACACGCTCATATAGCCCTTCGGTTTAACCGATCATTCTTCATACCCTGAAAGACACATCAGGCGGTAACGTGGGGTTCAGTGCACGTAGTCAGGGGAAGAGGGAGTTGATATACCAACTTTCTGGATGGTAAAAGACTGATTTTCCTCCTGAGCTACGAACACCCAAATTTCTAAATACTACTTTCTACAACCTGGCTGTATTTGCACAAATGTTTCCCTCATATGTGAGCCGTATCTGGCTTTAGTCCACATATCACAGCTCAGATTCTTTCATATATGGCTCTAATTCATATCCATGTGCAATGTTTTCAAAGCAACATTAGTCTGAACATACATGGCACATTTCCTCCATGTGAGACAAGCGTCTGACACTAGTGTGTGATGTCACTGATGGGTTGCGTCACGGCCATAAACCGTTCATACTGGAGTCTGAATGTGCACATGCAAAAAGTCAGAATGGGCATTAAGACCTGCCGTATGAACGTTGTCTGAGAGCGTGTCCTTCAAACACAGCATCCTGCCACTTAAGCTCACACACCACCCACACCTACTTGCTGCCACTTCAAGACCAGTGGGGATGCAAAGTGGCTTCACGCCACTCTTTCAACTCATTTGCAGGAGAAAACACAGACAAGATGCAACATTTTCTTTTAGACATTTGTGATACCCTCTCAGCAGCTGGTTACAGACCTAAACAGCTACCGGTACGCTCCATTAACTAGCTTTCGTGCACAGTCACAGTCAGGTCTGGGTAGCACAGGCTGTTCAGATTCCCTCACAGTAGGAGGTCATGGCAATATTATTTGCAGGTTTATTAGATTGTCAAATTCAGGTACATGCAGCGAAGTTGGCATTTGTCTGCCAAGCGCATTAAAACAGTGTGAAACAAATGGCTTTTTCAATGCAGTTTGACTCGAGCTGATCTCTTGCAAACTGATGTAAAAGCAGCAGCCCCCAGGCGGGATTTAGCCTTCAACACTTCTGAACTGAAATGCTCAATGACAAACCTTAAAATATACTCATGCACCTGGGAAAGATCTGCCAGGACACACATACAGTCAACATGTAACATGCTAATAAAATAAGTTTGTTCTATATCTGAAGTGCAAGAGAGAAAAAGATGGTTTAAGCCCTTAATTAAGAGAAATATGGTAAGAAACTGGGAGAAAAAGAAGGTAAATGGTGATATGTGTAAGTGTGTGTATTTGAGTTTATTTCCCCCAAAGAGCTCATTAAAGGCTCCATGTCCCCCTGCACATGGCCCGCAGATAAAAGGCCAGAGGGTAGTCAGAGCTGAAGTGTGTGTGAGACGGAGAGCAGTTACTCTTATTTCTGCATAGATAAATGGCAGAACTGTTCCAGAAAGATGGAGGGAGAGTGAAGGAGGAGGAAGAATAAGATAGGTAGGGGAAGATAAAGAGCAGCATGGACAGAGTGAGTGGGTGTGTGTGAGTGGGAAAGTGTGATCACAGCTTTAGGAGACAAGACAGAATATTTCATCTGAGTAATAAAAGCAAAAAAATGGATTTAATCGTTCCTTTTAATGTAAAACTAAACATCATATGTTAAGTGACTACATTTGTAGTTTTTATTGGGTTTTTTTAATTTTTGTTTAATGTAAACTTAGAAGTTATTTCAATCCAAATAACAAGATTCAAACTGGCCAGCTGAAACAAACACCTGATTCAGTGTCATGATGATCACAAATCTGCGATGAGCAGATACGTCTGACAGTCGGACACCGGCTCCTCTGTCATCAGAGACATGCAGAATGTCTGCAACCATGAGCAATCTACTTTACCTTACCCTGGTGATTGCTTATGTGTGCTCGCTCTGCACATCCCTGCATAGAAACTGGATCGTGTGCAGGGCTTCTTCAGACCAGGTGACATCTGATAAACGCTGTGTGCATTCACCACACACACACAAATGATGCATCTTGTCTTTGTTAAGCTTTTCATTGTTGTTGTCACTGAAATATATAAATCATCAAATCCAAAACATCAAGAACAAGGAAGCAGTTTTCTGACAGTTTCTGTGTGTAATCCACAACCACAACAGCCACACAACAAATAACAATAGTGTTATCTGGGGTAATTGGATGGTTTGCAGGTGAGCACTTGCTGTAATGTGCCTATTTCACAGATATTTCACATGCATAATGAAATGAGCAAATCTCCGCACCAGAAAATCTGTCTTGTGGACGGGAATTTGCTAAAATATTTGTCTGAATGAAAAACAAGTATTTTCAGGATGAAGATGAACATTTGGAACGATGCAGCTTTAAACCTCCATCAGATCATTACGGAGTACGCTGACATTTAAGCTATAAAGTCAGTGCACTGAAAGTGGATGTTGCCCTAAAATTAGTCAAAAATGTCTCAATCAGCGCACTAACACTACTTCATGCACTATGTAGTGTGTCAATGTAAATGCACTTAAACATAGTGAGCAAAGTAGTGTTAGTGCGCTAGGGTGAAACAATGGACACTTCGCGCACTAAATCGACGCCATTTTGCTGGCGAAGTAAAAAGAAATGCTGGACTTTCAAAATAATGGCGGCAAACATTACTGCTGCGAAGGCTAATCTGTATAGATGTGAGTGAAGTTATTTCCTTACGGTTCTAACGTATACCACAGCTTGCTACATATCTAATTTTGTGCTTATAAATAACTCATGGATCTGATTGTTTGAGACTGCAGTACAGTTAGCATATGTAAATGTTAGCAGTTTTTAGCCGTGTGGTGGACACAAAATAATCATTTTGGCGTGAAGCAGAATAGTCTAACTGGTTGTACGTCACTCCCAGTAAGTTCCCAACGTCCAGTGTTTAGGGTTACAGCACTTCTATGATAGTGTGCACTACAGGAAAAAAGTGTGCACTACACAGTACATTCCAGTGCACTATGGTACTGAAACACAGCCAATGTGAAGCAGAACAACAGGTTTTAGTACTGAAAGTTCAGGCGAGGTCTCCAAAATACCCATTTTGCCACTGTTTGGCAAAATTCTGCAATTTAAAACAGATTTTAAAAACTCATAATATGGTTATATAGGCCTATACTGCTGATAATGAATACAACTTTCATTAGTTTTCTACCTCCTCCAAAAGAAGTGTGTTCATGTGCCTGCTATCTTGTGAATATGGAGGTTGTGCTTTGTCATCACCACTTAGGGCTCCCTCCTGCTGAACTAATTTGAACTCTGCTTCTGACATAAGTGGAGGAAGAATATTACACAGACAGTGTGCACACAGATTTTTCCAGCCAGCAGAGGGTGCTCCAAACACTCAGCAGCATAACTGGTTACTATGTTCTCAGTAACACTACAAAAATGTCTGCTCTGTGAAGAGAAATCAGTGTTTGCAGAATTTGTTTGGAAGGTTTGATGACGATGTTAACCTCAGCTTCGGGAAAATGTTTAAGACTCTTAAACATCCAGGGCCAGAGGCACAATTCATTTTCTTTTACGCTCTCAGGGGCCTAAATCATGATATTTGTTATGGTTGACTGTGGGAATTATTATCTGCATAACAGCTAAATCCTTCACCTTCACTGTCTCCAGCTGAGACTGTGATTCATTTTCGAGTGCTTCCTTTGATGATACTGTAAGTGCAGTGTGTATGTGTATGTGTGTGTGTGTGTGTTTGTGAGATTTCTAATCTAATACAAACAGGCACACCTCTTTATCCTCTTGTGCTTTCCAGTAGACAAAATTTCAAAGATTGCCCTCCCCCCCTTTTACTCCGCTCTATTTTGCTACGCTACTGTAACACACACACACACACACACACACACACACACACACATTACGACTCATGCACACAGATGCACATGCTCATACAAGCACAAGCAGCACAAGCACATTCTCTCAGTACCACATCTCCAAGGGAACACAGGGATGTCGCTATGGCAACAAGCAGCTTGCTCCACTAATGAACCGGTTTCCATGGCGACCGTGTTGGCTGTGGACAAGCGGAGTCACTGAATAAAATAAAGAAAATGTAGTTACTCCTCTGCGCTAAACCTCCGTGCAGATCACTTTCTTTGCAGGACACACACACACAAACACACACAGAAATGTGTGTCAGAGCGTCAAGTGACGAGATTAAGGCGAGCGACAGTAAATGAATGAATGCCGTGTGAGGAAACAGAGCTGGAGAGAGAAGCGGGCTCATACAGTAATGCAGTGAGATGCAGCGATCCCTGCAGCTGGGCCAATCATCCTGCTGCTGCCTCAAGGTCAGACAGCAGCACAAGTCCACTCAGAGCAAGTAGAGTGAACGAAGCAAAGAGAAAAGGAGATGGATTAAAGCACGGCGCTGCCAAAAAACGTCTATCAGCCATCTGTGTAGTGAGTTACGTTCCACTTTGCTGACTGGGCCTCGGGGCTGCTGTGCGTTCTGGCCATCATGACCCTGCTGGAGACACTGAAAGCTGCACAGATCTGACATTCAAGCGCTTGCTGATGGCTGAGGCCATCAGGGTTCTTCAACCCTTTTTGCTCCGGCGCTGCCTCCCCCCTCTGGCTCAACAGGGAACAGCTTCAGTGTGCTGCAGTCAGACAGCACCCTCTCTCAACAAGCTGAACGTAAAAAGCACTGGTACTGACATGCTGACCCCGTTTAACTTCCCCATCATTTATAAGAAACTAAAAACATCCATTCATTCATCATCTGTATCGCTTATTCCAGTGAGGGGTCACAGGTAGCTGGAGCCCATCCCAGCAATCACTGGGCGAGAAGTTAGGCACACCCTGGATAGGTTTCCAGTAAACTAAAACTTTAGAAATGAGTATAAATATAAATGTTAATTTATGCAACATCTTATTTAATACTTTGGAGAAGCGTAATTACGTAACTCTCTTTGCTGTTTGTGTTGTTATTCTGCTCTGATCTCAGGTTTCTGCAGGTTTGTTTCAGTCTTCCTGTCCCTGCTGCTGAGTAGCTGCCCATAGCATGATGTTACCAACACCGTGCTTTGCTGTACAGATGGCAAAGTGCGTCTGGTGTTCAACGTGCATTTCAGTCTAAATAAAGTTTGTCTAACTGAAAGCAGGAAGCAAATGAAGTCTCCTCGTGGCTCAGTCTAGTTTTTTTGCCATATGGAGCGCGGTTCAGATGGTTATTCTTAAAGCGGGTCCTCTCATCTCTGCACCAGATGTCTGAAGCTCCTCTTCAGAGATGAGTTTTGATCCTTGACCAAGTGACTGGGTTTATTATTAACCCAAAGTCATGATAACTGAGCCCACATTCAAAGGAAAGTTTAGTCCTTCTGCTGCTGCGTCTACGCTGCCTGGTCTAGTTTTTCAGCTGCGCACATCTCTGCCCGTCTGGGTGTTTTAGGCCCGTTTTAAAGAAACCTGGGCAAAGATGCATAGTCTGATGGCAAAATTCAGGTCAGGGGCTTTGCTCGTGTGAGGATGGTTTAAGCATCTGCTCAGGCTTTTCTGTCACAGTATACCTGGAATTACTGCGACTACGCCAATGGTTCTAATGGTTTTATCGTCTTCGTCTTTCTTTGCTCCATAAACTTACAATGAGACTAATACAGAAGTTTGTAAAGAAAAAAATTACATTAAATTTCACATATGTGAAATATAACGACCCAACTGTGATCTGGTGAGTTTTTAGAGGCTTAAAACATGAGTAACTGAATAGCTGCAAACCATTCGGAGCTCAGGTAACTAACTTATTTCTGACAACTGAATAACTTATGACAACTCAGTGCCTTTAGTCAGGGGAACAATCTTTCCTCTATATGCTAAAAATCACATTTTTATTTGGGAGACAAAAAGCAGAAACTCCTGGTCTGCTGGTCAGAGGATTGTTCTCCTCCTTTCCTCCACTGAGCTTGTTGTTGTTCGGAGCAGCTCAAAAGATCCAAGTTTGAGCTTGATGATGAGTTACTGCTCCTTTCAAAGCACAGATGGTCCCAGAAAACATTACAGATCATTTCACCCCATATGAGACAAGCTGCAGCTTGAGGTCCTCAGGCAAGATTCTCGTTTGGGAATATGTGTTGCTCATGCGCCGCTTTGTGTTTATAAAAAAGGCATTACTCCTTTTGGAATGATTTTTAGCTTAGGATCATCAGAAATGATCATTTCTTGCATATTAGTGCCTGATTAATATGAATTTAACATCTTATGACATGCATATGACACCACAGTTATTAGTGAGCCTGGTTTCTGTCTGTATGTCGTGCAGAAATGTTTGCGGTTTAACCCCGATGCCACAGTGTGGAAGGCCAAACAGCAGGTTCTGTGCTCCCTGACTGAATCTCTGCGAGACGTCCTGAACTACGGTCTGTTCCAACCTGCCACAGACGGCCATGACGCCAAGTTCCTGGAGGAGGAAAGGCTGCTCAAAGAGTACCCACAGTCCTTTGAAAAAGGGGTACCATACCTAGAGGTAATGCTCCAGTCTCACATTGCAGAACATGTGAAGTAACGAGTGTGTCCTCAAGATGTCGCTGTTTTTCTTATGTGCAGGAAAAAATATCCCAGGAGCGTCTGAAAGAATCCTAAAACCATTTTACTCCAGTTTTATGAGTGAGATGTATTTTCAGACACACGTCTGAATTATGTTCTGTTAAATGGCTCACCAGCTGATCTCTTATCACTTTCCATGCTAAATTGCACCTAGCTGAGGATTTAAACCAGTTTTAAACCACTGTAATGCCAGACCATTCCTCTCACATGTCTCGCTTCCCGTTAGGTAGAGGACGAAGCTCGTGAATCAAACCAGATAAAGCTCGTCTCTACAGTAAATCTGCAGGCCCCTTTTCATGGATCTAGGCCAAAAGCTGAGAGAATTGAGGACAAAAGCCCTTCGTGTTGAGATTAACTCCTTGTTTCCTTTCTCTTTTTTCTGCCACTGGTTTAGTTCCGTTACAAAACCAGGGTTTACAAACAGACCAATCTGGACGAGAAGCAACTGGCCAAGCTGCACACGAAGGTACACAAGCCGTGCTCATGACCTGGAAGATGTGCAACACGTTCATGCAAATGTGGCGCAGTCTAGTGCTGCAGGCTTTTTGCGATGTAAAACATGTATTTATACACCCCCCCGTTGTCTTTTGTAACACTTTCTCTCCATGTGCAGGCCAGCCTGAAGAAATTTATGGATTACATCCAAACCAGCTCCGTAGACAAGATGACCAAGTTCTTAGACAAAGGCTTGGATCCCAACTACCAGGATGCTGATACCGGTGGTAAGGAGAGCGAATCTGACACCACCAGTGGTTTCTTTATTAAATAATAACACAGCTCACACATGAAATGACCCCTTAAAAGCTGCAGCTTTATAAAAGGCCAACACAACATGCACATTCTCATCTAAACAGCCTCCAGTGAGCAGCCAGCAGTGAGGTGACCTGTGGCCCTACATGTACTCTATGTGCAAACCCCCCCACCCGTCCTCCGCTCTCCGAATCGGAGCCAGTGTTGCTCCTGAGTTTGGTGGCTGCTCTCAGATCCTGTTAGTGATTAGCATGTGCAACAGACGGCTCGTTTACAGTTTGGGGTGTTGCTCTGTGTCACTCCAACCGTTCTGGGAGCAAGTGTCAAAACACAAAACAGCATGCAAGCAGGGGTGTTAAACACTCTCCCTCTGCGAAACACAGGGGGGCGACAGAGAGCTCTGATGAGGCCTTTACACAGCATGCAGTAATCCCTCATGTAAACAACAGGAAAAGTGCTTAATGGGTTTTATTTTTATGATATACAAGACTTCCACATCATGGACAGTAGTGTAGTGAAGATCTGATTAACAGAATGAGAATGAAACAGATCATTTACGCCACATATGCACTTCTCCTTTATTCATAGAACTAAACATGTTTTGCTGAGGTGTTCCCAAACAGCCGGAGTGGCATGTGTGTGTGCAGAAGTGTGTATTGTGCAGAGTTTAAACATTTTATTGTCAAACTTTCCAGAGAAAAGCATCATTCAGACTTTCTGAGACATTTTCAGTCTTGTCTGTCTTTAAACAGCATCATGTTAAAATGCTTGTTTCATATTGAATCTGCTTTTAGATCCGAGTGCTTCCTTTCACACTGAGGACCATGTTTTAGTCTCACTTCTTCCAGACACTGGACTGGACTGGTTTAGGTCTGATTTGACTGGTAGAAGTATTTCAGTCAGCATCAGTCACAGCTCCTGTGTCATGCGGTTGTTCCTTTACTGTTAACATTATTTATTCTCCATGTTGGAGCCATTTTTTTGACAAATACAACATTTTGTACCATTTTTATACCAGTGATACTTAGTTCTGCCTTACGCTAACAAAAAAATCACATATTTTATTAAACAACTTGCTGATTTAAAGTCACATAAGTATTTAAATTTAATACTGAAACAACTGAGGTATCGGTTCTTTGACCCTGATGCACTGATTTGGGTTTTAATCACACCGTGTGAAAGCTACTCAGGTATCAGGTGTTTTTATGAGATGCAAGCTTTGAAGCTGGGCTTATCATTGTTGTCTAACTTGCTTTTATTTTTTACCCTTTGATACTTTAACAGGATAAAACTTATTTGGATGGTTTCTACTGGCTCATTCATGTGTTTATTTTTCACACGCAGACTATCTCAGATAGCTAAAAAAAAGCCTCGATCTCCTCCAGCTGGTCCAGAACACAGCCGCTCTGCTGTCAGACGCTGCAAATGTGTTAGAAGCACGTTTGACCACAGCCCTCCAACCCTCGCTTCCCCGCATTGCCTCCCTGTCAGGATGAGGTTTTAATATATTTAATAGTGTTTAAATCACTACATATTCAGATCTGATTGGTCTTTTGCGTTTTTATGTGTGACAATGATCACTGAGGTTTGCTCGCCAGAGACACTTAGTGCTGAGATTCAGGTCACACCTTAGAGGCCCCGTGTGTGTGTTTGTGTGTGTGTGTTAGGGTTGATTAAGTTCTATATTGTAAAGCACTTTGGCAAACCTCTGCTTTTTAGATGCTCTTTATTAATATTTAATCCCATTGATTAAATAATCCTGCCAGAGGAAGGTCTCTTTTCCATCTGTGCCATGAGAGCATCCTGATACGGTCACTTCAGATCAGAAGCCGTGAAAACATCCGTGTCCAAGATTACAGAAGATGATCTTAAGATAACGGCTCCCAGGTATTTTATTCTTAGCAAAAAAAATCTTGTTGCTATGACAACCGGGGATAATCACAATGGTTGTGCTGGAAACATTGTAACTGACATACGTGATAAAAACGGGATAAATCTGTTATAATGTGCTGAGTCGCCTTGTTGCTGTAAGTGACGTCAGCTTAATGGCAAAGACCAGCGTGTTGGCAGGAAGGTAATAATCCTATCTGCAGGGAGGAAACCAACATAAACAAGTCTCCAAAGAAATCTGCTTCACTCTGGGGTGACACTGGAGATCTGACTTTCCAGTAGCAACGATGCTGCTGGAGCAGAGGCAGCAGTTTGTGAACATCTGTACAGCTGCTGATAGTTCAGAGGAATAACCAGCTTCAACTGTTCAGACAAACTTTAAACAGACAAAGTCTGGAGGCGGAATCGTTTTCACTTTGCTGCATGTCCGTACTTTCTCTGCTGAGATTAGGGTCTCACAGCAGGGGTCCATGAGCCAAATCAAGGTTTTTTATAAAGCCCTTTTCATGCTAAAGCAACACAAAGTGCTTTAAAACAAGCCTTACACACCAAAACAGATAACGTAGCAATGTTAAAAACACTCATCGTGCTCACTGTCGTACAGACACACAATGCAACACACAAAGGGATAACCCCCCTCCCCCCCCCCTTTCCTCCCCACAAACTTCAGTCTCTCTGAAAACAGTTTCAATTAAGTGAAGAAAATGAAACTAAAATATAAAAGTAAAAACATCTGATGTTTCACGCTAATGTTGATGTGAGGAAATGATGTAACTGGGATTCATCCACACCAAGACCCAGTACTCGCACGTCTAGAGGGGCCGCTGCCATGACAACCACCCAGCACCTAGGTCAGGGCAGGTTGTCCAGCCCTTTACTGCTCATTCAATTCACCTTTATTTATACAGCCCAGTATCACAACAAAGTCGTCTCAAAGGGCTTCACACACAGTTATTCACACAACAGACATAACACACAAATAATAACTACACTAGACTAAGCAGACCCAGGACATCCCTGTCCTTAGACCCTCCTCAGTAAGGAAAACTCCTAAAAAAATCCCAGTTGTGGGGATAAAAAATTAAGAAACCTCATGGAGCCCACATTGAAGGAGAGATCCTCTCCCAGGACAGAGAGGCAGATGTGCCTAGGACTGTTATCACCTAGC
This sequence comes from Pseudomugil gertrudae, assembly GCA_037177535.1. Taxonomy (NCBI): domain Eukaryota; kingdom Metazoa; phylum Chordata; class Actinopteri; order Atheriniformes; family Pseudomugilidae; genus Pseudomugil; species Pseudomugil gertrudae. The sequence goes on from JBAMHV010000022.1 coordinate 19,079,557, forward strand.
TCATCTACGTTCTGAGTACCACAGTTCAGGTTTGTAGCAGGTGGGCTTCATCCAGACAGGGGAGTGGGGTGGGTAGGGGATCAGTGAGGGTAAGGGCCCATCGGTCAGGACAGGAGTACAGACTGGATCAGCTGAGGTCCAAACATCATGGGGACATCCATCAGCTCATCAGATCATGACTTAAACCACACAGAAGACTTAAATGGACACAACTCTTTCTCACTATCTGAACACACACATTTCATTTCTCTTTACATTTTATTTATTCAACCTTTAAAAGTTTATTTAGTTTACTAAAATCATAATCACCATTTGACTAAACAAACTGACCTGAAAGAAGACAAAAAACACAAAGCTGTTGGCTCATTTTGTTTAAAACTCCTTGCTCCTGTGCTTCCCACTGATCATCTAAATGTGTGTGTGTGCTGTCTTCAGAGACTCCGCTGTCCCTGGCAGTGCAGTGTGAGCCAGGTGGAGGTGAGGCCATCCGGGTCCTGGTGGATGGAGGGGCACATATCGACTTCCGTGCCAAAGATGGACTCACACCGCTACACAAGGCTGTTCGAGGCCACCACCACACCGCCCTGCTGGTGAAGCCTCAGACATCTTCTTGTCCTTTTTATACAGATATTGTTATCTCACTCAGAAAAATAATGAGTTTTCGTTTCTCATGCTGCAAAAACGGAGAAAACTCCCACCTACATCGCTGTGTGTGTGTGTGTGTGTGTGTGTGCAAGGCGGCGGCTTCCCTTGTGATTATTGACACAGTGTTATCCCCATTTGTGCCACCACATAAGTAAGCTGAAGACTGAATAAACAGACCCTCCAGTTTAGCAAGCCACACACACGCACACACACACACACACACACAGGAAATGCACACAAACAAAGAACAAATTGCCTGCTTTTAAAGGCCTGTAGCACATTTGCATTTTAGGCGTTTGTCCAGGTTTTTGGCTCCCTGAGAATACAGGCGACTCGTGGAGGGAAACTAATTCAGTGGAAGATAATTATGTGTGCTACATATTGCCAGAGTTCAGGTACTTTACAGAGGAAAGAAGCTCAGCTGAACTGGAAGACAGATTTCATCACATTCTGGATGGATACTTGCATTTTCCAGCCCGATGAGCTGACCTGTCATGTTTCCTCATCCTTCCAGCTCATTTAAATCACCATTACAGTAACTTCCCTAAATGTTCCTCTTTGGTTTGAGGTCATATTTAGTGCTTGTCTCATCCTGCAGGTCCTGCTATCTTTGGGTGCATCTCCAGACTACAAGGATCGACGGGGGCTGACACCCCTCTACCACACTGTGCTGACAGGGGGCGATACCTCCTGCTGTGAGACGCTGCTGTACCACCACGCCAAGCTGGGCATCAGGGATGAGAACGGCTGGGATGAGACTCACCAGGTAAGCGTGTGTTTGCAAACTGCATGATTAAGATCAGAAATGAATGAGTCGTTAGAGCTTTTGTGTCCGAACTAAGACCATGAAGAAGTTTGTGTGAATCACCTCCTCTGGGTGTACTCTGCGTTCCAGTGTGTGTCTACGTCAAAACCCATTCATGTCACGAAACACTACATCCTTCATCCTCCATCTTGCACGTCTTGTTTCTGTGGCCTCGCGAAGGGGACAGGCAAGGCCGGGAGGAAACATCAAGGTACAGCTCGGTGTGATCACAAAACCATATCCATGTGTGTGTTTGCTAGTCACACTCCATCTCACGGCCTGTGTGTGTGTCTGTGTGTCGAGCTGGAACTGACTTATAAGTTCAATAATGAGCAATTATTGCATATAAGATCACTTTGAGTTCAATACCAGGCTGGTAATGATGTATTATGACTTTTTGAAGAGTCATTTGAAACCTAACAGCGACTTCTCATTAATGACGACACTCTTGGGACTGACAAAGAAAGCAAAACATACTTTGTGTTTAGTTTTGATGTCTAATCAGCGAGGCTGTGTGTGTGTGTTCATATAATGAAGGTTCCAGTTGTTCTAACTCGTTATTATTGGATCTCACTTGTGTTATCTCGCTGTTTTCTCGCCCTTTGAGCTTGGAGGTGGTGTTAATTAAAGCTGGTATCATTTTATAACGCTCACCTTGTGCCTCTCTTTGTGTCACTGTCTCTTCTTTATCCTTGTTTGCCTGTCTCTTCCCCTTATTAAACATCCACATAAATCTTTCCTCTTTCACATTTCGGTACATCTTGTCTTTTCACTCACTTTTTGGTGCATCCTCCGGCTCTTTTGTCTTCTCCGTCTGCTCCTCCGTGTGGATTCACAGGCCTGCCAAAATGGGAACTCGCAGCATCTGGAGCACCTCCTTTTCTACGGGGCTGATTCCTCGTCCCAGAACGCCTCTGGAAACACTGCCTTGCATATCTGTGCTTTATACAACAAGGTATTCCATGGAGTGGATGCCAAATCGTATCTCTTAAGTGTTTTTTATGCTGTGAAACATAACATTTTGTAAGATTTGGGTTTGTATAAATTGGCCTAAAGTGATGCTTCATTGTGTTTAATATCAATTCATAGATGTTTAATGAGCAAACGAAATGCATTTAACAAGTGAGGTATTTCCTCCTGTTTTAGCATGAACAATTGGCATGAAGTTGCCTGTGATCTGCAAACACGCTAAAGTTAAAAAATAGTTTTTTAACAATAAATATGTACTGATTAATATTGTTTTCTGCAGGAAAGCTGTGCACGAATTCTGCTTTACCGTGGAGCAAATAAAGACACCAAGAACAACAGCGGACAGACCCCCTTTCAGGTGAGGCTTAAGTGCCCGGCTGGGTAATTAAACATGCTGGTTTGCTCTGCTGTTAAGTTAACATAGCAGAAAGTGCTGCAATGCACACAGAGGTCCCAGGTGGCATGCAACCGTTAAATCTAGATGCATTAACCAGCTTTTTTATATTAACATACATGCAGATAAACAACGGGGAAGAAAAAGGTCAGGTTGACCGGGTTGTGTGTTGACCCATATAACTAAAATAAAATTATCTAGACAATGATGAACATGTGGTAGAAATGTGTATTCACATGAGAGTACTCAGATTTTTGCTGCTTTACTTTGTGAAACATCAAAAAAATGTTATTTAGGTTTGACTTTGTAGTTAGATGTCATCTAAGTTGCACGACACAGCAAAAAATATTATTTAGTGTCTTTGTAACTGTGCCAGCGTTAGCCAAACGGCTAATTGTGTGTCTGCTTTGGCCAGCTGCTCAAAACAAGCCAATAGCCAATAAAATGAAAAAAGAAAAACAACTAAACAGAAATTGAGCAGAAGAAACACGTGAGAGAAGCTCTGAACAGACAGAGAGGGCAGTTCTGATGGCAGAGGAAACACCAGATGGGACACAATGTGAGAAATTCGAGTTGACAGGGTAAGTATGTAGCAGCAGCCTGTGATGTCTGGCCCGGCTCCTCTTTTACCAGCGTTTTTACACTTTATGTAAAAGGTTGCTGAAAGTCATCAGACTGTGATGAAGTCCTCTCAGTCCTCTTATGTGCATTTTTAAATCCCAGTGTGTTAAGTTTTTTTCAGTTTTTTATGCCAAACCGCTGTGATCTCTCCATGATGGCTCTTTAAATCAAACATCATTGAAACAGTTTTGTGCTTGTGTCTGTTCTGTTGTTTTGTCAGGTGGCTGTCATGTCTGGCCATTTTGAACTGGGAGAAATTATTAAAAACCACCGGGACACAGATGTGGGTAAGTCCTGGACCTCATTTCTTTACTCTAAACTCTGTAAAGTGGGCTCATAATAAAAATCAAATGTGCATAAACGATAATTAAAACAGGGTTTCCTCGTTTGGAGTGTAAAGAAATGAAAATCTTACAGTTCTTTCTGTTTCACTTCCCAGTTCCCTTTGTGGAGTCTCCGAAGTACGCCCCCCAGAGGCGGGAGAGCACCCGGACCCTGACGGTGCCCCATCCTCACCCTTTCCTTCGGGCCAACAGCGACAGCAGCATGAACCTGCCAGACTGGATGGCGGTGCCCAACGCGCCCACCACCAACATCGTCTCCGTGCAGGTATCTGTGTGTGACCCGTTGGGATGCTGACTCTGCAGACGATGCCAAACAGAAATCACACGATGTGAATGATTCAGAGGTGACAAACAGCCGTCAGCAGTTTCTCATCATCATCAGAGGTTTACTGAAAGCACTCTGGCTTTGTCCCATAGTCCAGAGCGCTGCACTTTAGGCTAATTGGATATCCTAAAATGAGCACAGGTAGGAGTGTGTGGGGTGTGTGTCTCTCTGTGATGAGCTGGAAAACAAGCTCAGGGTGTGTTGGCACCTTTCACCCAATGTCAGCTGGAATAGGCTCAAAGCTCCCATTACCTTAAACAGGACGAAGTGGGTGTAGAAAATAGATGGATGGACAGATGGATGGATAGGTGACCTTTATAAGCTTCTAATTTTAAAATGCAGCATTAACGTCTTGCTTTGGATATTTAGCTTATTTTATTGATAACTTGGAATTCAACAGGAGCGATGGAGAATTGAATCTTTATTTTTCCTTTTTAGAATAAATGATTTAATATTTGTGTCTTAGAAATAAGTAAGCTGTGCAAGGAGGCCCTGTAGCTTTAACCTTACTATATCCTGTAATCAGAACGGATAAGGCCGCTGTACATGTGAGTATACTTATACTGCACATGAAAAATGTTTCTCTCTGTTTCTCACTACCCCAGGGTTATAAACACACAGGAGCCCTGAGGAGCTCTAGTAGTCCCAGAGGAGCTAGAACACGATCCCCGTCCCGAGGGAGGATTGGAGACAAAGAGGACCGAAGCAGGCAGAGTCGGAGACAGGGGTATGAGGAGGGAGGAGAAAATAGCCAGACTTTCAGCCTGGTGTATGCTCATCTTTAACCAGTGTTTAAATATTTTAGGGTGGATTATTGGAGTCAAAGTCCCAAAGCTTTTATCAAGTAGCACAAAGCTCAAGTCTGAAGTCTACACAAACTAAATATTTAAACCATTAAGGCCCAACAATTTGCTAAATTCACAATCTTAATTATTCATTTGCCACCATCGTCAGAAATTCTTTCTTAGAAATACAACACTGAGCCAAAGACAGGTTCAGTATTCAAATAAACCAAGTAAAAATTATTCATATGACCGATGAGAGCTAATTTCTGCTCTGGAGACGTCTCGGATCAGTTTAACATTGAACATGTAAAAACAAAGCATTTAAAATAATCCATAACTCTGTGTCAGAATATTTCAGCAACTCAGTTAATGAATGAGAGAAAAAATGGGATGGCAAACAGTTTAAAACATTTCAGATCAGGCTATGTGAAATATTTGGAACAATTTTCTTTAAAATAGGGCTCAACAAAGCTAAAGCTGCATCATCTATTTGTAAAGCAGACTGCACAAATACAAAGGGAGCTAGTGTGCTGCAGGAAGGGTTTTCTGGTGCAGGAAATGTTGCAATGACTTGATGTAGTCAGACTGATGATCGAGCACCGGGAGTTATGAAGCATGAACCGCCGTTCCACATCGTCCAACCTCCTCCCGTTCCTTCTGCCTTCCAGCCCTGCCACCATCACCACCACCATACAAACTGCAGGCCAGCGGAGACGCCTGTACAGCGCCGTCCCAGGACGAGTCTTTGTAGCAACTCGATCACACTCCGCACAGGGAGAGCGAGAAATAAGCTTCCAGAAGGGAGACAGGGTCAAAGGTGACTATGAGTGTTTTCACGTCAAAGTACCCCGCTTGTGTTTGTGTGTGCTGCATTTTGTCTGTATGCACATTCAAAGTGTCTACCTGGTTGTGTAGTCACCTTACCTGGAACCAACATGGCTGTTAGTGAGGCTCTCTAAACCAGAGGTGTGCAGAATACTGCACAAATGAAACAGAAATAGAGCATCATTCACTCTTGTTAAGAATGTAAGTGAATCACACTGATATGAGATTACATACAAGTCAAGGTGAGATGTGCTGCAGCCAGGGTCAGTCAGAGGGGTTTGGCATTGCCCCAAGCAGGTCCTTACACCTGCTGCTTACTGCTGAGATTTAACCATTTCAAAGGTTAGATTTAATTAACAGCTTTTAAGCTAACATAATTTAGCTAACTGTATTATGGACCAAAAGCCAAATGCTGCATCCTTAATGACATTTAGTTATCTACCTAGCATTAGCTAATACTCTGGCAACTATCCATGACCACATATTAGCATTTAGCTTCCACGTTCAACTCAAGTTTTACTCCTCGTCTTAACATTGATTTAAGAGCAAAATCCACTTTTCTTTTAGCCCTGGAACACCTTTTAATTTATTTTTAGTAATGAAAGTAGACTCAGTACTGTTAGTGCAAGCCAACACTCCTCTCCCTGCTCCATCCGCTCCACAACCACAGATGGATGGACTGCTAGAGGCTAACGTTTTAGCCATTCATCATCCAATGAGAACACAGTTGAGCAGGACTAATAGTTTTTAGCCGTTAGCAGAAAATAGGAGGTTCAGGATTCATCCTCAGCGTTTCATGGATAATGTCACGTCTGGACTGAAATGGTGAGGTATCTGTCACTCAGACAGATCAGATAGAGTTTGTGAAATGGCCACGTCCCAACATGAGTGTGGTCTCCATATATGTTTGTATTTGATGTCTGCAGGTATGAATATGTGTGTGTTTGTGAGTGAGTCTAAGGTGTCGCCAGGTATGTATGTCTTGGTGAGTATGTAGGAGGTTTGCATGTATGTGTGTGTGTAAATATTTTGGGTTTTTTTCTGTCTGTAAATGTTGTCTTTTGTGTGTGTGTGTGTTCATTTCTCATTGGTATCTATTTGAGTGTGTGTTTGTGCATGTTTTGTTGCCTTCTCTTGATGTGTTGCTGCTTCCTGCTTCCACACTCTAGTGTTGAGCATTGGCGAGGGCGGGTACTGGGAGGGGACGGTCAGAGGTCGCACAGGTTGGTTCCCCTCTGACTGCGTGGAGGAAGTGGTGCTGCGAAGCCAAGACAACCGATCAGGTGATCACCCCCACCCTCATACACTGTGTGTAAAACAATCCCTATGGTAGAGTTTTGAATGAATGCTTCATTACATGCTCATTGTACATGTTCGAAACCTGACAGTGAGTTAGGATGCAGATGTTATTATGTGACTTTGAATATTAAAAATATTTCTATATCAGCTAGAGCAATGGGTGGACACCTTGGTGCCGCTTATTAAAGATGAATTTAACTCCTGCCACCAAAAGTCAGTCCGATACTGATTTATCTCTCGCTCTATCTCTCGCTTTCTTACTTTTCCTTGCCTCATTTGAAGGCGCTTTTCCACTACTACCTACTCTACACAATCTTACATGACTCCACACAGAAACAGAGCATTTCCATTAGGACTTGTCAAACCGGGTAGATACTTTTGCTGTACCTACTTCGTTGTGGTTCTAAGCGTGTCGGGCCGTGCGGGTAGCATGACGTCTACAGGCTGGCGTCCATTGATTGGCCTGATGTGATCCAGGGTGTTTCGTCTTGCCCTCCGACGACTTCTCTTGATCTGTTCTATGAGTCTGTTTCCCATTCATAACCATAATCCGAGCCCCAGGGTAAAAAGTTACCATAAGGACTTCCATCTTCGTGTCCGTCTTCTGTGGTGTTCTGCAGACCCTGCGCAAAGCATCTAGAAAGTCACATTGCATGGGGGACCCTTCCACATTAGAGGATCGCGACTTGAAATGGAGAAGCAGTGGAGTAGATTCAAGTAGGCACTAATGGAAAAGCAGCTTATGGTGTCCTGCTATCCAGTTCCTGGCATGTGACAGAGCCCCTTATCATAGGGCTGTGTAACATTCTGACCTTAGAAACATGGATTTTTGATTAGTGTTGATCACACACTGACATCTCTTGTATGCATTCATTATTTTACTGCCTAGTTTAGCTTTATATACCATGTCACATGCTAGCAACGAGATATCAACACAGTGGCTGGTCATCAAAGTAAGAGTGCAAAAGAAAGAGAGATAGAAACACACCACGAGTCAACATCATACTCATAATGACTTTTACTGGCTGGAGAGAGCTCAGAGTAAAAGCAGGATGTAAGGTGCAAGCTGAAGCCATCTTTCAAAGTCATCTCACAAAGAGAATCTGCCTAAGTTTCAGTCATCCTTCTTTAATGTAAAATGCAGCAGCCAAACGATGAGCTGGACAGGGCGAGAAGTTGTCATGTGCAGTTTCCGAGGGGTCCCGAGAATGTGCATGATGAACCCAGAGGCACATTTTTTTCCAAAGGCGAGGTGTTTGTATGGCACAATTCAACAGGATGATTCAAAGTGCTTTATAACAAGACAGAAAGGAAAACGAGGGAACTTTAGATAAAACTTTTTAAAACAGGGTTAGGTTTAAAAAAGTCCACTGTTAAAGAAACCGAACAGGAGGACCTTTAACCTGGATTGTTTCAGCTGATCTGAGGTTTTCTGGGAGTTTGTTCCAGACATGTGGAGCATAGAAGCTGAATGCAGCTTCTCCGTGTCTGGTTCTGACTCTGGGAACTGATAAAAGACAGATCCAGGTGACACAAGGGGTCACATTGGGTCAGGAGGTCTCTGAACCATTCAGAGCTTTGAAGACCAGCAACAAACCTTTAAAGTCTACAAACAGGCAGCAGAACTTACAACTGGACTGATGCAGTGCGCTTCTTGTCTTGCATGTCAGCATGTCTTGCTGATGTTTAGACTTGTAAAGACACTATTACAGTAATCAAGCCAACTATAGATTAAAGCACATTCCGGTTTTTCCAGGTCCTGCTGTGATGTCAGATTTACCCATATGATAATAGATTAATTTATTAATGACCACACAACAAGCTGGTGGAATTTTCCTTCCAATACAGCATGATAGTGCTCACATCTCTGTGTCAGGACAAACACAATACAATACAAACAATAAATAAATGAATACATACAGAAGTTTCAGTTCATGACCTGGTTTAGAGTTTGTATAGCAGTTGGGAAAAACTGATTTTGAATCTGACTTATTTTGAAGTGAGGGACCTGTAGCGTCTTCCAGAAGGCATGAGTGTAAACAGAGGATATGCAGGGTGGGAGAGGTCTGCTCATTGTGTGATGTGTCTGTGATAGAGTGTGTTAATGGATGGGAGGGTGTAGCTTGTTATTTTTGATGATTTGTCTATAATGTGTGAATGTGTGTCCAGATTTCTATACCAAACTATTATAGATGAAGGGAGAATGCTTTGAATGATGGCTGTGTAGAACTGGAGGAGGATGTTGTGTCTAACTCTGAATTTTTTAAGCTGTCAGAGAAAAACTAATCTTTTATTGGCTTTTTTTGTAGATTTGAGCTGAGTGTTGTTCCCATTTTAGAGTATTAGTGATGTGTGTACCTAAGAATTTGAAAGAGCCTGTGATGATGATGGGTTCAGTGGTGGTGTAGATAGGTGTTTTATGAGTGGGTGAGCAGGAGAAATCAACTATGAGTTCCTGTGTTTTTGCAGTATTGAGATGTAAGTTATTGTTTAGGCACCAAGTGACTGCTTGGGCGACCTGTTCTCTGTAGTGGTTTTCATTAATGTTGCCGATTAGTCCAGTTATTGTTGTGTCATCTGCATATTTGAGGATGGAGACTAAACTGTGAGTGGATGTGAAGGTGTTTGTGTAAAAGGGAGAAGAGCCAAGGCGGGAGAACACAACCCTGTTGTGTTAAAGTTAAAAACAGTGCTGCTTTAAAACAAATCACTTGTAGAGCAAAGAGGCTCCCGCCATAATAAAATGCAGCAATTACATTAATGATATTGAACAGTACTGAACTCTCTGACCTCGTGTATTTTTCTTTTAGAGAGTCGTGGAGAACGAGCCAAGAGGTTGTTTCGCCATTACACCGTGGGCTCCTACGACAGCTTCGATGCTCCCAGGTAAGAGCAACCTCACCTGCCTGACCTTACCATCAGACGTACCTAACAGTCACCTAAGCAGCTGCTGGTTCCAATCTAAGATACAACAGCAGACTATTTATGGTACAGAATGACCCGACTGACGATGCCGTCTCACAGGATGAGTAGCTGAGGTCATTACGGAGCAATGCAAATACACTTCCAGGCTCTTGCACTGACAGAAGTAGCATTAGACAGCTATGTGGTGTAGGATGAGATGTATCCCAGCCTTGTTACAGTACCGGATGGTTTTATCATGACCACTACTGGTTTACATTAGTAGTGTCTGAGCATGAGATCAGAGGTTAAGCGCTTCATAGAAGTGGATTATGTGATGGTTGGTCCCCGCAGCAGCTTTTTCATTACAACCCTGCTGCTTCACTGTTGGCACAGCGGCACATGCTGGCAGAGCATTTGTTTAGATGATAACATACTGTATACATCTACTCAGATCAGATGATTCATAGGTTCCAGTGATACTTTGATTTGTGTGATGCGATGTGCTGCGAGTGATTCATCCAGTAGAGTGACGATGTGTGAGGGTTCACCGCCTGACATGTCGGCTTTTATCGTGGAGTCATCCTCAAGGCAGAGGTTTAACAGCTTTGTTTTGACTAGTTGTTACTCTAAAGTTAAACTAAGCAGACAGGAGCTTTTGTGCCATGTTGGATTTTTTATTGAGCTTCTTTGTTGTCTGGTTTTTTTCCTACTTTGTTCTGTTATTTTTAAGGTTAGGGGAATTTTGATGGTTCTTTCAACCCACTTTGATTAAATCTAAAATGTGTTAACAGTGATGCTCATATGTGACCTCCATGACCAGGCAATCTTTGGTAATACATATGTGTTACTGTGCTGTGGGATCGGTCATAAATAATCCCCAAACAGCATCTGAAATTATTGCTTCTCTTTTACAGTCAATCATCCACCCACTGCAACTTGATCAACATCTGCACTTACACACCTATTCAGTCTTTAAGGGCAACTCTTTTTTAAAAAGCTTTTTATCAGTGTAAAATGCAGAAGTATAAAGTTTACCTGATTTTTTGTACCTGTAACGACTACATAGAAAAAAAACACCTTGTAGGAATTCCTTTAAGTTATGGTCATTAACCCGGTGTTTGCACATATTATTAAGTATTCAAACTATACATTATGAAATTTATATATATATACTCTAATACTTTTGTTTTCTTTCCTGCATGCAACCACATGTAGGACATTTATATATAAGTTATTACACCGGGTGAAAAGTATTGTATAATTTAGTAAAATAGAGAGGAAGTATAACCAACAAAAGAGATTTAATTTGGCACAATAAAGTATAAACTAAAGGGAAAAAACCCAAACCCTTACATTACGTGTTCTTTTATCCTTATAAACTTGGGAAAACTCATTTTAAAGGTTTGTTTCCTGCTTTACTTTTGCGGTGTTGGGTTGTGTATGTAGAGCGAGACTTTTGGCTTTGCATTGCAGCCTGATTTCTTTTGTTTGTATTTTTCCAGTCTGGAAAAGAAGAGTGGGAAGAGTTAGCACCTCAATCACACCATGAAGCTCACAGATATGACAGACAGCCGTCTGTGGATGGCTCTTTTAAAGAATTCATATTTACGTTTAGGCTGAAGGCGGCGAATGCGCTCACTTTTTAACCTCGTGGTAACCGGCGCTGACGCGAGCATAACTTTCTTTTTGTGAGTCAGAGTGTTTGTGCAGTACTTAGTTCAGGGTTCTTGCTTTATTTTGTAGTTTTCTTTGTGTTTCCTGTCCAGCTTCATTTCCTGTTCTTTAGTTCGCCTGGTTTCTGCCAGTGTCTTGTTGTGCTCTCTGTGTATTTATACTTAGTTTCAGTTCATTCCTCTGTTGTCATGTGTATCTGTCCCCGTTCTAGTCATGTTTTTTTTTCAGGTCATATCAAGTGTTAACATTAAACTGCTTGTTCTCTGCATCCTGCCTTCCTCTCAGCCTGCGTTTAGGTCCACACATTCGAAATATGTGACTTTTTCCTGCTTTGCTTTTTATTCCAGAGTGTTGACAAATATTAGGATGTAAATATTCTGATATATTCTGCTATGTCGCTAGGACATAGAGGTTTGCATTTTAAGCATCATGACATGTGTCGTCATTACTGGAAAATCCAAAATTGTACTCCGGCTTCCTCCCACAGTCCAAAGACATGCACCTTGGGGATACGCTGATTGGAGACTCTAATTTGTCCATAGGAGTGTGTGTGTGTGTGCATGGTTGTTTGTCTATGTGTGTTGGCCCTGTGATGGACTGGCGACCTGT
>JBAMHV010000022.1:19105433-19130518 GCA_037177535.1 Pseudomugil gertrudae
TATACTGGTGTAAATGCACATTTTACTGGTGTAAATGCACATTTTACTGGTGTAAATGCACATTTTACTGGTGTAAAAGCACATTTTACTGGTGTAAATGCACATTTTACTGGTGTAAATGCACATTTTACTGGTGTAAATGCACATTTTACTAGCAGGCATATATTCCCACCTGTTTGCCTCGCAGCGCAGAGAGAAAGTGTGCTGGTGGGAGCTCCACCTGTAAGCATGCAGCGGCTGTTCTCTGCTGTCAGTGACTAATAGTTTACCATTACATAGCTCGGCTCTGCTTGTGGACTTACCCAAGTTTCCTTGTGTCCAGTTCTAGCTGTTGCTGAGGCAACAAGCAGCACCATCGTACTGTATATAGCATCTCTTACTGAGGTTCTGGTGAAAGCTGGCTGTGGGCTCCTTGTCAAGCACACACAGGAATGTGGAGTTTTAATTCACTGTTGAAAGAACATAATAACGGTTAGTAGAAAATCATCGTAGTTTAGTCTTTTTTTTTTTTTAACTAAAAGCTATCCACACTAAAAAAATTATATTTTATTCTAGAGATATGCAGTCACATCAAGCATTTACTGTAAAATAAACCTTTTTAAAATCTATTTTACAAATTAAACTTATTTCCTAAACGTGCATCATTTCCATTCTTGATCAGATTTGAAAAAATATGATAAAAAAACAATAAAATAATTGAGGATGTTGTTATTAATCTTTCTTTGATTATACGTTTCTGCCTGTTATTGGTGTTTTATCGGTGATGTAATCAGAAGAAGACACAGGACCATGGAGGAGTTAAGTGTTGTAAATGCGTATGACTTTTTGGGGTTGATTGATTTTCTCACCATCATCTCGATTGGTTATTGCGAGGGGGATTATGCAGGGATGTAAACATAAGAAATCTTTCTTAGATTTAGTTACAGTAAAATCTAGTACTCTCCTATCATTAGAAACAAACCAAAGTGTTTGCTCAGGATTTTCAGCTTCATTTGTGTCCTTTATAACCCCGTCTCACCTCTGTCTCCTTTCTGCCAGTGACTATATAATCAAGGAGAAGACGGTGCTCCTGCAAAAGAAAGACAGTGAGGGCTTTGGCTTTGTGCTTAGAGGGGCCAAAGGTAAACCCAAAATTATCACCTTGAAGTTAAACTCATCTGAGATTCCCGGCATATTCTGTTTCACATTCAATACTCTCATGGTTTCACCAGCTCAGACTCCCATCGAAGAGTTTACTCCTACTCCCGCCTTCCCAGCCCTGCAGTATCTGGAGTCAGTGGATGAGGGAGGGGTAGCCTGGAGAGCCGGTCTCAGGATGGGGGATTTTCTCATCGAGGTATCACTTTGTTTTTGGTTTGGATTTAAACTTTTTAAGAGGTTCAGATGTATGAGCTTCCAGTCTTCCAGCTCAGCTGAGGCTCCCTCAAAGTGGAGGATACTTCTTCTAAGATTGCAGTAGTTTGGGCATCTGGTTATTAAAGGTTAGGTTTAAGGGACAGACCTGAGCTGGAACTCCTCAGTGTCCCTGTGGAAGAGCTGGCGGAGGTGGAAGGGGTAGAAAAAAATGCTTGTAGATTCTTATTATGGGAAAAGATTGTAAAAAATCTTCTTACTGAATGCATTAATCACCCCTCTGTGCATCTGTCCAAGGTCAACGGTCAGAATGTAGTGAAGGTTGGTCACCGGCAGGTCGTCAACATGATCCGGCAGGGTGGCAACAGCCTCATGGTCAAGGTTGTCATGGTAACCCGCAACCCTGACATGGAAGATGGTGCAAGGAAGAAAAGTAAGCGTTGGATTACTGGTGAACTTTGCTGTTTGACACCTTTAAAAACTGCTTTGTTTCTTTCCCTTACTCTTCAGTCCCGCAGCAGAGTAAGAGGCTGAGTACTCCAGCCATCGCCCTTCGGTCCAAATCAATGACTTCGGAGCTGGAGGAGATGGGTAAGAAACAGGCTTCACTGAACTTTTTGGAGGAAGAAACAAGAAGGATTGCAAAGAACAAAGGAACATACTTCTGGGGAGATGCAGACACAGAAGGAGGGTGCTCTGCTTAGAAACTGACAGAGGTGATAAGGAATGATAGAGGCAGTGTGAAACCAGTGTTGGGGGTTGTTAAAGATTCTCGGAGTGTGAAGAGAACTTGAGCTAGAGCTAAATTTAGACGGCAAGAAAGCAGAGAAGAGATATTGTACTTATTTAGTGACAGAAACAGAAAAGAAAAGGAATGGGCTGCCGCTATGGATGACAGTCTCAATGCATTTCACTGTTTTTTCAGAGGTTCCACACTGTCACTTCCAGCACCCCCACTACAGGTAACCCCACCCAGAACAAGTGTCGCCTTCCTCCTGTGATTCCTCGCTCACTGCCCGCTTCTCTTACCTTATACCCCTCTGCACCCCCTTCTCCTCCCTGGCCCCCCCACACAGCTTTACAGACCAGCCTATCAACCCCTCTGCTCAACACACACAAATACACTTAGCACATATGTTGCTAAGAAAACACTTCGGGGGGTTTGGGTGTCACCTTCGGAGGAGCATCTGCATGCCACGAACATCAGAAAGTGTCTGGATATGTACTCAGATTGAACAGCGCTTGATTCATTTGGAGAAAAAAATAACACCAAGGATAAAATAGTTGAGATGAGTAATTTTTAAGAGAAAAAAAAACACAAAAAAACAACTTTATTCCAGGTCTGTTGCTACGGTAACAGCATTATGTGCGGCTGTGCGCATGCCATCTCTATTTGAGGCAAAATAGTGGGAGGAGAGTGCATGGCGAGGGTCAACGCCCCCATTTGCAGATCAGAAAGTTGGACGGTATTTTATTGGTGATTGGCTAATACCTTCTGAGCACTCCTGGTGCTTGTTGCTACCGCTGTCTGGTTCGGAACAAACCCAGCGAGCAGCTCGGTGATATATGAAAGCTGATGACACATAGAGCTGCTGGTCTCTGTTCTGGTTGCTCTCATCGTTAGCCCATCCCTGTGCGGAAAAACAAACATTTGCAGTGAGTCACGTCTTGCTGCCACAAGTCAGGATGGCATTAACTTTTATCCTGAGCGCTGATTTCAGCCATTTGCTTCATGTCCCCTCCCTCTCGCTTTCCCTCACCTGCCGTATCTTTGTGGTGTGACCTCACCTGATCACGTAAGGCATGAGCACCTAGTCTGACACACAGGCTCTGGTTCTCTAAACCCCTAAACCTGCCCTCCCACGGCCACAACCCTCACTATGTACCCACTACACAGCAGCACACATGGAGGGTTACTGTATTAATGATGCATACGGTTTCAGTCCAAACCAACAAAGCTGCAACATGGTGCACACATTAATCAATAACCACATAAATTTAGACATACATTGTTTTTGCGAGAGCATTGACTTTTGGAAAAAAAGCAGTGATTAATCTGAGTGGGAAACAACAGTAACTATGTTGATTCTTTGAAAATCTGAGGACTAATTACCTCATAATCTTTGTGCCAAGAAATCCAAATTAATTGAAGTGTAATATATGAGCCTGGAAGTGCCACAGTCCTGCTGCTAAATCCTGTAATAGCTTTTTCAGATTTATTTACATGGATGTAAGAAGTCAATAAGACATTTCTGCATTAATATGTCAAACAAATAAGGATATGGTATTATGGATTAGATATGATATAAAAAGTGCATTTATCAGTGAATATCTTGAATTATTTCAGCTTAATTTGCAGCAAGGACGCCTTTAACAGGGGTTTGTTTAGCTTGCCTCTCTCTGATCAAGGTGAGAAGAGTTTAAAGTGTGATAAAGTCACGTCAGCTGCAGCCATATGTTTATTCTAATGCATATGAATTTACTCAGCTGTGACGGCTGTTAAGCTATCTCACCTCTGTGATTGGTGCAGTGTCTCAGTTCACTTGGAAATATGCATGGGAAACTTTCCATGCATATGCATAAGGAAAGATTCAAGTATCACAATGCATTAAAATGTTTAGAAATCACATATAAATATAACAGCTGTGAACGATGCAGATGAACCCTGTCCTGCTCTGATCCCACACAAACTCACGTACACCAGTGGATGCAAAGGGTCACCTCCTCTTCACTCCTCTTTGGACTTGTCCGTTCATTGGGTTAACCTCTAACTCTGCCTTTCCTTTGTCTTCTTTGTCCTCACCGCTGACTGGATATTAACCACATAACAGTGGAGAGAGGTGGGAGTCAGCTTCAGACTAATTCCACATGTGTGTGTGTTTAGATGAGAGTGTGTGTGCAGGGTATTTACTGTAACATGAGTGTGCATGCCTCAGATGGAAAAGCCTGACGGGGTGACTCAGTTTGTCAGGCTCCGGGGAGCATGATTAGTATTCACTGTAACAACGCTATCGCACTTTCACTCCTGCCAAAACTTAAGTCTCCTTTTGTCCTCCTTCCAGCTGCTACCCCTTGGAAAAAAAAATCAGGTATGCTCCGGTGCACTCCTGCTTAAGGCTTTGTATTTATGTCCGTCCAAAATGACTTGGCACTCACCGCTCACTCTCCCACTGGCCTTTTTTTTCTTCTCTTTCAGAATTCGAATCCTCACAAGTTGCAGAGAAGAAGAGGACAGTCTATCAGATGGCTCTGAGTAAGGAAGCTAAAGTTTATCAGTAGATTTTTTCTGAATCCCCCCGTTCCTCATCTAGTGTGTCCCTTTCCACACAGTTCTCGTTTTATTGCTGTCCATTTCTCTGTTTCATTGTCGCATGTGTCTTTCTCTCTCCCTCCCTGTCTGGTTCTATATTCCTTTTTTCTCTCAGATAAACTAGATGAAATTCTTGCAGCAGCTCAGCAGACAATCAGCACCAATGAGGCGCCAGGGACACGGGGACAGGGGCCAAAGAGAGACAGGGGGAGAAGTTTCTATGGCAATGAGGTGTGTATCGTGAAGCGGATTTATGCTTATCCTCAGATATGTGTGTGCTCCTATAATGACTACTTTAATGGTCAGACTGTGCCTGTAGTTGCAGAAGAGCAGCAGGTATAAATTTGAAGGCTGTGAAAACAAAACATAAAACAAACTCAAATATGTCCATATGCATGCTTTTGTCCCTCACATCTGGTTTCTTAAGTGCAACAAAGTTCGCATTTTGTTTCAGCCGAACTACGGGGATCCGTCTGGACTGGGGATGATGTCATCGGGGTTAGGCCTCGGGTACGAGCGCGGGCATTACACCTCAGGCCACGCCCCACAGCACGGTATGCTGCGACAGAAATCCATCGGTGAGGCTGTCTGTTTTTTTCCGTCTGCCCCCCTCGTCCACCTGTCTGTCTGTCCTCTGGACCAGAAAAGGTCTACTCTGTGCTGACCTGTTTGTCTGTAGCCAAAAATGTCTTGTCTGTGGCCAAACGTGTTCTTTATCTGTATCTGATTGTATTAACCCTCGCTCAGTCACCATAAGTTTAGCTTGTCCGGTATTAACCCGTCCTACCACTAATCCTGGGTTTGTCAGTTTGCAAACATTCCTCTGGAAAAAGCTGTAGACTCTCTTGTGAGCACTAAAACAAGTGTTAGAATGTCTCTTTGCTTCTTGCTTGTGAAATATGAAGACACTAACTGACTCACACACTAACAAACGTAAGAACCGAGGACAGACTTGCCGGCAGGTTCTTTGGGCAGGCAGATGTAGACAGACATTCTCTTAAATCACTTTCTTTACTCCAAATTGTGTCTTTTTGTTTGTTCTTGGTTTTTAATGACTGTATATCTTATTTTTTTCTGTTTGTGAATGCTGCAGGTGTGCCTGAGGAAGAGAAGCAGTTCCTTCATCCTCCCACCATGAAGTTTGCCCGAAGTTTGTCAGTGCCTGGCCCTGATGACATCCCTCCTCCTCCTACAACAGCTCCACCAGATCCGCCATTCTCCTCTGCTCCGCCGCTTGGTTGGCGAGCAAAGTCATCCCAGCAGCCCTCTGTTTCCGTGTCCCAGTCCACATCCACCTCTGCACACTACCAGCCCTACTCCCAGTCAGTGCACTTTGCTCATGGTGGCAGGGAGAGGGCAGGTGGTCCAAGCGGGGGTCCCGGTGTTGGAGCAGCAGACCACACGCCCTATGTTCACGCAGCTGCCCACACTGCTCAAAGCAGGACTGCTTCGCGAAAGGTTGCCCATACTGGGGAGCCTGTTGTAGCTGGGGTGGGGGCAGCTACAGGAGCTAAGGCTGCGGGTCTCAGGAGAGGCTACAGCACGGCTGTCCCCCCGTCCAGCATTGCCACTGTGATGCCCCAGCAACAACAGTCTGCCCAGAGTCAACCGCAGCGTGCAGACCGCAGTGCAGCTGCAGCATCTGGTCCTAAAGGAGGGGCCAGGAGAGGTAAAGGCCCCCTGGTGAAGCAATCTAAAGTAGAGGACCTGCGCATAGGCCAGGGCACACTGGGGAGCAAAGACTCTGTGGAGAAAAGCTCCATCCCAATCCCCACCATCATCGTCAAAGCCCCTTCAACCAGCAGCAGTGGACGAAGCAGCCAGGGTAGCAGCGTGGAGGCTGATGTTCCTGCATCAGGGGAGGCAGATGAAACAAAAACACCCCATGGTCCTCCACCCTCCACTCCTGCTCCTCAGCCTCCTGCTCCACCATCTATCCCAGCACCACCGCCTCCCTCCTTGCCTTCTATTCGAGCCCAGGATAATCTGGACTTTACCAGCCAGTTCGGAGCTGCGATTGTTGGCGCAGCTCGCAGAGATAGGGAGCGATTTCACGAAGCCCGAAGAAAGAGCGCCTCCTTGTTCATGTCTGCTGAGGAAGACGTGAGCCTTGGGGGCGTTGGCGACGGACTGGGAGGGGTAACAAGGACTCAGGTGTCACAGCAGCAGCTTAACACACAGGCTGAAATCTCATCAACACGACTACGGCCCTCCAAGTCCATCGATGAGGGCATGTTCTCTGGGGACACCTTTATCCATCACACCCGGAGTATGCCTCCAGCATTTGGATTACCCGAGTACTCCTCATCTGCCCTGGACTATCAGCCCAAGTCTGTTCCTGCTGATTTGTACACAGCAGCAGGCAGACAGCCAGCACTTTCCTCCAACACCACCTTCATTCACCCTCTAACAGGGAAGGCACTGGATCCCACATCACCATTAGGCCTCGCCCTGGCTGCCAGAGAACGTGCTCTGCGGGATGACACCAGGGTGAGGAGGGGAACAGAGCATCATTTTGCCCGCCAGATGTCAAGCGTTGTGTTCCCGTCATCCACTGTGACCTCGCAGCCAGTGTCCTCCGCTGTGCAGTCCTCAAGCTCGTATCTGGTCACGTCTTCTTCTTTGGCAGCAACCACGGCTACTGTTGGTCGCCCACCCTCACCTAGAATCCTCCGAGGAGTTGGGGGTGTGTGGGGGGAGGAAGGTGGTGGAGGGGAGAGGGAGCGGGAAGGAGGAGGTGCTCGCGAAGGGCTTAGAGTTCGATTCTCTGAGGACAAAACTGTCCACACGCACCACTATCAGTCTCAGCCGTATCAGCCATCTTACAAGGAGAGGGAGCGGGAGAGGGAGCGGGAGAGGTCAAGGGAACGGGAGAGAGACCTGTCAAGAGAAAGGGACAAAGAGAGAGAAGGTTATCTTAGGAGGGCAGAGCAGGCTGCCCATGCGGCAGCGGCCGACAGCGCCGCTCAGCAGGTGTCTCAACAACCTCAGAGACCCTCTTTTCTCAGGATGGAAAGTCAATCTGATTCCTACATATTGTCCCTCACCCCTCCCTCTCCTCCAACTAGTACCCAGCACCCAGGGAGCACTACTGGAACCACTGGAACAGGCTTGATGGTTCTCCCTCCCCCCGCCCCTTCGGTTGACGCAGATGATGAGTTTGTCTACGCAGACCCCCTCCCACCACCGCTAGAGTTCGCTAACAGCTTCGACAGGGGAATATCGGCGTACTCGCACCATATGATGCTCTCCAACAGCCTGGCCCATCGTCAACAGAAGGTACCGCCCCCTCCACCTCCTCCCCCACCTCCTCCACCACCACCCCCGCCCCCTCCGCCCCCCCAGAAAGAACAGTTTGTAAGTGGGTTTCCCGCTCATACGCCCCTGCCCTCGCCTCAGGCAGGAGACTCCACCGCCTCCAGCCTCACATCTTACGACAGCGAGGTGGCAAACCTGACTCAGTCTGCTCCCTCCCCTTCACAGACGTCACCCAATCCCCAGCACCCTCCCTCACCATCCACATTACAGCCAGGCATGGGCCCTCCGCCTCACCCTGCTGTCTCCCCACCACCCCCTCCTGGTTCCTATCACAGACCTTTCTCTATGTCTCATCAGCTTTACAACAGCACTCACATTCCTGGGCGCTCTTCCCCAACACCTCCTCCACACACAATCGCGCCTCCCCCAGCCTACCGTGGTCCTTCAGCTCCTTCCTCCACCTCTGTCCTTCACAGGGTCAATGCTTCCCACGCCACGACCGCTAGCTGTGCTGCTACAACCACTGCTGCTGCCACCTCAACCAGCACCTCCACTCAGCTCTATCAGGAACGAACGCACACTGCACATACTACGTCCTCCTCTGTCATCACCGGCAGTCGTAGGACAGGTGAACACCATCGTCCTGCTCCCACTACCAAAAAAGGAGAGTCCCAGGAGACAGTGGTGGACTCTGGGATTGAAGAATTGGATAGCCGAAGCAGCAGCGACCATCATCTGGATAGCATCCTGGCTCTGAGCAGCGCTGGTGTCCGTGGAGACAGCAGCTCTGCTGGAGGCCGGGGCTTAGGAGTTGGTGGACGGATGGGGGGAGGGATAGCGGGGGAGACAGAAAGAGGGGGAGATTTTCTTGAGTCTTACATGAGCTACCTTGATGGACAAACTTTTGAGATGCAGAACGCGACAGCAGCAGCCTCCACCTATCCAAAGACCAGCAGGTTCAGAGAAGGTGGTCGCACTGGAGATCTACACAGACAAACCAGCACTGCTCCTGCGTCCTTTCACTCGCACAGGCGAAGAGAAGAGCAAGACGAGGACGAGATCGAGGAGGGAGTGGCAGAGGATGACAGTGGCCAGGATGGATACGGTCTGAGGGACATGCAGAATATGGGACGTCCCACTTCACCATACTTCGACCGACCACGCACTCCGGAGATGAAGCCCGTCTGGGGAGAAGGCCAGATGAGTGTTGATACCAGTCAGTCACTTTTAGAGGGGAAGAAGATTTACCCTCCTGCATCCAGTATGAAGCCGAACATCATTAATGAGCTGAGCAGCAAACTGCAGCAGAGAAGCAAAGACAGCTGGAGCAGCCAGAGACCACTGGGCAGACACAGGTACACATCAGAGAAAACACTTCCTCCTCTCGCAGCATGCTGGTTTTTTTTCCTGTCTATGTGAGAAAACATCAGTGTGGAAACTTCCTGAATTTAAGCCGTCTGAAAAAGCGTGTACTGTCTTTGTCTCCGGTAAACGTGTGTAAACGTGTTTTATTTCTCTGGCTCTTTCCATGTGTTTCTCCCAGAAGCAGAAACAGGTAACAGAGTCGCCTCTGCACTTTTTCTCTTCCTCTCTGGAAGAACGTGAAACTTCACCTTCCCATTGTAACCACATAAAACCTAAAAACATATATTAAGCAGACTGGATATGCTTTTCCTCAGAGTGTCTGCATGGTTTTCATCTTACTGGTTTTTATTTTTATCGTGACTTCCTGATAATTTCCTCTTCCTTATCTTTTCAGATTTTCAGAAGACTCGGCCTCGGCTCTGAGCCCCCCCTCAGCTCGATCCCAGTCACCATCGCCAATCTCATTATCGCAACCGTCGTTATCTCCATCCCCAACACCTGCCTCCCAGTATCCAAACTGGGGGCGATCCCCGTCTCCCCAGCCTCCAGCGGCCCCTCAGCCTCCACGTTCACATTCTCCGTTGTCCCCGACATCTTACTCCCCTTACCCCACGTCTCCTAAGCACAGACCGGTCTACCGGACCAAAGCGCTGGAATTCCAGTTCATTCCCAGTCGTGAGTCCCGTAAAGCAGAATCCCATATACTCCAGCGCAGGCGAGCTCCCAGTCCCCTCATCTCCCCATCAGAGAGGCCCAAGACGGGACCCCCACGTCCATCCTCCCTCCCGCTTCTACCTACCACACCTCTATACAGCGCCATCTACGACCTGCGCGGTTCCATCACCCCACCATCACCCGGGAACCCTCTGGGAGATCCTTACTTCTCCCCCTCGCCTCCTTTATTCGCCCCTTCTGGTGCGCCTCCACCTCCAAACTCCACCCTAGTCGTCTCTCGTTCTCTTTCTCCTACTCATTTCCTGTCTGGGACATCTTCTCCTCCTCTACACCCGCTCCCGCCGCCTACTTGCCTGAGTTACCCGCATTTACCCCCGCCCTCCCCGACAAAGCCTTTTGCTTCCAAGCCGCTGCCCTACTGGACCAAGTACGATGTTGCAGACTGGCTGGGTTACCTGAACCTGGGAGAGCACAGAGAACGCTTCCTGGACAATGAGATTGACGGCACCCACCTACCCTCTTTGACCAAGGACGACTTTCTGGATTTGGGTGTGACACGCGTAGGCCACCGTATGAACATAGAACGAGCCCTGAGGACGGTGATGGACAGGTGAGACTGCAGCCATACTCATTAAAGAGTCACAGCACAAATCACTCTCATACTGTATATATTAGGCCAGAATATTTGAGAGCTATTAAATCCCTAAAAACCACTGAAAATGGTAAAAAGACAACATATCAGTGTCTTCTTGAACTTGTTTTCATCTGCTTTAATGTAACGTTCAAGCTGCCTGTAATTAACTCACTTCATAACTTCATTTGAATCTGTTATAAGCAGAAAAAGTTGTGTAAAAAAGTTTGTGAACTGTTTAGTCAACACAGACACACTCTGGCTCTCTGAGGTTATTGTTTTCATGCTGCTGACCTGATAAAAATGATCAAACAAACCCTGTTTTTAGGTTTTCAGGTGTTTTAAACACACACTAAACCAGCTATTTAATGTGTTTGAACACAGACACAAACACAAAGCAATGATTTACACTATGTTTACACATTTACTTCATTATTTTCAGAGAAATAAACAGATTTATAACACAACGGCAGAAGCAAATTAAAAGCTTCTTCCTGCTTATCTTAGCTCGCTCGTATCTTTGCTGCATAAAACTCTCTAACTGGTTGTCATTTGATTGTCTTCTTTATGATGCTCCAGATTTTTCTGATAAGAGACAAATCTGCACTGCAGACAATCTCAATTACACACACACACAGACACACGCACACACACACACACACACACACTGTGTGCAGGAAGCCATGCTGTCCGAAGTTATACGAGACCACAAAGCACAAATTTCACATATGCTATAGACGCATGCATCACCTGATGATAAAACCTGTAGTATTTTAGGGCTGGGCGATATGTCCAACATCCCATAACCTGATACAGCTTATTTTATATCCTCATAACGATATGCATGATGATATTTTTTTTAGTAATTTCAATGAATGAATGGTTTATGCAGTGAAAATGATAGACTAAAAAATAAAAGGTAATATGTACTAAATATGTATTTTAGTTAGAAACTTTTTCCAAGCAAAACTTGGTCGTCATGGTAACATCCGGCATATAGAGTCAACATGAAACAGTAGCCTACATCAGGAGTTGATTATGAGCCACCGCTCCACGCTGCTTTTGCTGGTTGTTTCTCTCTATTCTGTGTTGTGATTCTTACGCAGGTGATAAAATAAGTTATTCGGGTTGGAGCTCGTTGTTGGACTGGGAGCTGAACTTTACAAACAACTGCTGTGTGTTCCACATGAGTCTTTTTATATCCAAATCACATCCATGCGATGGAAGTTGCTCCTCGGTTTGGGTTGGATGGTCATCTAGTAGAGCAGAGGTAGGGAACCCTGGTCCTCCAGAGCCGTATTTCCTGCAGATTTTACCATGTTTACCTGATTCAAATGAACGAGTCAAAGCTTGATAAGCTGCTGGATCCATTTGATTGGAATCAGGTGTGCTGGGCAGGGATACATGGAAAACCTGCTGAAATACGGTTCTCGAGGACCAGGGTTCCCTACCCCTGTAGTAAAGCATGCTCTGAAACACTTCTGCAGCATCGTCTTCATACATGTTTGTTAATATACTGCAGCGTGCAGGGAAATGCTGTAAAGTTCTTCTTGATGTAGTAAAGCATCTAACCACGAGCTAACCTCATTTAACCACTGTCTAAAATGCTCTGAACAGCTGATTGTGTAATTCTGCATCAGGTTTTGGCCGTGCATGCAGCAGTAACCTGCTGATTAAAGGCTTTTTTTTGCAAAGTGCTGACCCGATCACGGTGGCATGAAGGTTGTCATAATGGGCCCGGATGTCATAATGTCACTGTAGTGTTTACGTGCTGAGATTTCTGCAGACTTGTGATGTTTTTGCATGCACTATATTGTTGATGTGGAAATCAGTTTGCATTTTTGCATTGAGGGAGATTTTCCTAAACCCATCAGTTGTTCTCAGACAAAGTTATGACCCAACCTTTCTTAGAATGACCAAGACCTCTTTTATACCTCATCCTGACACCCTCACCTGGCACCATTTAATCTTTAAAACTCATCTCTTTACTCTTCCCCAGCTTTTTGTTGAAGGTTCATACTGTCTTCTTTTTAACCTATTTTTTTACGGTTCTTTATGTAAGTTTTTTGTTTACCTGCTTTACATGTTTCGACCACTTCCTGTGGTCTTCCTCAGAAGCGTCACATGACGTGTCTTAAAGGCTGTACGCTTCAGATACCCGGGAGCGTTTTTGCCCCCGGCTGTCTGAAGCCTTCTCCAGGACTGCATCCCAGGTGTGCGATGGGGAGTATGAGCCTTCGTCCCGGTTTATGGTCTTTAATGTACACTTTCTTATCTCCAAAAGCATTTAAATGAGCTTTTATTGCTTTGTGTGTTTTACAAGCTTTGCAGGACTGTTTTGTTGCTCCTGCTTAAGGCTCAACACGAGCATGCAGTGTTCATGGAGAAAGAAAGTCACTCCTGCTATGCAGTGCCATTTTTTCAGATGAGTAAAGTTTTAAATGATTAACAAACTTTTTAAGATGCGTGGATGTACACTGCTTCCATCTGTGCATCACAACCTGTAATAATGTCTCATGTTGTCTTTTTAGATTCACTTTCACAGGCAAACAGCACCCTCTTCCTGCTGAATTGCTTCCATGTGTTCCAGCCGTTTGCATCACTTAGTTAGGATATAAGTTATTAGATGAACTAGCCGGGTGTTGTCACAAAGGTTTTAAATTTTTTCTGAATCCCTGTAAATTATTATGACAAATGATTCTTTCTCATTGCAAAGAAAAGCATAAGAAAGTGTTACTTATTAGAGCAGCTCACAGTTAGACCACAAAGCACCCAGCAACGTGTTGACCTATGCTTGTTGTTTTGCCTTCAGGCTGTCCAGCAGCCCGTTTCCCATTTCGGTTCTCTCACCTCGGGATGGACAGACTGAAAGGAGGAGGGATGATGGGAGTCGAAGCTGAGGTTGCAAACGCGGAGCACAGAAGAGGATGGAGGGGTTGAAGTCACTGAGGGAGGAAGGCTGCAACTGCTGCAATCCACAGTGGATTTCACACAGAGAGGGAGTCAAGCCACCCAGAGGACAGAAACACAGGATGGTCCATGAAGGACTGGCTGATTTACACAAACACACTTCCCACGTGCATGCTTGCACACTATTCAACACAAATAACATAATTTCCCTCTTTTCCCCCCAAAAAATGTGCGAAGACTTGATGGCTGCAGCAGAGATGAGGAGTGCAGAAAAGTGATGAAGCTGAAGCGAATACTCAAAGAACAATCACAAGCCAGCTAGCTTGAATATCAAATGTGAGCGTCAAATTTTAGGTCCTTTTCTTTAAAGGTCCCCTGTTGTTCAGGTCTGAGTGGGAAAAAGTGCAATCACCAACAACCCCTTCCTGTGAGAAGACATGCCTGAGTGACGTAGGGAGGCTGAACGGTGATGAATGTGTCCAGGAGCGAGGCTTTACTGCCTGCATGGCTGAACGTAGGACAAAGCCGTAAATCCAGACAGCTTCCACGTCTTTGCAGAGGTGACGAGGGAGCTGACAGATGACTCAGTGTGTACGGCTTTGATTGGTCACGTCTTGTTTTTACCTCATCACTGGTAGGGCTCCATCCTCACCTGCAGATCCTGCGATCAGGGTCAATCGTATCTCTATAGCGCTTTTTATAATGACGTATATACAGACTGGTCACTGTATCACAAATTTGTAGCAAAAGTAAGTGCCCAGACCAACAACACACAGTGCACACAGTCACCCACGTTACTAGTTACTACTATTCATGTCTGCATGCATACACCAACATGTAGACACATGAGCCACACACTCCATGTTTGGATCCTGGATGTAAAGGAGACAGACTGTGTTTTCAACTGTTAGATGGGATTTATGACAATGTGAAGCGAAATCTTCCAAGGATTTTATTTAGAGAGACTCCTTCAGCTTCCAGGAAGATGCAGCGCGCTCATTCAGACCTTCTGCATATGAGGGAGCCAGAAAAGGAGAGGGGAGGGGAAGAGTGAAAAACAAAAACTGCCATTTTCTTCTTTCCCACCCAATCCCCCCTGCTCCTTCCAGGAGTGGCCTTTCTCCTTTAGAAGAAAATCCCGGAGGAAGCGAGCAGCCGTCTGGCTGAGAGATCCAAGAAGAAATGCTTATATCGAGTTTTAATACTATGGTTATTCTTACAGTTTTTAAACTTTAAATGGGAACACTGGAATACTGATATTGATATGAAGAGATTTATTGTTACTACTTATCATTACTCTCATCGTCCTTACTGTTATAGCCTGAGAAAAGCCACGCTTCCCCCTCTGTGGGCTCAGATGATGCTCCTGTGCAGTTGCACACGGGGGAAAAAAATCACGTCTCTATTGTAAATGAACAGAAATGTATATGAAGGTATTTTTGGAAGAAGCATATTGTTTTGTTTGGTGCACTGCAACTAAATGTGAAGCTATTTTTCCTTTTTCTTTGTATTTTTTACGACTGTGACGCTTTACATTTTCACTTTAAAAGCCTCAAAATAAAATTTCCTCTCTTATAAAAACGTTTGTTGCCACCGGATGTTCAGCAGATGCTGTAAAAATGTAGCAGCTGTTCTAACATGGTAGATTCTTCTAATCCTGCACAACAGCTGGCCCCTCTTCACACATCAAATACACCAGTTTAATTCCAGTTTTTCCCCATAAAGCTCACCATAACCCAAATCCTGACCGCTTACCTTTGCAGAGATTGAATATAAGGGCTCTTTCATGACTTCTCTACCTTGAACAACGCTTCACCTCTCCTGCTGCTGTCCGTGAACGCATTGTGCATTACATACAAGCTATCACACACACATGCTGGTTATTTCTTGGTATCTGTGTCTTGACAGGAAGAGATTATATTTGACTAGAAGGGGAATAGCAATAAGGACGATGACATTAATGGTTACCTAACTACAGTTTAAGATGTAAAACAAAAGGCGTCTAAAGTTCTAAAGAATCTGTCTTCCAAATGTTTAACATGAAAAGATAAAAAATGTATTTATTTAACTGTTCTGCTTTCTATACAGTTTGACCCGTTCTCTGCATCTGTTAGTGATCTGAGCCCGTCTGCTCATCGTATTATGCAATGACCCCGTTTCCATTACCAACTGGGACTTGTTGCTTTTCGCTCTCATTTCCAGTCATAAGATGAATGTGGCTCCTGCTCCAAACTCTGCGTTCAGGTCTGCTGGTGTAAATACGGCCCGATAGGAACCTTTTTCCATCATCCTGCTGATCCAGTGGGCCTCTGGTTTAGTGATATTTGCATTCAGTAGTTGTAACCGGTTGATAATTCACAGATGCCGTCAGGATAAAGTTGCTGAGGGAATCGGTCCGACTCGATAGAAAGCATTTCTTTTCCTTTGAAGGATCTTAAAAAAAAAAAAGGTGACTTACAGAATAAATATGTATATGTGAAATGCATATACGTTCATATAAATATGAATTTCAAATGTTTTAAGAGATAAATTGTTAGAATTATAATAAAGATACAGAAACAACGTTGTAACTCATGGTTTGGGCTTAAATTATTTCTAATCTGGATGCTGATTGTTGCCTTTAAACGTTCCTGCTTCTTTACAGCTCTGGTGGACAACAGCAGGGGGGTCCAGCTCTGGTCCTCGAGGGCCACAATCCTGCAGGTTTATGATGTCATTGTGCAGAACTTTGTAGGCCTTTGGATCCATTTGATTAATGTGTGTTAAGAGTAGGTGCAGAGCCGTACCTATGCACGGTGTGTTCAGGTTTCTGCCCTTAAACATTACAAGATAAATAATGAAAACAGACATTTCAGCTGAAATGGTTTATTTGGAAAATTAAGAGGTATTACAGGATATAGCAGAAAACTAAAACAAAGATCAGCACCTGGAAGAGAGAAAAAACACCTATTAACAACCAAACAGCTTCTTTATGATCTAAATAAAATCTTTTTGTCCCCTCAGACTCTGCCATGTCAAGAGCAGAGCTGCACTTTGTCACCAGTGGTTTTCTGAGCCCAGTGCAACACATCATAAGAGACCAGCAGTGTTCAAGACGGCCGATGCTTTTACACACCTGATTTGGGTCCAGTTTGTAGCTTTACGCTATTATTCACCTAAAAAAAAAAAGATGAAAAGCAGATTAGTTTTATGGCTTGATCGTGTTTGCAGCTACCGTGGAGGCTCTTTTCTCCTCAGATACTCTGGCTTGTCAGGGCCAAAGGTGCACACAGTCTACATACGAACTCAGAGCCCAGTGCAAGTCATCAGGGAAGAAAAACATCTACATAAATATATTCAGATGGAAAGACAATTATTTGTGATGGTAATTTATCTGCTCAAAGCATCTATTTAAAGACTCATCTGTCCTCCAAGCTTTAAAAAACATTACTGACCCAACTTTGTAGATCTCAGCTTGATTCCAAAGACATCACCTCGCTCCAGGGTTTGTTCAAGCACCTTAAAAGAAGAATGAGTTACTGGACTTTCAGGATCATCACCTGAAGCCACCATCAGGTTTGGTTTCCTCCTCAGAGACTCTGGCTTGTCAGGGCCAAAGATGCACTACTGTCTCCATACGGATTCAGAGCCCAGTGCTAGTCATCAGGGGAGAAATAAACCCACTCAGGTAATGCAATTATGGACGGTCGAAACTGTGGATTGTTCACATATTTGTTTCCGTTTCGTTACAGCATGTTTTAGCCAACATGCTAGCAACATGCTAGCAGTCCAACACGTGGAGAGCCACTGCGCTTTATAATAGCATTGGTGTTGTAATTACATTTGACGTGTTTACTCCTACATACACCCCAACTAAACCATTTTAAAATGGAAAAAAAGCATATTTTGGTAAACAATTCCTGTTAATTTTCAGTTATCTATCTTTAGCTTAGATTATATCTTCAGTGAGTAATAGACTATCAATGACAAAAAGAAGTGTTAGATTACGGTAATTAAGTTTTGATTGCGTAAAGTAGCTTCTATTTCATACGAAAGTTAACCTATAAATCTGATAATGAAACCTCACCAGCTTCTCTCCGACTCATTGGCAACTCTGTTGCATGTAACGTGTCCTCCCCACACTGCCTCGTGTTTTATTGGTTTCAGTTATGTCGGAAGTGTGTTACCGCCACCTAGTGGACCGGAGGGGCCGGAACAGGAAATTACACTGTTATAGACTTACACAATAAAGGCCTTGTAGCATTAGCATAGCATGGTTAGCGCATTTTCATCGCTTTTAAATAACTTCAGCAATGTCTTTTTTTGCTACGTAAATTTTTGCTTTGCTTATTTTAATGAATAACTATTTCGTAAATAAAAATGGCCAAAAATAAAACCTCGCAACCTCCTTCCGCACTTATATGGATTACTTGTAAAAACACCGGAAATGAATTTGCGCTATATATTTTTTAAAAATCCAAATGCATTTCACAAGTCCTTGAAATAAATTATAAGAGTGTTGATAATTTATGTACAATGTTGTGTCGTATATAAACAAAATTTAAATCGGTTCATTTATTTTATTTATTTTTTGTTTTGATCCAAACAGAAAGACTTTACTCTCGCATTATTTCCATCCATCCATCCATCCATCCATTTTCTACCGCTTGTTCCCAGAGCGGGGTCGCGGGTCTCGCATTATTTTATTTTATTTATTTATTTTATTTGCTTTAATGATCTTTAATCTTTTTCGCTTGCAGTTTTCAGCATTCGCCACTAGAGGGCAGAAAAGACACGCAGAAGTTTTTCAAAGCGACCTCAAAGTATTGTTTAGTAAACACGGACATTTGTCCTTCTCTTGTTTACACAGAAACCATACCCAGACTAGAACAAAAGCATAAACTAAATACTAAATAAAGATACACAAAATCATTTCATCCTCCACAGTGCTCTCTGCGCACACCTGGCGACTCATTATCTACACACTCCACCTTAAATTGTACATGTAGTTCTGACTCCTCACAAAACAAAACAACACAAACAGAATCACATAATGCAAAACAGCTCATTCTATTATATTAAGTATAATATAATATTCTGGCTTAAACTTTTCTCATACGTCCTGCACATGCACTTTAAATACAACACTAGTTTTAAAAAGGAAATTAAAAACAAAAAGTATACACTGCATCAAACAATTTCACACATACCTCTTAAATTATCTTTAATAGCTCCCATTTGTCTATAATAATGAAAAGCAGAGTTTTAAAGTCTGTTAAAAACATGTGTTAAATAAAACTTGATCAAACAGCAGCGAGTCCAAACTAAATGGTTGTGTTTTTATAAAGGGAGACTATCCCTAAATGACTTAACTGGAGTATTTTTCACTGAGTTATGCTTCAGATGTTTTTATTAGCGACCTGTTTGGACTGCAGACAGATCCGTTTACCATCTGCTATCTTTACCTGGGAGCCACGCTGCAGCTTCACGTGCAGAATCTGCAAAACTTCCTCCAAAAAAGGGTCTCGATATTGTATTTGTCACTGTTTAAACATTCAGGCATCACAGTCTTCCCATTTTAAATCCTGAAAGACAACGCAGCTCATAACTTGCACATTACACAACTTTTCTTTGTTGGAACTTGTTTTAATATGTGGGTGAAAAACTTACTCAACCTTTATTAGATCTTATATTTTGTGTGCTTCCATTGTCTGTCTGCTATCATTTTAATGGCAGGATGTGACCTGTTGGTGTATCTGTCTACCAGCCTTCCAGATTTGATTATAGGATCACTAACGCAGGATTACTGCTCCATGAGAGCAGCTCGCAGATGCATGTGTTCATTGCAATGTGCATCTGTCCACTTATTTAAACATGTTCTGGCAAGGGAGGATGTCTCACATGTTCAGCGTTGCATTAGGTGAGTCATGAAGGCTGAGATGTGTGTGTTCAGGGGGGTCTTTGACTTTAAAAGAGCTTTTCTTTTAACACACACCGGATGTTTCCTCCAGCTGTGGAGGCCAAACCTTCAAACTATCCTGAGGGAATGTCGAGGGGACTAGAAAAGGGGTTGAAAAGAAGCTGAGAAAAATGGGGCTTCCCTTTTCTAGTAATCCTGATTTGTGCTTTGCTGTAAAAAGATCATCATCAAACCGATCAACACACACAAAGATGACTTAGCTATCATCAGACATGAACACACAGTCGGACACTGGAAGTCTGTGTCATCATGACACACTTCATTAACACCACTTTGAGGGAGATGAAGAAAGAAATAAGCAGAAAATCTCCATTAAGTGGAGATCCAGAAAGAGAGAATAACTCCCCTGCAGCTGTGTTGGTGAGAGAGGAGGAGAAAGACTTTTCTTAGGGGGGAGGGAGAAAAGTAGGGAGGGAAGGAGGGAGGGAGAAAAAAGAAGCCAACTCATCTGACACAAACAGTGGGCCAAAGAAAGGGGAAGAGCAGCGCTGCTGTCAGGGACGGATGGAAAATCAAAGTGGGAGAAGGCGAGGAAGAGTGTGAAGAAGAAGACGCTGAGAGGCCAGACAGGAGGGGGAAAAGTTTCCAACAGCCAAAGAAAAGCAGAAAGAAGAGAATCAGAAGAGTCCCCGACTTTCAAAGAGGTGAGGAGCTTGTTAACTTGCTGAATGCTTTCATTGCACAGATGTGACGGAGCTCCTATTTCTGCTCTCTGTCCGTTTCTTACCATATATTTCCTCTATGCGACGTGTGTGTGTGTGCTGAGTTATGTGTGACAGATGAAATGGGGACAGAGGGTGGAGGGAGTGTGTCTGCCAGAGTGTGAGCAGGATACAAATGGGGGGGGGGGTAGAGTTTGGTTGACTGCAGCTCCAGATGGACTCCCAGAACTCCTGTTTCAGTTGGCTGTTTTTCAACAGACAAAGTTTTACTTGCAAGACATTGCAGATGAAGGACTTTTGAGAGCATATCTGATATGCAGAGATTCAGTCATAACTCTGCAGGACACAGGCAGGCTCATTGAGCTGCTCTTTTAGCTGGTAAGTCATGCTCTCGGCTGCACTTAGAGGACAGAAAACGAAGGAAAACACAGATATTTGACTTTCTAAAAACCTGTTAAAGTCTGGGTTATTAACCCAATAGGAATCAGAGGGAAAGTGGGTCAATCCCACCCTCTTAGAGGATGTTTAACTTGATTATCAAAGCTATGAAATCATATTTGAAAGGCCTCTGTGGCTGGCAAATTGATTCCAGCTCGCAGATTTCTCCCAGACTGAAGCACAATTCTTGCAAAGTGCATGAAAGCTCGCGTTAGAGCCACACATGTATCTAGATTTAGAGACTCGAGCTTTCACTCAGATGAGATCGATTGTGCATACACGTGGCAGTGATTTGACACAGCAGTTGTGACCATACTTGCAGATATATACAGTAAATACTGCAGAAGATGCCACATCAGTGGGTAACAGGAAGAGACAGCAGAGCTCCCTCACCCCAACGTTTCTCTGGAAACCCAGCCATAGCCCGAGGAGAGCCAGTCAGCAAGGGGACATGATTCAGGAAGTAAAGGTCAGGGGTTAAAAGGGAGGCTGATTCATTATTTCTGTGACCTAATGCAGATGTCTGCCTTGTTTAATCTACTGCAAGACCTCTGAAGGGAGTGAAGGAGAGGAGGATTCAGGCCTGGTAGAGGCTCGGCATTATTCTCATGGAGCATGTGATACCCCGTGAACGGCAGGACGTGGAGGGAAATTATTGAATCTAATTGTGCGCCTAAAGGGGGGCATTGAGGAGAGATGGTTGCAGGGAGGAAAACATTCAAGCTGTGTCTGGTTAGAGTTCAGCTTCATGTGCGCTGGTGCTTTGAGAGACTGGAAGGCGATAAAACTTAAACAGGAAGTCTCTTTTTTTAGTTTCATTTTAAACTGGAACCACATGAGCTCTTAGTAATGCTCACAGTAACACACTATGAGCTTTGAAGACTCTCTAACTTCTTGGTCCTCTGGCTCTTCGTATTTCCTCTAACACGAGTGCAGTAAGCTGTGTGCACAACAGGAAAGAGCTGTGGTTGGAGACCTGATGCCCAGCAGAGAAGGAACCTTTGAAGCAGCAATATCTGCAACTATCCTGGAACTTTTATGCATGTCTTCTCCAGCATACCTGAATTCCCTCCTCTGCATGTCTGGTGAGCAGACATTGATCAGATGCAGGTGGAGAAGGACTGCTTCTGGAGAACTATGTTAAAACAAGTTCTCCAGCTAAGCTCTATAATAAAAGGTTGCTGTGTAACTGAACAGAGATCATGAATACAAGCATCAGAAGGGATTTCCCTTCTTCCTCTACCGGTTCTGGTTTACTGGTTTGTGGTTGTGGTTGTGCCTGACCACAGTGATTTGTGTGGCTAGCTTAACCGTTCAGGCTGCTAACATCTGGGCTTTGAGCTGTCTCAGTCTGAACTGTGTTTTTATTTTTTTTAAACCAAAAAACATAAAAAATGTCTCACTTTCTCATCATTATTATATATTCATCTACAACAGGGAAGTCTAAAATCCGTCCTATAGGGCCACAATCCTGCAGGTTTTCCATGTATCCCTGGTCCAACACAGCTAACTCAAATTAATCTGTCATTATGCGGAGCTTCATTGGCTTTTGTGTTCATTTAATAGAAGCCAGGTGTGTTGGATCAGGGATACATCAAAAATCTTCAGGACAGCAGCCCTTAGAGGATGGACTTTGGTCCACGAGGGCCTGCACTACAACATAAGATTGGTTCAATAAACAAGCAGCTTTGCTAGCCGGTTAAAACAAACTGGATCATGCAGCTGTAAGTGTTGTGTTAAAGGGATGTTGTGTAGCTTCTGACCCAAACATTAGCCTAATATACAGTACTTGACACATGGTGGCGCTCCGAGGAGGCTGCCCCTTTCAGAAACCATGCAGGAGTGGCTCCGTCTCTCGTGGGATCATGTGACCTGGAGCGCTTTAACCCCCCCTCCTGAATGCTCTGCTTTATGCTACTTTTTTAATGAAAGTTTGTCTGCAAAACAAAGTAAAAAGGTAAATCAATGTCTGATGAGTCCAGAAAGATGGAGCGGGAAAGGGGACGCTCCAAAAGACACGAGTTGACCGTGGTAAAGAATTTGCTCATTGGAGTCTGATGAAATAGCAACGTGGATGCTAAACCTACTGTCTGGTTGCCTCAGTATTATTAGACTGGTAAGTTAGCTCATTGCCTGTTGTGCAAACGTACCAAACGGTGATGAACTTTTTCACATCTTCAGCCAGAGTTTATTCAGAACAATGGCAGTAAGTGTCTGAGAATGCAGCATAAGCTATGTCTGTCTCTTTATTTTGCTGTTCAGTAGAAGCTAAATGCGGCTCGTCAACGTGGTCTGGATGTTGTGTGGCCTGTGGAAAGTGACAGGTTTAGCGTCCCTAGTGGTCTAAGGTTACATGGTATCCCTTAAGTAACTATACTGAGGGACTTTCTGAGCATCTTTATGCTTTATCTTTTGCTCCAATGTGAAAATCTTGATTGAGTTGATGTGAAGTCTCTCAGTATGCTAACTGGAAACTAATTGTCCCCATTTCGGGCAGCATGGTGGTACAGTGGTAGGTGCTGCTGCCTCACACAAGAAGGTCACTAGCCTCAGCTGGGGGGGAGGTTTGAACTGTGGCCTTTCTGTGTGGAGCTTGCATGTTCTCCCTGTGCATCATCTGGAGCCTATCCAATTAGCAGGTGGGATGCAGGCACACCTGGACAGGTTGCCAGAAATGTGCAAACAATGTGAATATTTTAAAAAGATCTCTCTGCTGCGTTCAAATGTACTTCAGTGATGCTGGTTATCCATGTGCATCTGGTCAGATGTTACTGTTCTCCTCCTCCAATGACCTGTTGAGCACCTGATGTGATACCAGGGGTGTCCAGTTATGTTTTAGGGTGGGTAAGGGCCCCCCTGGTCACCCTTAGTATGGCCCCTGGAAAATGTGGTTCGATTTACTGATTCATCTCTTCTGACACATCCCAGGAAAGGCGTTTTAATGGGTTTACTACACAGAGGAGGCTTCAGGGCATTACTGGTACCTACAGGAGACTACTATCTCCCAGCTGATTTGAGAACTCCTCACTGAAGAGATGGAAGAAATGAACGGGAAGCCTGGAGATCTCTGGCTTCGGCTAAACGCTAGAAAATAGATGGAGAGACAAATCCCCCACCATGGGAACAAAGTACATGCAGATGACAGGATGTGTTGACCCTTAACTCCTGTTTATTTTAAGACAGCTCATGTTGCAATGCTGGGAACGCTGGGAGAGTACAGCTCATGCTTGCTGGTGTTGTCAGAGTTCCCGATTCGTATTCACTGTATGCTGGTTTGGATTTACTGCTAATTCCAGCTCTTTCTTGGAAATACAGAGCCTCTGATGTGCTACACCCGCTGCCTTTCCTCATATTGGTCCTACAAGTCTGTTATCCCAGTTTTGCATTGATGTCATTGAGCCAGAGACTCAAACACATCATTGATCCTCAAGTCTCACAGGAACTGAAGTTAAATCCAAAATAAGAGAGACTGGTTAAAGCAATGCCACCTGTTATCTTCATCATGATCATATTGGTGCATTTCTGCTGCGTGTGGAGAAATGAAGTCAACACAAACATCAGTGTGCAGATTAACATCATTACATAACTAACCATCTATACTTTACCTTCTCAGAGAGCACGATGTCGACGCTGTCATCTGAAAGCAGCCCTGAGGATGTCAACAATCGCAGCTTCTGGATGGTATGTGCGCTGCATACATGTGTGTGTGTGTGTTCTGATTACGGCTTTCTAGTCAAAACACAGCAAATAGTTTTGTCCTTCAGGTTGCGGGTCTCTGTGAACGAAGCTGTGTTTTCATTTTTTAAAGGCTCTTTTTGTGAAAGTGTGCAGCTCATTGGCTGTTTGGTTATTTGTATTTGCTTGACAAAGTGGATTGAGGTCGCCTCTCCGGGGATGTTATAGCTGCATTGTTTCTGCAGCACAACAAGGGGATTATTTTTCCTTTAGATGGTAAAAAACAGCCTCAGATGAATGGTTTAAATATGAAATGAATTATCTGATGTTTAAATAGTTTGATGGTCTGAGTAAGTTGCTTTTTTCTGAAGCACGTGTCATGGGAGTTTGCTGCAGCTTTGTCTCCTGTTGGCCTGGATTGCCGGCCCCACTTTCATCTCTCCCCTCCTGTAATTTTGGAAGCCTCCTGTTGTGTTGATGTGTTTCCAGGCCAGTTCCTGTCTGTGTCATCCTGCCGTTACGCTCAAGGGCCGTCTGTCATTATACTGCAAACTTAGGCTATTTGCAAAGTTATCACACACTAAAGAGGTTAGCGGCTGTGTCTGCAGAGTTGAATCCCGCGCTGTTAGTTCAAGCTGATGCCACACTCTGGAAACGGTCCTTTTTCCAGCATCATTTACCATCATGATTAGAAATTTTAAAGGAAATAAATGATGCTTTTAAATCTTTTTTTACATGTAAATCAATAATTTATTGTCTGTATTCAGCAGACCAGCAATGCTTTGGTCTGAATTCCTGCTTATTCTCGCTCCACACACACCTTATAACCCTGTTCTGAGGTGTGTATCG
>JBAMHV010000022.1:19138364-19155480 GCA_037177535.1 Pseudomugil gertrudae
TAGAAATGTCAACGTATCAGATTCACCACATTGATTACAGGAAGTCCACGACCATATTTGGCAGACCCACAGCAAATTATGATGTAATAGATAAAAATGTAATAGAGAAAATTAAACAGACTGAAAAATATGACCACATAGAATATAAAGATATATGTGCAGCATCAGGAGGGAATAAATTTACATTTTCACATTTCTAAACACTTAGAAGTGCAGAAAAACATGGATTTAAGGGCTAAAATGATGGATTTAGCATATGTCCCCTTTAAGAAATACATCTAATGCTCATTGTTTCCAGCATATTCTTTACACTTGTTCTTTGAATGCAGATGTGTTTTAAAAGCAAAAGCTCTTATTTGAAGCCCACATGATGTTTACACGCCTGCAAATCTTCACTTGCCTCAATATTCTTTGTTGTACTTGGATACTGAAAGATTCGATGCTGCGTAGCTGATCTGTGTGAGCCTCATGTCTTCCTTTCTGCTTTGTCCTCCAGCGTGATGATCGGTGGAGTGAAAGTAAGAGCTCTGTATGATTATGTGGGTCAGGAAACAGATGAGCTGTCCTTTAAAGCAGGTATGTGTTATCAACATTATCAACATTACTGATATCATTATTGACAAATGACTGGCTGATTGATCAGATATTGACTTTTCAGACGTGCTTTTTTCTTCCCTGCAGGTGAGGAGTTTCTGAAGATTGAGGATGAAGATGACCAGGGCTGGTGTCGGGGGATGAAGGACGGTGGGTGGGAGGGGCTTTACCCCGCCAACTACGTAGAGTTGGTATAGTATGAAGAGTGAAAATGGAAAATCTTGATGCGTCACGTGTTTCGTCAAGCAGCTCAAATAAATGTCAGAAACATCGAAGCGGTGGTGTAAAAGTGTTGCATCATGGGGCTTTTAGCCAAAGATGAGCGTCCCCTCTCGCTTTAAAAACTGAGCATCTTGAAGGATTTTTTTTGTCTTTTTCAAATGTTTTAATATATAAAGTATGCATAGACCATCTGTATCACAAGCACATGCATACGAGGCTTTAATATAAGTGGAATAACTATATGCTGGAATCTACAGGTACACATATGGTGCTTTCAGTTGTCTTTAAAAAATACATTGTTGTTTAAATGCTCACAAAGCTTCACTGCGTAAGACATGATGATTTATCTGAAGCAGATAAAGCTTCAGATAAGCAGATTCTGTGGCTTAAAGGAAGCGACTGAAGTCATGAGGAATGGTTTTGTTTGTGTTTGAGCCTTCGGTTTGATAAAACAGGCTGATAACATCTCTGTGTTGTGACCCCAGGAGAAACAGCAGCAGAAATAAATGTTGTTTCTACCTTTTTTTATTATGATGATGCTTATTTAAAGCATTTCCACAGATGCTTTAAGCCCAGAGTTTATCACCTGACCGGTATCTGAAAACAAGACAATAAAAACCTTGTAAAGCTGCAGAAATAACACCCAACTCTGGAGCTGATGTCTTGTTTTTTCCTCACAATGTGCACATTAAAAGTGTGCCTGTCAAAAGACGGACTGTTTACATGTGAGCAACCTCAAATGAAATGTCTACAGGTAAAGAAAACTCCTGGTACTCGGGATAATGTTTATTCTTCCTGCTTCTTTATAAAAATTGGAGACTGAAGCGTTTCTTTCTCCTGCCTTAGTTGTTTAAGCAGTTATATTCTGACATAAAGAACAACGGATGCGGATGAAGAGCACGCAGCTTACGGCATGCTCTTCATCCAGGTTTCAAACAGACTGAGCATATTGTTGGGAAAATTATATTTATGAGGTGCACGAGGATTTTGATTATATTGACAGTATCAGTGGCTCACAATGAATGTCTGAAACCCTCCTGATGGCTGGGTAGATGCTTCAAAGCTTTATTGATTGTTAAAGAAGCTCAATTTAAATATGCTATAAAAGTTTGTCTCTCATTTTTATATTTTAAAATATTGGCAGGTTCCTTCTAAATCTGTGTTTCCAGTTGTCCGGTGCAGACGGTTCAGGATGATTTGTGTCTTAAATTTGTTTTTTTTTTTTAATTTACAAAAAAATAAAATAACTGACAAAGAACAGGGAGTATACCTGCACTTCCAAAAAATAATAATAAAAATAATAATAGCTATTATATTAATAGTAAAAAAAAAAACATACATTACAAATAATATTAATAAATAATATTTAATTATACAAATTCTGGATACTTTAACATAATGCGTTTTTCCCATTTATCCCAGATTGTGTCACATTTATCAGACTGAAATCTACATACGAATCTAATTCTTTCCATAATAAACAAACCATCCGGTGCAGACGGGTCAGGATGAGTATTATTCTAGGACTGTGATCCTTTAGATGTTCTTGGGAAAAAGAGCCCAGGTCGGAACATGTTGGATTCCCCTGCTATCTCTGTGCTCCATGTTTGGAGATGAAACCGATACCACTCGTCTGCATCAGGACCTGAGTGACGTCTGCCGCTTGTCTCGCTGTTCCATCAGGATGAGGATGTATTATCTCATGTATCGTTACCAAAGCATGAAAACGGCTGCGCTTGTGTTGTTCCAAGCCTTTTCACTATCCTGTCTGTGCTACTACTTTATTTCTCATGTAAAAACTCTGAATCTGCAAACTTCTTGTATTTTGGAAATAAAATCTAAAGCTCAAAAAGAAGTCGGAACATTTGTGGGAGTCACTGTGTGAATGTGTGTGGGTGAGTTTGTGAATTTGTGTTGCGCGATGCTTAGGTCGAATGTTGCTCTTCATCATGACGAAGCCACAGATCCAGATGTGCACTGACATCAGCACCATCATCCAAGCTACGTAGTCTTCCTCGCTGCTGTGTGAAATGAGAAGTTCTGGCACTGTGCAAACACACAGAAAGGAGAATGCAGGAATGTCTGTTTCCATACAGGAAATGGAGATGATGCTTTCAGCCTGGAAAACGTCCACACCTGATGACAGGTTCAGCTCTTTGCTCTGATGCTTGTTGCCAGCTCTCACAGGTCAGGACTGTGTTTTGGAACACAATAAAAACATCATACATATTTAACTTACTGGCAATGTGAAGGTCAGAAAAACAAATCGTGACCATATCATCATTTTCAAAGCTGTGTTTGTAACTGAGGATGTGGATAGCACTGATGGCCTCTCCAGTCTGATATCAGGTACATTCAGCCTGATATGATGATGCTGATCTGATGATGCTTTGTACAAAACATGAGTTTGGAAAATCTAAATAGAAAGTACCCGCAACCCCGTTCAGGGAGAAGCGGTAGAAAATGGATGGATAAATAGAAAGTATTGATTTTTAAATGATAATGAGAATTTTCCTAACACACGTTGCAACCCATCTGCATGCTGCACGCATGCGG
Organism: Pseudomugil gertrudae; assembly: GCA_037177535.1. Classification (NCBI taxonomy): domain Eukaryota; kingdom Metazoa; phylum Chordata; class Actinopteri; order Atheriniformes; family Pseudomugilidae; genus Pseudomugil; species Pseudomugil gertrudae. The sequence continues at coordinate 19,141,737 of JBAMHV010000022.1, forward strand.
GTGCTTTAATGTGAGCGTGTGCTTTCTACCTGCAGGTTTTCACACACTACATTTTATTATTTCATTTTTATTTTCTGTCTCGTAGTTTGATTTCATTGTTTTGTCTTAACTGTTTGATTTTTAATCATGTGTATTTGCTTTGTCACCTTCGGATCATTTTTAGCTTTTTTTTTACTTTGAATTGATGGATTTTTTCTCTTTTTAGAGGTTTCATCTAAAAAGTATGGATTTTAATAATATTATTGTCTCTGCTATCATTACCTTTTAATAATTTCTAATCTAATTTCTTAATACTTTCAGATTGAAGGATAATTGTTTTTCCAGTTGAAAATAAATGTAGATGTGTTTCTGTTGCTCTCAAATGAAAAAGTAAATGCAGGATGGAGGAACTCTAAAAGGGAAGCCTGCCTCTCCCTAGCAGCCTCTCCTCTCCTCTTCTTCACATCATCTCATCATATTGTACATTCAGCAGTTTAAGGAGGCTCTTGGTCTCATCATGAACATTACACATCACACTGATCTGATCCTCTTGTTGGAATAGAAATGCATCATGTAAACACCAGGAAAGAATTTCCCATCAGATTGAAGGGATGGTTCAGACATTTCAGCTCAGCAATGTCTGCACTCATTCTGATGGTGGTGTTGGTTCTCTCTGTGCATGTTTGAACCATGGGAGGCATGTGTGTGTGTGTGGGTGTGTGTGTGTGTGAGTGTGTGTTGGTTGTTAGGTGACAGAACAGGTTTTGGGTGGGACTTGAAAAACGGTGTCTGAACCGTGTTGGGTGTGTCCTAATTACTAAGCAAGTTAAAAGTCAAACGGCTCAAAACAATAAATAAATAAAGAAATAAACATCTTCAAACCCATATAAAAATGTTATGACTGTAATAAAAGGTAAATACATCCAATTAATATCGATAAGATAAACTGCAACTTTTGTCCAAATAAACAGCATATGTTTACAGTCATTTTCACTGGAGCGGACAAATGAAGCAACAGTTCAGATGATGCTATCTTTATTTATTTATTCTTTTAAATAATATATACTCCCTGTTTGCCACAGAGAAACCGCTCACGATTTTTAGTGCTTCGTTTAGTCCTGTCATCATCATTATCATCATCACTGGACACTCCAGTTACCCACCAAACCGTTATCTTATCAAATACAATACTGTAATCAGAGAGCAGAATATTGGATTTATTTTATTATTCTGGTTGGAAAAGAAATAATCTTGTTTATAAAAAATAAAAACAGAGATATTGTGGATGTATTTTATAGAAAATACTTATTAAAACATGATAGATAGATAGGCAGGCAGGCAGGCAGGCAGAAAGACAGATTAATTTGTTTCCATTAGAAAATAAAGCATATTTTCTTTAATTTAAAATTGAGTGACTCATAAATGGAATGAATCTGGAGACTTTTTTTTACCCAAAACAATCTGTCAAAACAAAGTTAAATGAACAAATTCCTCATGACTCTTTAATATTCACCCAAATGAGGAACACGACGCAGTGGCTGCAAGCAACGGTCGACTGGCAACTGTGTTTAAGTCGCTTTAAGATGAGTCATCCTTTATCTTGTTTTCAACAAGCAACAGAAAACATTTATGGGACATGACAAACCTTGTCCATGACCCGAGTTGTGTTTGCCAACTCTGCTACTAAAAAGTCTGTATTATGTTTTGGATCTGGGCCACATGACGCTTTAAGAGAAAACTCGTACTTCCAGTAAAAACACACGGCCATTCAGTGCTTACACTTCACAGTGTTGCTTTGCCAGTTTTTAGCTGAGCCTGTCATGATGGAAATGACATTTATTCATCCCTTGACAAGTATGAGAGTAATGCATACAAAGATAAGAAGAAGCCAAATAATGTGTGAGTCGTGATGTCTCACCAGGCTTTTTATTTGGCAGCTTTGTCAGTGGTTTACTTTAGACACAACAGAGAAGCTTGTATGTGATGAGGCAGAAACTTGATCCGAAATGAGGATTTGGTCTCCTGTGAAGCTCAAGGGCAGCGTGTTATTACTCTTCATCTGATCATACACACACACTTCTAAAAGAAACACACTTGAGCAGAGCACATTTATCCAACTTCTGTGTAAACAACCTACTTTGACCCCTCTTCCTTCAGCTAGCCTTTTCAAAACCAGCCGGTCACCTCTGACCAAACCCCGGGTTGAACTCATTTCTATTCATTAGCTCTCACTCACTTCACGCTGGACATGCAACACAAACACATGGCCATTAACACAGGCTTGTTTGTCAGAACAATGATGAGTGGAAACACCTAATTTGCATACTAATAGCCTCATGATATTCAATGCGATGCTGCTAAGCTCTCAAAATACAAAATGCTCCACAGTGTCACTCAGGTCAACATCTAGACACCCACTCTGAGCCTCAGATGGCTGACCTCACGGCCCTGACATCATTTTATCATTGTTTATGAACTCGAGCACATTACAGTTACTCACTCACCAGTGAATCAGCTTCTAAGGTTACAGCTTATGATTTTTACCATCTCTATGTTCTCTTATTTCTCAGCAGAGGGAGCTAAAAGCTCAGCAGCACGTACTTGTCTTAAGGAGCAGTATGCACACTGGGGCGGCAACATAGTGGGAAAACATCTCTATTCCCTCACCTCTCATGTGGTGGCAGGCAGAACTTTAGGTTGCCATGGAGAGCCCTGCTGAAACGAGGCGTAATTAGAACTTGGTTCAATGACTCATTACATTTCGAGAAGTTAATGAGGAAATCACACAGATCCTCAAAGGCAAATGACTCTGTGTACATATGACAAATGTTTAAAATCACATCACGAGGTTGAGAGTACTGCGCGCTGTTGCAGCTGTTTTTGAAAGGCTGATGATGATGAGCAAGTGCCTCTACGGAGCCTGTGCGTGCATATGAGAGGACATGCATGTGCATGTTAATAGGAAGACATACATCCACAGTTTGTAAACTATTCTTTTGCTCACCATGTGCACTGGTCTTGTGCCCCTCACAATCTATCCTACTTCTTTCTGCAAGCTGAAGCTGTCCAGGTTGGCTCCTGCAGGGGCAGAGCTAAAATGGCCAGGGTGTCTAATGTCTCCCAGTACACATGAGGTGTTGCCTTATTTTGATGACAAGTTACTGGAGGAAGAGGACTGAATGTTTTCAGTCTGAAAAGTAGTTAAAGTATTACCATTTGGCTGCACATTACTACATTTAAGGAACAACTTTGTCCCTGTACAAGTACAGCTACTAACATTATGTAAGGCTATTAACCAAATGTTAGCCTAAAGCTATGTAGCAGTTTTAATTGAGTTATATGGAGAAGCAGATAAGTTTTAAGATAACGTAGGGAAAACATGTCAGATTTAGTTTTCAACGACTGTATTTGGAGACTACACATAAACTTAGGCAAAATGTGCATATTTAATCTTAAAATAATTGATAAAGATGCTCATAGGTACTAAGCACTGACTAAGCGTTTTATGATGCAGATATAAACAGGAAGTTAATGAGAATGCTAGTGGATTTTAAAGCATGAAAATGTGGAGAAATTAGGCCTATTTTGTATAGGAAGATATACAAATGAAGAAAAAGGAAAATATTCCCGATGTAAAGATGTAAGACCCCTATCAGGCCAGTCTGACAGCTCCCAGCATAGTGTTAGCTATACTAGCACCAAGCTGACAGTTATAAACTGAAACTACTAGGCGGAGAAGCTACTGATGATGCTCCAAAACACTCAACTTTCTTTTCTGTTAACTTTTTTTAAACTTCTAGCAAATATTTCCACTTGGTGGTCCAGGTAATAAATGTAAAGACGTTTCATTTGTCATGTCTCCTTAATGTGAACACAGTTATCACAACAACGTGAGTGCATGTTAGAAAGGGGAAAACAGTTGTATCCATTCTTGGTGTACACCCCTCTTTATCTGGTCCACCCTCTGACCACCTCATGTCGCCACTGCTCCTGTCTGGGCCAACAGGGGGTATGCTCAGGGTTTCCACAGAGGCCCGCAGCATGGGAAAAGCTTCCAAACAACCGGTAGGCCATCCAAAAGCACTTAAGAGCAAAGAGTCTCTTACAATTTGTGTCAAGGATGTCTGGAAAATCCCACTTGACTCACTTGTTTAACAACACATAGGCTTCTTGCGGGTAATGTTCCCACTGGAAATGCAGAGGCAAGGGTAGCAGCTCGAATGCTAAAGGTGCAAAGAGTCACAAGCCTCAGAAAGCAGAGGCCTTTCTCCAGCGGTAAGCATAAGGATCGGCCTGTAGGGGTCAAGCTCACCTGCATCAAGCAGGGTCATCCGCGGCGAGAAGGTGCATCCACCTCTCCTGGCTGCAGAAGCATGCTTTTCATTTTAAATTGCCCAAAAATAATGAGCAATCAAGAAAATGGTTATTCTCGAATTTCAATTAGCCTAATTAAAGAGGGGGCAGCAGGCTACTCAGAAGAATGGCAAGCACCACAGCACAGTGTGTGTTTGTGAGCGTGTGTGTATGTGTGTGAATATATGAGTGAAAGAGAGAGCAAGAGACTCTCCAAGGGGTTCAGCTGGAACACTGCATCAGCACTCAGAATGAGAAATTAACCATTTGCTTCCTTTTTCCTCCCAAGCCTCAAGCGCCGACAATGTGGTCAGCGAACCGCCTGCTAGAGAGGATTCAGCCTCACTGTTTCCATCAGTGTGTCATTAATCATTTATATATGTAATTACGAAGCCAAAAGCCTCCATAATTCACTCTCTGTGATAATACTGGACGCAAACGTGCTCATCCCTGTCAGACATGGCATCTGCTCGCTGGTTTATTTTATTACATGCATGTGAAGGATGTGCCGGCAGTGAGAGGGTTAACTGTAAGTTCAGTATCCAGTCTGACAGCGAGAGCCAGATGGTCATGTAGAGCACTTACAGTGACATGGGCCTACACAGCTCCCTCTGCTGGAACACACACACACACACACACGCCTCATTTGCATGCAAACGCATACGTTTGAAGAAGGCTGTGATTCCCAGGTCGTTTAACCCCCCTCCATCCCACACACACCTAACTCTTTTCCCTTCTCTTGCTCCTCCTCTTTTCATTTCCCTCAGTTTCAGTCTGATGGCCAGAGTTAATTGGCTGCTGTCTAATTGCCTCTCATTAGCTTGAGTAACCAAACATGTGAGACGAGACGCAGCAAACAACCCATTCTCTCGCTTGACTCTGTGTATGTTTTTTTTCTTATTCCCGCACAAGACCCTTTTCATCCCATCCTCTAAACGGATTCTCTATTTTACTTGTCTGTTTATGGCCTTGTCTTTATGTTTGTTGCCTCTCACTCTGAACTCAAACACCAAACAAACACACAATTTTCATGTAAATTCAGGTTCTTCTAATGCTTCTTTCCATGACAGGGGCGATGTTATTTGTTCAGTGTTGCTGTCCTGGCTCCTGGCTCTTTACTTCCTCTGTACATGTGCAACATTTGTGTAATTTTACAACATCCTCTTCGAGGAAATACTTATAATACATGCAAAAAACCCAGCCATATGCACAGACATGCACATCAGAAAGGCTTGCCCCTTCGCCCACACCCTGTTGGCATTTGGCAGGTTCTCTTTATTTGGGTAGCACCCCTCCCACGAGTGCAGCTTTCTCTGCTACCCTCCCTATTTAATCTGTCTTGGAATAACCTCGGGGGTTTAATTTCTCTCTCAAGGCAAAGTGCTCTGCTGGCATGGCAGCCAAATCCATACACAAGGAGTGCATCAAGCTTTAATGTGGACATCTCAACAGTGGAGCAGTTTAGTCAAAGTGACATGAAATATGGACCAAAGTGTGTCACTGTAGAACAAGAAAAAATGAGTGTGGAGCTGCTGTGCAGCTGTCCTCCGGGTATGTGGAGAAAACATTGTTAGGAGTGAGGTGCAATACTCCTCAACATTATGGGGAACTTCTACAAAAACATTGGTATATTTCATGATATTATTTCCTACACAATCACAGGACTGGAATGATCAGATCAGGCACCTGCAGCTCCAAGAAACCTGATGGGATTAAACATTACGGACAGGGAGGGAAAGGACGTGATAACAACAAAACACACACTGGTGAAAAAAAACTCCATCTAAGAATAAAATCAACTGCACCAACCTTCAGCATTGCATAGAGTGAGTCAGACCCTTTTCTCCCACCGAAGAATCTGACTTTTGCAGCCCCCAAAAATCCCCAACAGACAGCAGAAATTACATTTGTCGAGCCAGAGGAAAAGAAAATTCATGCAAAGCTTTGCTTCTTTTAGGTATGCCAATCTAATCATCAATTAAATTAAGTAGACCAAGGTCTTTTGCTAAGTGTAGTACAGTTCCAGTGATTTACAAGTGAATGAAAGCTTGACGCACAAAGTAAATTTAAACTCGGGAAGCTAACGCATGCAGTATAAAGCGACTATAATCAATATTCTGCACAATAACAATGCATCAAACACAATGACATAATGTGGAGGGATCTCTCTGAGTCATGAATCAAAAGAGAATTATCACCTGAGTCAGTAGCTCTGTATGATGGTAGAGAGACCAGTGGTTAGCATCCAGCAGCTAAAGGACCAGAACATTCCCACCAGAATGAAGAACTAAGATTAAAGAAAAGGTTAAGCTGATCCTCACCAGATCAGATCCATAAAAACACACCTGCTCTCCTTAGGAGGTGCTTCTTTATGCTATGCATTTGAAAAATATATGAGAAGAAACATTGATAACAAGGTCAGCATACCTTATTTTCTGCCTACTGGCTTTATTTTCCCCTCAAGCCCTACAAACATAGCAAACCTATGAAAAAAATAGCCTGGGAAAAGTGAAAGAGTGGAGAGTGATTGCTGTTATCACCAAGTAGTCCATTTTATTACCTGTTTTATTGATTATTGACACAACTATCTAATTAGCCAGTCACATAGCAGCAGCTTGATAGATTTAGGCACGTAGACAAGGTGAAGACCTTTGCTGACGTTAAAACTGAGCATCAGAATAAGAAATAAACAACATGGCAGGTTCTCTTTAAAGCTGAAGACTCTCATCATGAATGTGCAGCAACTGTGTGATGATACTCTGTCGATATGGAGCCGATATCTGAGGAACGCTTCCAGCGCTGTGCTGGAGGTATCGAAGATTTGGTGAAGTGCAACCGTCAAGTCGAACAGTCGAGTCAGGACCTGCAAGCTGCAAAGCATAAAAGGTTCGTGTGGTAATGAAAATGATACTTTTATCACACAGTCAGGTATCATGCTGAAAGAATTATGTTATTCACTTTGGTTAAACAGTTAGTACTGCCACCTCACAGCAAGACGCTGGATTCTGGGTCCCAACATGCTGTCTGTCTCTTTCTCTTAGTGTAATGGACTGGCACTGCGTCAAGGTCAATGCTGCCTCCTTCCCAATAAATTTAATACTCTTACAGAGAGCGTTTTACATGGAAAAGTCAGAAATGGACACTACACTTTGACATAGTCACTGCTCAATACACCAAAAGCCCGAGGACCAACCCTAACATGGTTACCAGCCCTCAGAGAGCGCTCAGCCCCCCCGGTGCTTGCAACAAAGCAGCTGGACACCAACTGTCCCTGTCTGATGCACACTGCTGTCCCCGTGACCTTAGATTGTGTAAGATGCTTCTTAAAGCTTTGGCCACCAGCTCCTGCCAGTGAGGTTCACCAGAGGACTTTGAAGTTCTTGACCTGAGAGCACACTGCATACTGTTTCTGTCCAAACGGCTCCAGGCTAAGGGCATGGGAGGTTTGGAAGAATCCCCAAAGAGCCCGTACAGAGGACTGGACTGACCTCGCTGATCTTGCTGGAGGGGTTCTCTGCCAGATGCTGTGAGCGTGATGCCTTTTAAAAAGGAACAGCAGCCATGAAAGCAAGAAACCAAAGCAAGAAAGAAACAAAGAAAGGAAAAAAAGGGCAGTTTTAGGAAGCGGTCGGAAATTAAAAGAAGGTAATGGCAGCGGCTGATTGGCAAGTGGGTGGCATGACAAAGAAGATGAAAAAGCAGTAGAAGAAGAAGAGAGACAGCTAGAAAAAGAGAGAAAGACGGAGAGGTGGGCGATCGGTCCTGTGAGACAGTTGTCATGGTAACAAGTGATCATGATGAGGTTCAGAATGATCAGAGAAGACTTCTGGAAGGAAACTGGAAATACAAACAGAAGACATAATTGAATTACATGTGAAATGCCATTACAGGAGGCTGTTATGTCAGAAGGTTCAGCGTGGCTTCAGTCAACATTTCCTTTAGCAAAGCCACTTAAACTACAAGGTAATGGATGACAAATCCACTCAGGAAAATATTAAAGGTAGCTGGAGTTAACCCCACAACTCTGAATCCCTTTTAGGCCCAAAGGGAGGCATCTGCTCCCCTGCTGCATGCAAGTCAATATCCTGACATGCTGGTTATGAGTAAAATACTTTCAAGGATTCAAAAAGTACACTTGTATTAGTATTATTTTGTTTGTTTGCACATCAGTTCGGATTTATGCAACTTTGCATGGTGTATTTGATCAAACATCACATTTATGTAACAAAAATAAAATGCATCATTCTGAAACATGGAGATGCTTTGGTGCTGAATCAGTGTAATTTAGAATCAATGGGCATTGCAGAGGTCGCTTATCATTTAGGTCATCTGTTTCGCTCCACGTGTAATTTCAGATTCACCCGTTTTATACTCTAAGCACCTAGGAAATCCAGTATCTGTCTAAGCTCTAGTGGCAACACTTTTAGAAATGTTGCTTTTTTAAGAAAAGTTTCTTTCTCCTCCATGTATGCTGTCAAATTCAGGAACATTCTGTCCTAAAACATAGCAGAAATATGCTCTGTGTATATATTTTCTATAAGTCAGACAGTAATCTCAGATTCTCAGGATGACCGAGTCATTCCCAGCTGAGAGTTTGTGATTGCGTACGGTTTCTTTCTCCATGATTATCTCTTCTCTGTCGGCTTTCTTCTCAGCTCAAACTGTCCTGGCAGATGACCCTCACAGCTTTTCCTCCCACTCTCCCTAAATGGGGACTCCCTGGATTTATGCTGCCTTCATGTGCTACGGGAAAGATTACATTTTCCACTTGTAAATAGGAAATTACAAATTGTTGTGTTCGAGTGCTATTGTGATCGTAGTATTATACAAATTGGGGGACAGACTATAATAAGTACTACATGAGTAACTTATTAATTCATTTGCTACATCAATAACAAGATGCATCAAAACGTGCAGTGATTTTTATGGATTATAAATCATATAGTAACCTAATTTTAAGGACAGAATTAAGCTAATGTTACAGCTATTAGTGTTGCTGGTGTAACAGACTAATGTAATATAAATAACTGAACCTGGGTTTTGTTTTGATTTTCCACAATTTCTTTGCTGCTCTCCGCCATTTTGAAAGGTCAAATCCGACCTCTTCTGGGCAACTCGGGTATTAAAATAATCTCCGAGTTCACCAGTGAAATTATGATGAAAGGGAGAGTTCATGTGCAACTTTGACCTTGGCAGGTGGTAATTTGCATAATTCCCATAGCACATGAAGGCAGCATTATTGTTAAGGTCTGAACCAGAATATAAAAACTATTCTAAGAGGCCGAGAGGCCTGTTGGTATACCTGAAAATGAAGTTAGTCAAGCTTGTACACCATTTGGCATACAATATTTAGGTATATACAGTATATATCTATATATAGATATAGATATAGATATATATATACCTATCAGATCTGATGATCAGATCTTAAAGCGTATTTGTTAGCAGACCATGACATTCCTCTGGACGGGAGTTCCTTCCTTTCTGCATCAGTGTGCGGCCTTATGAAGTATGAAGACCTACTTAACAGAACCAAGAGCCATCTTTTTTTCTTTTTTCAGCTCCTTACTTTGGATCAATAGTTGATCCACTCCCTTTTAATTAGTTTGAAAGGGCTCTTGATGCAAAAGACAGTAGATGAGATTTTTCTTAGACTAATTAGCAAACACAGCGATGTATCTGATATGGCTGCGTGCTTCTGTGATTGACTGACTATTACAGCAGCAACTACACAAGGAGGTAAAGGAGAACAGAAACATTTCTGATTTGTTTTAAATTATTATAACTGATTAAAATATGTGTATAGCTGGAAATTTAGTTACTAATCAGTGCATATTTGCCATATTTTCTACTGCTAGAAACTGCTACATAAGTCTTAAACAGCTCCTGACTCGCTTTGATGCACAGTGACAGTCGTTATGCACATTCCTGGAGCCATCATTGCCCTGCAGCTTCCAGATGCTGAGAAAAACACAACAGCTGCATTTTGTGTTAAGACACCACATCATACGCCAGCAACTGGATATCAACACGCGTACCATATAGCTGACTGAGCAACGGAGCACAAGAGCATGGCAGGAATCAGGGAGCAGGCAGAGAGACACAGAAAAGGTTCAGTGTGGTTTGGCTGTGAGCTCAGACAAAAAACCAGACATGAACGTTTAGAGGAAAATTATGTTAACTAAAACCAACATGGAGAAAAGACTGAAAGTGGATGGAGAGGGTCCTCCCTGAAGACCTTTTCTCACCCAGTGGTTGTTTTATATCAGTTCAAACAGACATCCCATAACATGGTTGTTTTTATCACCGGAATATATATGTAAATATATTTGCTTTTTTTTATTTCCCTAAACTGTAACCATTTTACTGATCTTTAATTATGAAACTAAACGTTTAAAAGCGTATAAATAACAGGTGAAAAGTTCTAGTTGTCAAAGTAGAATGAAGAGATTACTTGGAGCCAAGAGGAGCCTAAAACCAGGTCCACGTTGTAAAACAGATAAAACAATCTTGACCAGTTTAGGGTGCCCTGTGGGTCTTCCGAGTTGGTGTCAGCTTATAGACAAGCTCTCACACTAAAAGTCACAGATTTACAATCACCAGGGATGTGCAGGCTTTATCATGACTTTAACACAGAGAGTCGCTGATTCAAGTGCCAATCTCTCTGACATTATGCTGAGCGTGTCAAAGGATGAAGCTCATATATTACCACAAGTCCCTAAAGTAGCACCTGCTGTATGCATCCATTAGTCCATCAACAATAAGCCTTCTGTGGTGAAAATCTTAGACATTTATGCTAAAACATGGCATTAAGATTGAATTCAGAGTGGACATGTGCTCTGAAAAAAAAGATAGAAATCCCAGTTTCCCATTTGCATTTGAAAAAATCTTAGATAAAAGATTGTTTCTCCCCTTTAATAATACTAATTAGTGTTGTTTTTAACATATAGTAAGGCCTGATTAGTCCCCGTCACAGTGAGGGTTAACTTGTGAGGAAGCTGTGTCTGCAGAATGAGCAACACAGATCAACGTGTGAGTAGCATCCACACCAAATCTCCCTGCAACTCCTGTTGTTTGACTCCTGTGTCAAGGACCTGAGTTACCTGAGGAAGATCAATGCACAGCTTACAGATACCATCCTCATCATGCTGATCACCAGCTCGGTCACATTTAGCTGTGGGATGTCATCCAGTTCCTAAACCAGGAAGTGTGAAAGGTCAACCAGTATGTTGTGTTTACTACAGCAAGCTGGTTGAACTGGTGAGTTACACTGAGGCTGAGTATCCCATCAGGTCATTTCATCCTCTCCACTGTCCACAGGTCCTCTGTGATGCTCCAGGTTCTGTGAGCTATGGTGTTATACTGGAGGATGGAGGTGAGTCCCAGTTTGTGCCTCCAGATTCTCATTCCATATGTATCAGTTAGGGGCCAATCAGATGCCAGTTGTGCATCTGTGGGTGACACACACCTGACAGGAGAACATGGCAGGGGAATAAGGCATATATTTGGGTGGCGCTACCTTACCAGCTGTGTTGCTTATGCTGCATGCCCCTTACCTGACCTGTTATTGCTGGTTGTAAATGTGACGAGTCAGGCTTTCCATCCATGCATAACATAACACCATGTGGTTTTATTAAAAGGCAGAAACAACTGACTCAACACAGATTTCATGAGATTGTGTGTTCTTTCTTTTAGATGGTTTTGTTTATTAACACATTGCTGCATTTTATTATTTACATTTTACAAATTATTTTTATCTCCAACCAAAGATTTCCATGACTGTTTCTCTGAGAATGTGTCTTGGTCGAACTTTGCATGAAATTTGCTATTTTTTTATGGATTCTTTATCACTGTGAGACAGGCCTATATATATGAACATGCATATGCATAAGTGTAACGATGAGGCATGGGATGGAGGAGCGGACCCAAGCGCAGTAAACAGAAAGCAGCAGAATGCAGGAAAAAATTACTTTTAATGTCCTCTGAACTCACTAACTTAACTCGATTAACCACAACTGAAAACCTAAGGTCTTAAATACCAACAGAACCAAAACAAGATGCAGGTGAACTAATTAACAGGAATTAAACTAAACACAACAAAGTAAAACACGAAACCGAAACACAAAGAGTACAAACCATGACGTATAAGCATATAACTCCACAATAAATGGCCAGGGTGCTTGGCTAAACATTACAGGAGAGGTTCCCAACACATTTGACAAGATATCAAAATTAGACATGGATCCCAGCTAAATTCTGGATATTACCATCCAGAACAGGAAAAAAACGATGGATTTTTTCAGTCAATTTTCATCAATACAAGAAAACAGACTGAGATATAAAGATTCAACAAACAGCACAACATAGCCAGGACACTGTGGATTAATCATCAATGGGAACGTAATAGTGCATCCATAGAAATGAATGTAGGACAGAGACTGGGAATCACAATAAGGGAGGAAATGAACTTCTCTGCTTTTTTTCTACCTTTTTGTCCCATTTATTTCTAATTCTGAGATATGTCATAATTAATACACTGTTCTCAAAACCAGTAGAAGTAATGATCAGTCCTAACTGATAAAAAAGCAACACTGTGATTTATTGTGATTTTTTTATTTTACTTCTACATCATCTGCACGGCTGATTTACAGGTAATACGAGGAAAGTCTGTTTTCTGCAGCAGGATGTTGCTGCGTGAGAGAGAGTCAACATCTCCACAGGTTGTTTTACACACAGCTGAGCAGCTCCTAAAGATAAAAAATATGTGATAAACATGCAAGAGATTAAAGTTAGGCTCCAAAAATTGCCAACTCTTTGCTCAGAGACTAAAACGCAGCACTTTTCTCTAAAATCTCCAGACAGAAAGCGTCTGCCAAAGTATAAAAGCTAACTCCAAATTGAAGCACAATTGGAAAATTGGCGAGGAGGGAGATTTACCTGCCATTTCTCAGATTATAAAAATCCTCCCTTAAAAAAAATCTACTTTTCAGAGCTTAGTTTGTCTTGCCTGAAGCTATACCCATTAGACCTCCATGGATCTTTGTGAAGATTCTGGATGAATTATATATGTTAGTAACTTTTTGTCCTTTAGCTGCTTGGCAGCTGTTAAATTGAGAATTTAAGTGAAGATATAAAGTAAAAAAAAAAAAGCTTAGACCTTCAAATAGAGGCTTAGCGCACTGAGACAGCAGACTGTTCTCACAGATGAAATCATGGAGGCAACAAATAGCTGAGTCTCTGGCTGATGTCATTCAGCAGGTCATTTCAACAGGTTGATGTCGCTTATTATTAACAGATAGTTCATTAATCAGATAAATATGTACGTAGATTTTTGGCACCTGGATGGACTGGCGACCTGTCCAGGGTGTACCCCGCCTTTCGCCCGTAGGCAGCTGGGATAGGCTCCAGCCCC
>JBAMHV010000022.1:19159300-19179510 GCA_037177535.1 Pseudomugil gertrudae
GCTGGGATAGGCTCCAGCCCCCCCGCGACCCCGCTCTGGGAACAAGCGGTTGAAAATGGATGGATGGATGGATGGATTTTTGGCAAACATTAATATTTATCAATGCTGAAAATGTTTTGTCCTTTGTTGCTGGTACAAACTGGGGAAAGTAAGTGTTTTTCATTTAATTTTGGTTGTTTTTTAGCAGAATAAAGATAGTGGCCATGGGGCAACATGACCTTATATGGCAGACCCACAGCAAAATACTGTGACATAATAGAGAAAAAACGGATTTAACGGATTGGAAAATATGACCACAAATAATATAAAGATATATGTGCAGCATCAGGAGGGAATGCATTTATTTTCTGCATTCATAAACACGTAGAAGTGCACAAAAACATGGATTTAAGGGCTAAAAATGAGTGGATTTTGCATGATATGTCCCCTTTAAAGCTCATTGGACGTCTCCCATCATCATCATCTTGGCATCATGACGTGTGTCATCATTACTGGATAATCCAAAATTATAGTCTGGCTTCCTCCCATAGTCCAAAGACAGAAAAACGTAGATGCATTTTGTGTTAATTGTGCATCCAATATAAGAGAAACCATACTGGGGAATGAAACGACCCACTGGCTATAACCTAAATTAGGCCCAAGTGTAAATATACTTCCTCTAAACTATAAAACAGCTGTTCTGGCTTGGTTTGGGATAAGTACCCTTTTACCTGCAATGCTTTCTTTGCTGCAGCTGAGATCACTGCATCTCCTGATAGTTTGTGAGTAAGGCTGATGTTGTGACTGGATCTCAGTGTCCTCAGCTGAGCCTATGAGCTTTCAGCCCTGACTGATATTTCAAACAGAAATTTAATGGATAATCATTTTTCTAATATAAATTTCTCATGGTAAATTGACAGACATCATCTTTAAGTTCTCTATAGATGGTTAAAAACCACATTAAATGTTCCTACTGAAACTGTTTCTACTTTCTTTTTATATTTTTTCATACAACTATCTTATTTACGTTATAAACATTTGTCTTTTATTTGGACAACCTGAACAGACACCATTTGGTTTTATTCACTCGTAATCTCTCATTGTAGACTCTTTAACCCTCCGGCATCTCTTGGTCTACTTCCTTTATGTCTGACATGCATGCATGTAAGCTGAGTGACTTAGTGTGCATCTGTGAAAAGACGCCATAAAGGACTATTTATTCTTTCTCTTTCCAAGCTTTTAGTTTCACTTTCTCTCCTTAGACGCACTTGGTTTTGTGGATTAATTTGTTCTTTTGAATTGTTTGTTGCATTCAGGAGCCACGGTTTAAGGCGAAGGGCTCCTTTTCAGAGAGATATAAAGTAAAGCTACACATTTATGGGATGTTATTTGTCTTGACCATTGAGCCACTCCTAAATCAACTTAGATATGGTCCCATTTGATTATTATTAGTTAAAGATATTAAACATAAACTCGACCTATCAGCTTATGCAGATTACATCACAGTTTTTATTGCTAGACAAAATTAAACTGCTTTTTTTTGCTAACCTTAGTTAGTCCATTGAAGCAACCGAGATACAGTGTTTACTTCTTTAGAAGGGTCACACATTTAACTAACTTTGTCCTCGACGGAGTTGCTTATACTTCTAAGATTTTCAGTTTTTACCAGTCTGCTCCACAAACTGGGAACTGTTTAAATACAATGAGACAGTTTAATGGGAATGCTGGGAGGAACCGGCTTATCACAACCCGCCCGGTGGTGTGTAAAGAATCCATATAACAAACGCTTGCAGACATGAGGCTGGCTGGAAGGTTGGCTTCTGCTGCCCTACTCCATAAAGCGACTGGTATTAAGTCTTGACGCTTCTTAAACCAGTGGAGAAGGCAACTGGTGTTCTCCCCAGTCTCTACAGTAAGGATTAGAAAGGGTCAACTGGTTGTTCTGACAGAATTTCCACCATTATTTCTCAATGCTGCAATGTGAGAAATAAAAGTAGATGGGAGTTTCTCTGTTTGAACATTAATGATTCATATTAATCACTGGAACAAAGCAATCTATGCCATTTCTACAATATCTCAGGCTTAAAGGCCAATAACTTGCTGGCTCTCTAAATTCTAAACCTAAATATAATGCAATACACTGTAGAAATAT
This sequence comes from Pseudomugil gertrudae, assembly GCA_037177535.1. Lineage (NCBI taxonomy): Eukaryota > Metazoa > Chordata > Actinopteri > Atheriniformes > Pseudomugilidae > Pseudomugil > Pseudomugil gertrudae. The sequence goes on from JBAMHV010000022.1 coordinate 19,161,432, forward strand.
GTGTTTGATGAACAATTAATCGGCCAAGCCACAATAAGCGCATGACTGACCAAGAGGAATAAAATGAAAGGGACAGTATGTAAGTACTGAGCTCAATGTTGCTGTAAAGTTTTAGAATAAGGTTCATTTAAAATGGTCTCTGATTTTCAGGAGGGAAATATTCAAAGGAGAAAAAAATCGAGTTTGAAAGACACCCTGCTGAGCTGATGAGGATGTGCTTGTTCTCAGTGACCGAGCAGATTACAGAGAAAGCGGCTCAAACCCCTATTTCCCAGCTGATGAAGTACTTTCACAGCTATTTGCCGATTCCTGTTCAATATCCAAACGAGAGGAGTAAATGTACTGTCATTAAAGAAGGAAACTGCTTCATATTCAGCATTCACCATTTGCTGCCTTCATCCCTAACCACTTCCAAGCTACAGCCTTTTGAATCGAAACGTAACACTTTCTATGAAAAGCTCCATGAAGGGTTAAAATGCTCTGTTTGAGTCTCTGTGGAGTTCTGAACCACCTGAAGACAGGTGAGCTTCCTTTTAGACAAATGTCTAATCATGAAGAAAGAAAAACATATATTATCATCTTTAGTTCATTCCATTATTCTCAGTTTCATTTTTACTCAAATGATCAAAGCCGTTCAATCAGACATCTCTCAGGTAAGTAGCTTATTTAAATGTTACAAAGAGCAATAAACCAGCTACGTGTTGCTATTCTATTGTTTACTTCAACTCTTTTTACTGGAAATTAGCTAAAAATGCCTTATTAAGACTGAAAAGCTGCTACAAAGAGGCTGTATGTATTTTTTTTGCTAGTTCATCGCTAGCAGCTAGCCAACTAATACCTAGGTAACTAATACCTAGCTAACTAACACCTAGCCAACTAATACCTAGGTGACTAATACCTAGCTAACTAACACCTAGGTAACTAATACCTAGGTGACTAATACCTAGCTAACTAACACCTAGCCAACTAATACCTAGGTGACTAATACCTAGCTAACTAACAACCTATGTAACTAATACCTATGTAACTAATATCTAGGTAACTAACACCTAGCTAACTAACACCTAGCCAACTAATACCTAGGTGACTAATACCTAGCTAACTAACACCTATGTAACTAATACCTAGGTAACTAACACCTAGCTAACTAACACCTAGCCAACTAATACCTAGGTGACTAATACCTAGCTAACTAACACCTATGTAACTAATATCTATGTAACTAATACCTAGGTGACTAATACCTAGGTAACTAACACCTATGTTACTTATACCCAGGTAACTAATATCTAGGTAACTAATACCTAGCTAACTAACACGTATGTAACTAATACCTAGGTAACTAATACCTAGGTAACTAACACCTATGTTACTAATACCTAGTTAACTAATAACTAGGTAACTTATACCTAGCTAATTATCACCATAGGTCACCAATATCTAGCTAACTAATACCTAGGTAACTAATACCTAGCTAACTAACACCTATGTAACTAATACCTAGGTAGCTAATACCTAGATGACTAATACCTAGGTAACTAATATCTAGCTAACTAATACCTTGCATAAGTTGCATGTAGCAGAGGATTAACAAACAGCCACTCTTTGTTTTTATTGTGAAAAAACTGAGTTAATTAAGCGTTAAAGGTTAATTTTGCCTGATTTGGAGGATTTTTTTCTATACATTTTGGGAGTTTTAAACTGTAGGCTAGTGATGAAAGACATTTTTTTGTAAAATGTATGGAGGAATTGTAAATATTGTAAATGGTTTATTAAAAGTTTCTCCTCTGCTCATATCCTGGTTTCCTCTATGTTTTTGTCCTCTGTTGTATGTCTCAGCATCGTGGTTGTGACAGCTAACAGAGGTCACTGTTTACTCTCATTTATCAGTCAATCATCGGCCGCTGCAGGGTGACAAACACAGCTATTATTCCATCATTCATTCCTCTTTTACCATCACCGTTCCCAGCACAACGATAAACCATTATCATGTTTTTTATTAAAGCACAATGAAGAAACATCCTACACAACGCCAAGTCTGGTCTTGCTAAATTTCTCTCTGAATACATGAAAATGGACAAAATACTTTTTTTGTATCAATAATTTGCTCATATTTACAGGGAATAAATTATGACTGGAGAGTGTAATACACCATTTAATAAAGGTACAATTGTAAAAAAGTTAAATATAAAAGATGATTTAATTGTTTTGAAACATAAATTCTCTGAAGCAGGTTGCTAATGTTAGGAAAGCGTGTTTACCTTGCTATGCCTCCTTATTGTAATTCTTTTGCATATTACCTTAAATCAGCCTTTATGAAAAGACATATATTTGTTTAGATCACATATAAACAATGCACACTGTTGCAGTGACTGACAACGTAAAACACATATTGAGAAGCCGAGCAAAAAGTGCAGATTGTTTACTATGTTGACTTAATGTAGCAGCAGGCGCATATGCAGAGAACATCTTGAGAAACAGAGGCTTAGTTTTCTTTATACAACCATTAAATTTGGCCCAGACTCAGCAGCAAACCCATTAAACATGAGTTCCACATGTTTTCTGCTTTTAATCCTTCCATGTAATATATCTGACACATTTTTGTTCATGTCTGTTATGTGATATTGAACGCAGTATCTAAAACATTGTATTTTTCCCTGGCTGTACCGGTTTTTGTTAGGCGATTCCCCCCAGGATCTGTGTCACAGATCACCCTGAGGAACACCACTTTTTTTCATGCTGTGATTATTTCCAATCAGCAGTTGTGCTTCATCATTTAGCTGCAGGTGATGTTGCTATAAAACAGGAGAGCATCTTTACGTGTCCCCTTCCTGCTCATACAAGGCCTGCAGGAATATCACGACTCCAATAAGACTCATTCTAACTAGATCATGGCCTCTGTTACTGCCACTGCTTGTCTTCTTCAGGTTTCCACGGTGCACGCACATGCACCCACCAGCACACAAACATCCAGACAAGCTGGGTGCCATGTTCTTTTTTTGGCTGAAAGCCGAGCAACACTGACCCCGCAGCCCATCGCTGCTCTACCACCTGACAGCCAAACAACACCTCCTCCCCCCACCAGCTCTCTTCCGCTGCTCATCCCACTGATGCTGTCATAAAAAAAAATGTAACATTTGAGATGCCCTCTCCAACCCTCCCACCACCAACACCCCTATCACCTCTCCAGGGGGCATTTGCAGAGGGATTTTTATCTAATCACATTTCTAATAAGACCTAACAAGATCCAGGACCTTTCTAACCCACCCTGCAGGCTCAGAGAGACCTTCACCATCACCTGGGTGCTCTGTACCTCGCTTCACCAATCCATGCTTCTCACTAAAAGATACACACACACACACACACACACACATCTCGTTACCTATACACGCCCCAGTATCAGTATGTCTTTAGCACTGGCCGGTCTGTGCAGGAAGAGAGAGGAGAGATGGAGAATTAGTATTCAGAGCACAGGGAGGAAAAGAAGGAGAGGTAGTGAGCGAGAAGAGGAAGAGTGAGAGGGAGGGGATAGTGAAAGAGAGGAGGGAAAAAACACAAGGAGGGGAGGATAATATAAGAGAAGAGCACGGGAAACCGGAGGTAAAAGAGGGGAGGCGAGATAGATCATATTGTTCATTTCTCCCTCTCAGCATTCCGGCTCCGGGGCTTATCGCTCGGTGCGTCTTGGAGAGAGGACAGAGAGGAAGAGGAGGAGGAAGAGGGGGTGGACTTAGTGAAAGAGGGCGGAATGGCCCTTTACGAGCGTCGCATCTGACTAAACCAGGCTGTAAATCGGAAACTGGTCACAGAGGAAGACGCGGGTTTCTGCAAGCAAGGTAGGAAGATGCTCGCTTTGTTGCGCGTGCATTCACCGTCTATGATATCAGCGATGTGCGCGCGTGTGTGTGTGTGTGTTTTATTCGCATCATGTCTCTCTTTGATCCTGCATCCCGCACTGGGCTCTGCTGAATATGCCCTAAATGTAGCAGCATGTGGCTGTTTTCCATGAATATTTAATGTTCTATGTGCATCACCCCAGCTCCTCCATACACCCATCCATCCTCTGGCATGGTGGGGTGTGTGTGGGGGCAGGCTGCAGGCTGCACGAGCCTTCAGAACAAGTAACGCGCTCGTGTTGGTATTACAGGTGTATTGTACACCTCACTGGTAGCAAATGGTTTAACTTTGGCTTTTTCCAGCGAATGGCGCGAGATGTGAGACGGACAGACAGCGGGGAGCGCGCGCGGGCACGCAAAAATACACAGAAGACAGGTTGACGTGCGTAAGACGTGCGTAATTCCACCTCCATCCACACACACCCCCTCCCTCCCCTACCCCTTCCCCCATCTGAGCTACAGTTGCACCGGTGTCCCACCGGAGAGGAGCGTGTTCATGCAAATTCAGAAATAACCAAAAAAACCCAAACTGAGACACACTGAGTCACCGAGTCTGACATAACGGAGGTGAAAAAATGAAGTGAGGGCAGCCTGTCGTCTGTGTGTGTGTGTGATTACACTCCCTGTCTGTAAATGGGTCCTGCAGCTTCACTGGTTGTGCAGGAGACAGGAAGAGCAGCAGCAGCATCTCAGGGTTCCTGGCTGGCCACTCTTATTTCCTGTTCCATGTTATAGATAATTTAGACACTTTCCACTCCAAGCGGCCCAGAGTGCTAAGCTGCTCCTTCAACTGCAACATTTCATATGTGTGAATGTGGGTTAGGAATAGGTGGAGATAGGCAACGGTCTCTATGAATGTGATGGGGTCTTTGATTGCATGTTTATAGAGATATATGGTCTTAAACAGATATTAAGGCTCGCTCTCAACCACCTCATGTTATTTATTTGCTGAAAGGGTATCCAAGACCTATTATAGGACGAACTAAATTGGAAAAACCTGGAGGCTGAGGCACAGCAAAGCTATTACCCCTAGTCAATAGACATTAATATCCCCATGCTCAACCTCATAGGGTCTGTGTCTCGTGAAACACTGTGCCGCTTCAGTGGAGTAGCCAAAAAGATGGGTTGTAGTAGCCCTATTTGTTTATATCCCCCCCTCTTCTCCCCGTGCATCAATCTGTCACAGATGAATAAGCAGAAGGGAGTGATGATAGCATTGTCTGAGGCAGACATCGCCGTGGCCTTGAAAGGAAGTGATGCAAAACAAAATAGGAGGATATGCCAGCGCTGCTGAAGACAGGTCGTAACCCCTATGAATCAGTGATAGTGTGACGAATGGCGGGTGATCTGAGGGTACATGAGCACATCGATTTGAGGTGGTACACAACATGATACTGCCCAGCAGGGCAAAGCAGAGGAACAGACAGCATCAAAAAGCAGAAAGGAAGAGGTCAAAGGGCCGAGTTGCCAGTCTGTAGAGCTCAGCAGACTGGGGGAAAAAATGCTGTCGGAACTGCCATAAAGGTGAAAACATGGGAAGTGTGAAATTTGCTTATACACTTAAGCTGATTTGGAGACTTTAGGGGGATGTGGGGCAGCTATAAAAACATCCAGGGCAAAAATGAGAGGTTCAATTATAGATGACTTCCAGGTATGGATGAAAACAAAGGGGAAACCGTGGCAACAAACAGGAGGACTCGATGAGATCTGCCTGAAACATCCTATTAAGTGTAACCAATGGATTAGTGTCCTTTGTCTGCGGATGCTTTATGTTTATGCAGGAAATAAAGCGGCTGACTGTTCCCAGTTTTTGTAATTACAAAGGTGTTCAGTTTATTCCCAATAAAAGAGTTAGACATTTCACCAATGAACAGTAATTCCCATTAGTCTAAGCTTAATAAAGACGGAGGAGTTTAATGAGATGGGGCTGAAAGAGATTTTAATGAACAGCAAATAAGGACGTGATCTTAAATCTCCCTGATTGTGAGGTGAACGCTGAGATTCAATTTAGGAAAAGCTCAAGTAAGTAACGTGGAATGATGTATTTCATTCTGCTGACATTATTATACGGGGCAGCGAGTTCACAGGTTTGTGGTTTAGCATCTGGATGAATTTTCTGACAGCAGTGTTTCATACGCTTTAACCCTTTCCATCCCAAACCCGCCGGGCTGTGTGATTCTCCCCTCTGAGACGGATCCGACATACAGATTTGAGATTTCCGTCACGCTTGCTGACATGATCCTTCTTACTGGAAAACCTATCCCCTTCCTTTTTTCTCTGGATCAAATTCACTTTTTTCAGGTGTGTGAGGAAGAAAACCACAGGAATTTAACTGCAGGGCTTCATTAAATATCAGATATTTATTAGTGCAGCCCTCAGCCATGAGGAGGTTTGCTTATTTTCTAATTAAAATGGTCCCTCCGTTGCAAATGCTAGAATGATCCCCTCATTAAAAGAGGATGCAAACGTAAATGTTTCATCTGCTTTATCACCTGTAAGCTAGGCTGTGGATTAAACGGCAGGGGTAAGCTTTAAAAATGAGTCATTGAGCTGATGCGCTTATCCTTAGAGATTAACAGAGGCAGCTATAACGACCGGCTCGGTATCTTGCTCAAGGACACCCATGCAGGTTTGAACTTGCAGCCTCTTCCTTACTGATATACCCTTGGATTTATGTCCAGCGAGTAATGGCTGTCTGGTTCGGTTTTTGTCTGGTGCAACTGCCTTTTGTTTTTGTTTTTTTTCAAGCCAGATTTAACTCGTGGTCTGATTGGCTTGTTTCTTCTATGATTGGAGCCTGATCCCGTAGTGTGATTAGACTTAGTGACCTTGCTCGAATCGCGTCGTCTCCCCTCAGCCGGACAGTGACCCTACCGCTCGACCGCTCTGTGTTGTGGCGTATGTGTTTTCTGAGAGTATTGATCCCAGGCAGAGCAGCAGTCACTGGAGCGTCTGTGGCAGGTTTCGTGCAACTCTGTAACCTTTAGTAGGAACATATGTTTCTGGGCACGGTGCTATCCAACTGGAATGATTAGCCAATATATATCTGAGGACTTGTTTGTCTGTGAAGAACCATCCCTGCAGGAAATTATGTCCCCAAATCCTTGATTACCATTGTTGCTGTGTCACCCTCACCACCAGCTTCCTTTGATTGTTTTCTCCTGTGCCCCAGATTTTCCTACCTCTTTATCTGTCTCGCCTTCAATTTAATGTCAACATCTCTATTATGCCTCTCTCTCTGTCTCCCTTTTCCTCCATCTCTTGCCATACAATCGCTCTATCTGTCTGTCCTCAATTATTTTTTGCCTCTCCCCCCCTGATGCCGTGTGATGCTCTCACTGGCATTCGAGGCAGCCAATTTTGTGCCAGACGGCCATTTCTCAGATTGAGATATCGTTGGTTTTAAGTCACTCAAACAGATTTGCTATCTTAATGGGAGAGAGTGAAAGTGAAGTGGGAGTGAGTGGGGGGTGCTGGGTGCGGATAGCGTTTTGGATGGATTTCTGGACAGAAAAATGGACTGACTCAGACTTTCTTGACATGACAATGAGAGCTCAAACAAGAGAAAAAGTCAAAGCTAGAAGAGTCGAAATTGAGCTGAAGCGCTTCTTGTTTCAGATCTGGTTGAGATTGAAATATGTCTCTGCTCTAATGCGGTGATTGATTGATGGCAGGGAGACAGATGGGCACATAAGGAGCACTTTGCAAGGGAGGTGCCACTCACTGCATAAAGACTGACGCTGACATTTCACAGAACAACATACATCAGATGATCAATCGCCCTTGGACCATTTGATGTGGCACCTTGCTTGAGAAATAGTTCCACTGCTTTACTGGGACATAATGGCTCAGTGGAAAATGTGAGCTGACCTCCCATCATGAGCGCTGTCCTACCAGTAATTTATTTTCCAATCACATCACTTTTACAAGGTTTGTGGGACAATATATTCAATACTAGGGCTTTTGCAGTGAATCTGTATTATTAGACACAACTAAGTATAGTCTCCATGGCCAGAGCCCATAGAGACTCACACATCGTGAGAAAGTAGAGTTTGGGCATTGACCTGTTCCTGTTTTGACAGAATGGGATCAAAAAGACAGAAAACGTTTTTTTTCCTGGATGCAAAACAAGGAAAAAGGGTTAGAATGAGTCGTCTGAATGTCGGATGATGTAGGATTTAATTCATCGTCATCTTTGCTATTGTTTGTGTTTATTGTAGCGCTACCTTTTTTCCACTTATCTGATTGATTTGTATTGTTTTGCAGGTGCTGGATAGCTTTGTAAGAGTCCCCACAAGTCTGACTGTGGCTTCCATACCATGCTGATGGGTTGGAGAGACCAGCTGCACGGATGAACCACACCAGTTTCCATTGGAGCTAAAGGACAGAGAACATAACTCTTCACCCAAGTCACAGCAAAGACAGAAAGAAAACAAAAGCTTATACTCATCATTAGAGAAAATAACACGCTAAAGGTTATGTATGCACACCAGAGAGAACTCTGTGCTCTTTAAAAGGGAAATTATCTATGTCTCTGCGCTGGTCTGCAATATCAACATGCAACAGAAGCTGGAGAGTTGAGTTTAGCAAAGGTAAACATCTCAACCAAGCTTTATGCCATTCTTAAACTGAACACTGTTTTATTTGTGTTTTCTGTCAAGTTATTACAGCAACTGAAGCTAAATCCCAAGGTAGAGTCATGTGTAAAAAGGTATCAGGGGGAAATTCTTATAGGCCTCAAAATAATCAAAAGATTATACACACATATTTAACCCTGAGTGGAAAAACAGCATATGAAGCCCACTCACAATCAAATTCACTTGATTACTGGACCATCAGTGAGCATGAGCACCTCTATAAAAGCAGACGTTTCTGCAGTTTGCTGGGCTGGGTGTCTCTGTATGTGTTAACACGATACCATGAAGGAAAAACATGAGCAACAACCTCAAAGAAGCCATTACCATTGCCCATCCGTCTGGGAAGCGTGAGAGCCAAACAGTTAGAATCCCTGTAGGTTCACTCCAAGGTAAGACTGTTGCATGCTCAGAGATACACCTCACACTCCAGAGGCCTCAGCATGTTAAGGTTGAGATTTTTGAATATGGTGCACTGTACACACCAACTATCCAGCATGGTGGTGGTGAAGTGATGATATGTGCTTACTTTGTAGACAGAGGACACAGGGCAAAACAGCCACTGGGCCTCTTTCACTCACTGAAAACACATTTATTTCCCACCATATTTTAGCTCCATGTGAATTCATCTGTGGAAGAAACTGTGGGATTGGTAAGGAAAGGACCTGGTAAAGACAGGACCTGCTAAGGACAGGACTTGGTAATGACAGGACCTGGTAATAACAGAACCTGGTAAGGACGGGATTGGTAAGGAAAGGACCTGGTAAGGACAAGACCTGGTAAAGACAGGACCTGCTAAGGACAGGACCTGGTAATGACAGGACCTGGTAATAACGGGGCCTGGTAATAACAGAACCTGGTAAGGACGGGACCTGGTAATAACGGGATCTCGTAATGACGGGACTTAGTAATAACGGGGCCTGGTAATAACAGAACCTGGTAAGGACGGGATTGGTAAGGAAAGGACCTGGTAAGGACAAGACCTGGTAAAGACAGGACCTGCTAAGGACAGGACCTGGTAATGACAGGACCTGGTAATGACAGGACCTGGTAATGACAGGACCTGGTAATAACGGGACCTGGTAATAACAGAACCTGGTAAGGAAAGGACCTGGTAAAGACAGGACCTGGTAATAACGGGACCTGGTAAAGATGGGACCTAGTAATGATAGGACCTGGTAAAGATGGGACCTGGTAATGACGGGGCCTGGTAATGACGGGATCTCGTAATGATGGGACCTGGTAATGATAGGACCTGGTAAAGATGGGACCTGGTAATGATAGGACCTGGTAATGATGGGACCTGGTAATGATAGGACCTGGTAAAGATGGGACCTGGTAATGATAGGACCTGGTAATAACGGGGCCTGGTAATGACAGGACCTGGTAATGATGGGACCTGGTTATGACGGGGCCTGGTAACGACTTGGCCTGGTAATGACGGGACCTGGTAATGACAGGACCTGGTAATAACGGGATCTCGTAATGATGGGACCTGGTAATAACGGGAACTCGTAATGATGGGACTTGGTAATAACGGGACTTGGTAATAACGAGGCCTGGTAGGACTTTTGTATGATGTTTTGATATGTAGATCTTTGATTTAAATCTGCATTACACCATTATCAGGACAGCATTGTTAATTCTTCCAGTGCTTTTGGTGTAAACCTGTTTTTTAGACACTCGGTGCAAAGGGAACACACAATAATGAGAATAACATCAGTTTCAAACATGAAAACAATATCCAGAGGAGATAATTGCCAATTAAGTGTGCATAAGCGTGTATTCCAGGTTAGAAGGGTAATTTTTAAGAAGCACAAAACTGAAAGTCTTTTCAAAATAATGAAAGTATTATTTCTGTAACCATCTTTGCTATTATAACATGCAGGATACGCTTCTGTTTTATATCACATGTTCAATGCATTCACCTTGTAATTTGAACCCAATCAAATGACTCAACAATTAGCCCAAAACTCTACATTTTTATACGTCCAAGCAGCTATTTTCTTTTTTAAGAACATTTCTTTATGATACTTTGTTTGTGCCATCAGACGCTCATTAACAGATTGTTTTTATAATTTCCCTAGCTTATATGGCACCTTCTTTTGCCCCAAAGCTTCCTCCTGGCTCACTAAGATGAAAATCTAGTATGAGTAGCAGTGTGCCCTGCCTGGAGGAACCTCTAAGTCTAAGATAATCCATTGACCTATGTGTTACTAGATTTTGTGAGCAAGGATTTCATACCAACTTTCATGTTACCACCAGTCAGGCCTGTGGAGGTAACGTGGGGCTCACCGGCATGACTTGAAAATGCATATTTATAACTTATCAGGAATTTTGAATGAATTTAGCTTGCAACATAAACACATTTTTCCTTATAAAGCCCATTTTCTGTGATTACTCCTCACAGTTTATGTTAATGCATCAGAGCTAGTAAAGATACACACTGATGGCTCTGGCATCTGTGTTCTCACTTATTGGCTAAGGGGACAAGTCTCCCAGAAAATTGATTTGTACACTTTTATGTCCTTACATTCACTATAGCGTCTTTTCTCTTTATGTCTTTCAGGGAAAGTGAGTGGGGTGGGTGTCGCTCAGTCGTATACGGTCATGTCTGCCTGGTCTGTGTGATCCAGACTGAGACACCCCGCGGGGAGCCCCTTCTTGTCCTTCCTGCATCACCGCTCCCACCTTCTTCAGCTCCCTCATTTCCCTCAGTTCACACCTTGTGAAAGGTGGACGGGTCAACATTGTACTTCTCCAGGTGCCGTCCGATTGCTGAGGGCGGCGAGGGCTGCGCTGTCATTGGCTGACTGCTGGTGAGAGTGCGATGCGGATTGGAGCATGTCGGGGGACTGGGATGAAGACCTGTGTAAGAAGGCGCTGGTGTTGGTGGAGGAGCTGTGCTTCAACAGGGGCTACAGCCAGAACGAACGCTGCAAGGAGTTCAACTACCTGCTGAGGGGTCACAACAGACAGATGGACACAGGTAACTGGCACAGCTGGAGGACATCTGAGGGATTACACTTGTTGCTTGTAAAAGTGAGAATGCTCCAGTACATTGGTAGTAATGAGTCTAGATCTTTTAGATCATTCAGTTTATTTGACTTCCATAGCTCTTCATCTTCATTCAGAACTCCTATCTCTAAATAATACGTCCTGAATTTGAAAGATGGTTAGTTATTTTTATTGAACTTTTCCTTGAGCATTTAATAAAGCATTTAAATGAATAACACCCACAATAAACCAAATAAACAGAGACCAAACTCTTAACACGACAATGCTTTAGGTCAGTGTTTGCAACCTATTTTTCATGAGGACCCCCGTCATGTAACTACCGGAAAGCTGGGACTGTGTTGAAACCATGCTTGGCTTTCTACTATCATAAGCTGCTTCCCACCATTAATAATGCATCCAGGCTGAATCCTTTGCTCTAATAAAATCAAAAGTTAAGGTAAATAACATATAACCTTGTGTTTTTTCCCAGATACAGAGGAATCGTGTGCTCTGTTGTGTTTCTGATGTCTCAGTATTGGCACGGCGGCTTCCTCCCACCATTCATGCATATTAGGTTGATTGGTCATTCATTACTGTCCTTAGGAGTAAATGTGTGTGCGCCTGGTTGTTTATCTCGCTTTGTTGGCCCTGTGATGGAATGGGGACCTGTCCAGGGTGCACCTCCGCCTCTCGATCAGCAATTGCTGGGATAGCATCCAGCTGCCCGGGACACTTTATTGGAATAAGCGATACAGATAATGGATGGATGGATATTTATTTTGCCCTCCTCGTGACAAACAAGAAAAGCTTTAATTTGCTATTAATGCCTCCAGGAAGACCACAGATAGGCTACTCTGATCTGTGAGTGGGGATTAAATAAACTTAACGGACACTTTTTGAGCCTACAGGGAAGGCGTATAAAGAGCTGATTACCAGCTTTCTTCTACATCTTATGATTTGATCCCCATTTTATGGTTTGTCTCAAAAATGATACAATCAAATCAATATTTTTCACTATCAACACATCACAGTGCAACACTAAGGGGCCGATGTTAATAAGGACCCTTGTGTTTAAGGATTGTTGGAGGCACTGTGCACTCAGAACAACAAATCATGAAATATTCATACACAGTATCGAAATGGCTTCGGTACGAGTCAATCCATTTGTTTAAAAGAAAATCCAGAGTGTCAGATGGATTCTGTAATTGTTCTGCAAAAATAGAAATATTTATATATTACTAGTCTGAGGGGCACTTCCTGTTAAACTGTTGGTTTGTGTAAGTCTCGTGGAACGTTTGGAAGTGCTATACAGATTAGTATGGATCTATGGCTCAGCATAGATTAGCCTGGATTGGCTGCTGAATTGCCTCCGGAGATTTGGACGGATCTATGAAGAAATGTCACGCCACGGTTTTAGGCGTTGGTCTCCCTCGTTTTACCAGCTGTGATTTCTCCGTGTTTGCTGATGGAAGACTCGGATCCCTCAGAGAACTGCGATTGCCGAAAGCTGTCAGCGAATGGCTTGTGTAAGCAGTGGAGACGCGTTTGATGTGGAGCAATGTACGACTCCCAGCGGGGTTGCATCAGTCACTGATTGACAGGGAGTCTCAGTCGCTCCTCATGGCACACTTCACAGGCCTGTGCTCCCCACCCACCTCGCCGCCTGCTGACTTGCTTTTTATGCTTTGTGGATTAGCGATGGATCTTTGGCAGGATCAGTGCTCGGGAAGGTGCAGCGACTGCCCTAAAGAGAGACAAATGGAGGAGAGCAGTTTGGCCCCTGACAGTGGTTGCCCATGTTTGATCACAGCAGTGTTTTATCAGCGCGCCCTGATCTGCCAGGCAGACACAAACCATTCCTCTGTCTCCTCGCCTTGTTTTTCCCCCACAGATCAATGCATTAACCTTTCACATCCTGAAGCTCCTCCTCTCTTTGTGTTTTTGCTCTAAATCATTGTCAGCTCACCTTGTTGCATCTATTCCCTTCTTTCTCTATTTCACTTCCTCTTTGGTTTCTACTCTTTCATCCAGGGCATGATAGTTGTATTGACTTTATGAGCCCTCCTCCCTTCCTCCTCCTCTGCTTCCTCATTGGAATAAACCCAGTCAGCTTATATGTCTGTTTCAACATGTGCACCAATCTGTTTCCAGCCTTCCTTTATCATCGCCCTGCAGTCTAGTCTGTTTGGATCCTTTATTTTTCTCTCCATTCCACTTCACCACCCCTGCCACCTTCTTTTCTCCCCCCATCCCCCCACTCCATCACTTTCCCCCTTCCCGTCTCCTTATATTGGCCGTCATGTTCTTTCTCACCTTTTTCTTATTCCCCCCCAATCCCTTGTTCCTCAATTCCCACCCCATCTTGTTCTCTACTGAGACAGATCGATGTCTCCTCGCCCATCCCCCACCTTCGCGGTCCCCAATCATATCTTTTGAACAAGTGCTGATTAATGACATACACAAGGTGATGAATAATTCACAGAGGAGAGAGAACGAGGAAGCAGAGAGTAAGAGGCGGTGGGGGGGGATTGGGAGAAGGTAGGGGTGACGAACAAAGAGACAGATGCTGAGGAGGGTGTGCAGCGGCAGCAAGCATGGGAGAAGAAATGACAGCGAGGAATGAGGAGTATTTCAGGGGATTATATAGAGGAGGCGGTGAGGGAAACACTGTATTCCGGGAGATGCAGCCCACGACTGGAGGGTTGGCTGCTTTTCTTTCAGCCTCATCAGCTTATTACAAATAAAATGTTCCTTTTTCAATGCTCATATTGTCTATGTCTTGCTCGTGAGGACTTTACAAAATGAAACAAATAAGGAAAGCTGGGGTTTGTAGACAAAACAGCACAGTTAGATTTCACACAAGGGTGATGGCTTGCATGGCCTGCTTGCAAACAAGGATTACAAAGTGGTGGCCTTGCGGTCTGGAAGGAACCCAAGAGAGCAAATGACAGTTTGCACTCAGAAGCCTCAAGGTGGACATGAGTACAGTCTGTGAAATCTGCACACAGTATTGCAATGAATCTTCTTGGACTACTAATGAATGAATATTCATGTCCAGGGATTTAGGACTTATTCAGTACGAACTCTGATTAGTACTTTTTGTCAAGATAGTCACCAGACCAACAGATGCTATTTATACAAAAATAGAGAGAAAGAAGACTTCAAATGGCACAATAATACATATTCATTGTATATTTAGTCCATTTATACATAAATATTCAAAGAGTCTTTATAAAAGGCTCCAACACGTGCAGATGCTCTAAACCTTGTCTATAAAAGTTCCAAAGCTCCCGTCGGCGCCCTTTCATTTATACTCTGTTTAACAGAGGCTGTTGCTCTCTCTGATGGTCTGATGCTGAAACTGCGCTTTTCTTTTGGTCTGTACACTTTTTCATTCAAATGAGTCATTCTCCGTCCTCCCCACCATCCACACCCCCGCCAACCACCCCTACCATCCTCGTTCTCAAACCGAAGCTCGGATTATAAAGCTCAATACCGTGCGGAAATGCAGGACGACACGTCACTGTGTGTGCTTTTCCCCTACATTCCCTCACACACACACACACCCACACATGCACACATTGTCTGTTTCTTCCTCAGGAGCATCCACTCTGCCATCGTTTGCCCTCAATCTCAGCTCTGGATTCAAATGTGGTGCAAACAGCAATTTATGCTTACAGCAGGTTCCCTCTTCTGCTCCCTGATGTGTGATTTGTAGATATTGTGGCAACAGTGTGTGTGTGTGTTAAGGGGGTGTGTGGATTGTTGACAGTGCAGCAGTGTAATGTGGATTTGTTGAGCATATGTGTAATGTGTTAATGTGTAAATACACACAGTATATAGATTAGGTTGTTGTTTTTATTCATGAAGGTGGCAAAAAAGAAAAAAACATTATGGTGGCATTGTCAATCTGCCAGGCGGACCAGCTGGATAGCTGAGTTATTTTGCAAAAATGTGCATGTGAAACCTTTTTTCAAGCTTCATCATATCAGTCTTTTGACAGTAGATACACATTAAATGTTACTTTCATGTTTTTATGGTTTAAATGCCCGTAAATAAAGACATCCATCTCAGCAGTAGGCGCTAAGCTAATTAGCATGTGTTGCTATTTTTACCCTCTCTGTCTCTTCCTCTGGTCTTCTGCAGAGATCTCTGTCAGCCTCTTGTCGGTCATTGTGACGTTCTGTGGCATCGTCCTCCTCTCTGTCTCTCTTTTCGTGTCCTGGAAGCTGTGCTGGCTGCCATGGCGAGACAAGGAGGGCGGAGGCCTGAGCCTGACATCAGGGTTGCTGCCCGGAAGCGCCGGCCTCGGAGGCGCAGCGGGGTCCTCGCTCTTACCCCCAATGTTGCAGAGGAAAGAGGGCCACTCCTCTTCCTCCCTCTATCCTTCCCTGGGCCAGCAGGGCCAGCACCACCCCCATTTCTCTGACCTGGTGGGACTTGAGAGGGGGGAGGTCGGCGGGGTGGTCGGAGGTCCACATGAGACCCAGGAGCACTCCTACCTGGACATGGACTCCTACCCTAACAATGCTGGTGAGAGAGACTGTGAACGCAGCATGATGCTTCAGTCCATAACTTTTTATTTTATTAGACTTGCAGAATTAAATGCATTTACAGACTATGAAAATAATTAATCTGTGCTGCACGAGTGTGATGAATACTGGCCATTATTCCGAATAGAAATGAGGTTTCTTTAATACATTCATGGAATATTACTTCTTCATATTTCTGGCTCTCTTCTTATTAAACTACATGATTTCTTTTAGCTGAAGTTTAAGACAAAATGAGAACCAACTACAGTTTATTCTGGTTGTAATGTGCAAAACGACTTGTGTGAAGCCTGAAGACGAGGGGCTGCATGGGTCAAATCACCCATAACTGTCTGGAATTTTATATAGAAAATTAACTTTTTTTTGGTTTTCTTTTATGTTTCTTTCTTTTTAAACTAAATGAATATTCTTTATGCTTCAGGAACAACCGATAAGCAAATAAATGAGATAAGATAATTTTTGGTTGCAGCTTCACTTCATATAGTCTTAATAACACAATAAGTGTGATATTGCTGTATCTAATTGTGTATCTAGTGCCGAATCGGTCAATCAACTCAATAAGAAGTAATTAGAATGAGGAGCTAAGATACTTTGAAGCTTAACTACCAAGTCGAGTCCATATTATCTCCTCGTTATCAGCTCAGATCATGGTTTTTCATTCTGGTCTCGTGCTTCCACTGACTCTGATCACTGGTGCAGAATGTTTGTCATTGTTCACAGTGGAGTGTTTGCTAGCTGCGTTTATTGCATGTTCCTTTTTCCACATCTGTGTCTGCCTTTTATCCCTGCTCATGTTGTGCTACTGTAAATATGTCTGCTCATTCATCCCCTCCCTCTGCCGTTAAATCACAGCCTGGTAAATCAAAGCACTGGAATCAATGGGGTCAATGATGCTGACAAACACGTTGCTTATTGGTGCAGCTGTCATGAGCCACATTGTCACATTATTAGCTAAGAGGAGTGTCTTTGTGTCTTTCGTCCTTCTCGTTTTGGTAGGAACTCTGAAGCTGAGTCAGACGTCTCCAGATGTGCCCAACTCAGAGGGGGGAGCCCATCCACAAAAAGACCTGCCCAATGCTCTCTCCCAGCAGCAGGTCACCCCACGGTCAGTGCAAAGACTGGGAAAGTGTCTGTTTAGTCTGCTAAATCCAGGGATCTCGTTAAAAATAAACCATCATTGCACACATATTCCCGTAATGAGTTACAATCCGTGAAGGTGTGAAAAACGGTGTGGCAACGGAGGCAAATAAAAACTCCATTTCCAGTGTTAGACTTGCCTCTGCATCTCTGACGAAGCTGCTGAGTCACACCCTTGTGTCTCGTTTTGTTGTTTTTCTTTTCATAGTACGTGTGAGTCGTATGTGCTTCATTTAATATTTGCCCTCTGTGCTCTTATGTGTCTGTTCAGGCCCAAGCCCATGACTCACCAGCTCTCCAGCCCTGATTTCCATGGTGAGGAGAAGGAGCAGGTAACCTGCATCGGGCAGATCAAGCCGGAGCTCTACAGACCCAAAGGCGACCAGGGAGAAGGCAAGCAGGGTGACAACTGCGGCAAGATCAGCTTCCTCCTGCGCTACGCCTTCAAGTAAGTCAGCAGGTTCAACCCTTAGCATCCTACTCTCTCAGCTCAGGGTCAGTTTATGCAAAAAATAGGCCCTTTTTACATGAATAAATCATTTATGCGATAAGGTTGAACTGTAAATAATGAAACCATTACATCACCGAGTCAGCTGAAGGATGTGTGTTTGCATTCTTAGAGACTTTATTGATTTTCTCTTTAAACAAAATGCAATCAGTCCTCCTCACATCGAGGTCCAAACTGGAGTTGAATCACGCTGGTAATAATCTCAACATGTCACCACAAAAATATGGTTTCATAGTGTTAATACAGCAGATTAAAGGAGACATGTAATGCTTTAAAATCATTTTAACATGTAAATCATTAATTTATTGTCTGTATAAAGCAGAACCGCAATGCTTTGGTCTGAATTCCTGCTTATTC
>JBAMHV010000022.1:19211593-19233049 GCA_037177535.1 Pseudomugil gertrudae
TGGACCTGTAGGTGGCGGTAATGCTCATTACAATAGTTGCCAACCGCCGTTAAACTTCAAAGAAGAAGAAGAAGAAGTCACTTCCGGAAGTCACACAACAAACGCGTATTTTGTCCCGTGTGCTCGGTCTGAATTCAGACTGATTTTTATTACATTCAGGTTTAACGGAACTCACGGACCCACTGACCTGGGCGCATTTTCAGGTTGGTCCACATCCATTTTCGCTTAAATGTTCTAGAAAAAATGTTTAAACTCTATTAGCTTAAATGACTCACAAGGTAGCTAATGCTAAATGAGAAGCTCAGTGCGCATCAGCTGTTTATTGTGTACCTTTTACTTTCATTTTTCTTATATTTTACCTTGAAATAAGTTACTAATATTCGTAATGGACTGGTTATTTTATTTAGAGCTTTGTGATAAGCTAACTTTGTTAATTTACTGCTGTTTGTTGGGTACTTTAAAGTGTTTAGTTTTCAATATGTTATTACGGTTTTATTTCATCTGGACATGATAAAAATAAAGAAGTGATTTGACTTTAAGAGACTGAAGTTAATCTTAATTAATACTACTAAAGGTTGATATGTTTCTGCTTCTCATGGGAAAGCTGCTGCAGGTCGTCAGACTTGTTTATAATTAAATTACAGAACAATAGATAGCTTAATGTTTTAATATATATCGGTATAGTGTGCCGCTCACCTTCATCACACCTACTCCCCTACAAAATAAGTGAAAATTACACAATTTAATTAACACTATAAAAGACATTTTTTTAAAAATACACAATAAATGCATACATGAAGATTTTCTTTGGACAAATAGTTCCAAAAAAGTGCACATGGCCTTAAAATCATCTCAGTAGTGCCTTATACCCAACCTCATTGTGGTATTGTGTGCTGTAATTTAAGTATATCTTCACAGCTACAGTTTTATTTATGTAATTGTGGTTTAAAACAAAGCAGATGGTGCAGTTGGTTAGCACTGTGGCCTCACAGTAAGAAGGTTGGTGGGCCGAGCCTCGGCTGGGGCGGTCCAACCAGGACCCTTTCTGTGTGGACTACATGTTCTGTACATGTTAGCGTGGGTTCTCTCCGGGTACTCCGGCTTCCTCCCACAGATAAGATAGGATAGATCAGGATAGGCAGATTATAATAAATATAGTAACATAGTACATATTATAAATTGCCCATAGGAGTGAGTGTATCCGCATGGTTGTTTGTCTATGTGTGTTGGCCCTGTGATGGACTGGCGACCTGTCCAGGGTGTACCCCGATGTCAGCTGGGTTTGGCTCAAAACCCCCCATGACCCGTTCAGGGAATAAGTGGTAGAAAATGGATGTATGGATGTATCAGAAATGCTGAGAATTCATTCTTAAGAAATGAGCTTGTGTTTTTGTTTGTACACGTAAGCTCCATCGACTGACAGGGACGAGGAATGGCTCCAGACATGTCCTGTATTGTAAATCTACAGCCTGTCTTTAAAACAAGCGTTCTGTCTCTTCTGCATATCCAGATCGGTATTCATGGAGCCCTCCAGTAAACCTGCCTCCAACCAGGTGGCTGATGTGGTTTTTGTCATTGAAGGAACAGCGAACCTTGGACCATACTTTGAATCTTTAAGGAAAAACTACATACTACCAGCTATTGAGTAAGTACCTTGATATGTTTATTATTTATTAAGCTATTTATTTAATGTTTGGATGAGTAATTATGTCTGTAATGTTCTACCTGCCTTAGATATTTCAACGGAGGCCCCCCGGCAGAAACAGATTTTGGTGGAGATGTGAGCATTTCTCTGATTCTTGTTTATATAGAGGTTTCATTAAATTAATGTACATTTATGTTTAATAATGTACATTAATGATTGATAATGTACATTATCATTATGTTTGAAGGTGGCTGGGATTAAACCATTCCTAATAAAATGTTACCTGTGTTTTTTTAGTACGGAGGAACACAGTATGGTCTAGTGGTGTTCAACACGGTGGACTGTGCTCCCGAGTCATACGTCCAGTGTCACGCACCAACAAGCTCTGCCTTCGAGTTTGTTTCATGGATCGACAGCATCCAGTAACCTGCTGACATATTATCCATCATTTCGGTTAATACTGCTGCATGTTTATCAGAAATAACTGGATTTTTATGTGCGTGCTTTCACACAGGTTTATGGGAGGTGGAGCTGAAAGCTGCAGCCTGATCGCAGAGGGACTTTCTGTGGCCTTGCAACTTTTTGATGACTTTAAAAAGATGAGAGAGCAAATGTACGGCCTTGTTTTGCTTTCATGTAGCAAACCAGATTCTTCTGATGAATCAATGTTGCTGACATATATTTGCTAGGGATGCAACCATACCACTTTCCTTTAAACCAATCACCAGTACTCTGCATTTGAGTGCTGTACTGGTGCATCCTGTTACAGTTCACTGGTACTGAGTGTAGACCAGAATGTCAGATGCAACGACTGAGTGGTTAATTGTGTGACGTATCCCTTGTAGCCCTCCTCTTGATCAGCGGTGCACAAGTCCGGTCCTGGAGATCTTTTATTTCCAAAGTAAATAATTAGAATGGAGGTTCTTCCCTTCCTGGTTTTATTTTAATGTGCAAACATCCTAAAAAGATTCTGATCATCTATATTTCTGTTCACTTATATCAAAGGAAGTCATTTTCATTTTGAATATATTTGTTTAAAAAGTGTGTAAAATGTATTTGCATTTCCTTGAGAAGTTCTCACTATAGTTGAAATCGTTGTCGTGTCTCCTGCAGTGATAAAATTGTTGACACCTTTCTGTCTGTGTGCCATTGCAGAGGTCAAACTCACAAAGTGTGCGTGCTGTTGTGTAATTCTCCTCCATACCTGCTTCCTGCCGTGGAGAGCGTCAGTTACACCGGCTGCACGGCGGACAACCTGGTGAAAATCATCAGAGATGTGAGAAACTTTTGACGTTGTAACCACCAACAAGCTGCACCTTTGCACCAGTCGATCCACTACCTGTGCTTAATGAAACAGAGGGACAGGAGGATGAGTGTAACTGTTTGTATGACCGATATCTCTTTGGTAGTGAACAATCTTTCATAACTTAGGGGAACATTTCAATAATTAGGTTTGGATGAATTTAATTTCTTTCTTTTTTTTTTTGTAGAGAGGAATTCACTTTTCTGTGGTGGCTCCGCGGAAGCTGCCTGCTCTGAGAGCTTTGTTTGAACGGGCGTCACCAGTAGGAGGCGCAGTCGAGCCCCTTCCTGACTACAGCCAGGATCCCTTCCACATGGTGCTCGTCAGAGGCATCTCACTTCCTGGTGAGGAAACTTACTTATGAGCTTGCTTTTTCATCTCGTTTAGAGTGCAGAATCACACCAAGCAGCAAAGTTATTTCAGGTTGTGAGGTTGATTCCAGCCTCCTCCGAATGCAAGACCCCAAAATACCCCCTGATGTGTGGGGTGTGACTGTGTGTGAATGGGTCAATGTAAAGCACTTTGAGTGGTCAACATGACTGGCAGAGAGCTATATAAGTACAAGCTCTTTATTATTTTCTAAGGATGATGCGTAAATCAGTTTGTTTGTAGGAAATAACTCTTCCTCTGCTGCGATCTGTCGCTTGATAAGGCCTCTTTTGCAACTCACACTGAAGCAAAACGAAGCAGTAACACAGATCCTGTTAACTTTGTTTTCATTCTGTGCAAACATTGCGCTGGTCACCGGAGAAGTTTAGACATGGTCCTTTCTAGAAAGTGAGGATATTGCGGTATAGTTATGATGAATCCTTTTTAGCTTTTAACCCTGTGCTTGATTGAGAAATCGGGGAATGCTGACCTCTCTGCTAGCGTTAGCTGCTTATGCTGCAGAGAGTGTTTGATAATATTTCAAAATAAAGGAACAGTAATTGGGTTGTGTAATTACGAGGACAGATGGGCATGCATCACCTCAGACAGGTAGAGGTTTTGGGAATTATCATACAGTTTAGTATTTCTGTGCGTTATCTGCAGCAACATGCAGAATTGAACAGTTTTGTAGCTTAACCAGCAGCTGCATGTTTGTAAGCTTCTTATCTCCAAACACACTTTTGGACAGAATGGTAGACATTTTTTTTTTCATGGCTGAAAACAACAAGCTGCATTAACGCTGTTAATCTCTTAGCGTACACCTTTTTAAAAATGTGATTTTCATTGTGAACAAGCTTTTCACATGTCCCACAATGTTTTTTTTTCGGTTTGGACTTTTTTTCTGTCATTATTTTGTGACTGATGTGGTTGGAAGACGGCGGTTGTTGATTTTTACATATTTTATGTAGCTATAAGTCATCCTTAGAAGTAAAAGTAGAATAATTAGCTGCTGGCTACTCTCAGATTTCTGTGTAGGAGGAATGAATATATTAGCATCTTATCCTCGTCGCTGAATTCAGTCATTTAAAAAAAAAAGAAAAGAAATTTCTCTAAGCTTTTTTCTCGCTGTCTGTCTCTAGTGTCCTCAGGTGGAGGACCGGGGCCGCTCAAACCTGTCCTACCCCCCCAGCCGCTTCCTAACAGCCAGACTGTTGTTGGAGCTTCGCAGGCCGCTCCTCCCATTAACCCAACCCACCCTTATCAGGTACCAGACAAGCAGCCACCAGCGTATGGCTCCCTGGAGGCTAATTCCCACCACCAGCTTTTTGGCTGTGTTTCAGTTTATGTTCCGTCTGTAAAACCTTTAAGCAAGCATTGTCTCCCTTTAATCTGCTTCCTGACAGAATTCAAATACCTTAACTCCTGCCCAGATGGCTGCACAGGTGGCCGTGAGCATCGCCAACAGCCAGAAGAATCACTGTAAGTTACCGTCAGTGTGCTGGCCTTCGTGAGCAAGATTTTATTTAGTGTTTGTTTACTCTGTGGGACTGTTTCTTGGTGTTTAACATTAAAGTCGGTTCTTCTTTTATTGGAAAACCTGTTATCACAGATATTGAATGCAATAAAATAATCCTCTGCTTGTCACACACAGGAGTAATTAACTCATTCACTGCCAGGCATTGTTTCAGCAAAGAGCTCCATACTACCTGTGTTTTGGGGTATTTTGGCTTATTTTCCAGGACCTACAGAAACAACCAGAACTTGTAGGTTCTGTTTGTGTTTCTGTTCTTTAGTAATCTACAGTAGAACACGGGGAACGTGCAGCGAAAAAAGCTTCTTTTGCCCAAAAAACTGAGAAAATGCACGAGGAAAGTGACTTTAATGCAACTTTAGTGGTAACTTGTAACCCCTAAAGAATTATTTACCACTTTGAAACCACAAAACCTACATAAAAAGGAGTTTTGGTGGTTAAATAATGTCATCACTCCCTCTTACTGCCATCTCCCCCACCATCCACCCCTCCCTCTCACAACCAAATCCTGTGTGTGGGTTTGCTCCTAATCAAAATAATTTACTTTTGTGTGTTTAAAAAGTTTAACACTCTCGTGCGTGTAAGGGGGCACAACAGGGTGTTCCCCGCTGCTGCTGGCAGATGGCAACCGTTCGTTTGGTGAGTCAGGTTCACGCTCTGATCCCGATCCAGACGATGATTCGGGCATCCCGCTGACATGACGCGCCGTGGCGCTCATCACCTGGTCCAGTTCCATCTATAAAGGCTTCTGGTGCACATTTCGCCAAACTTCCCTCCATTGTTCCGTCACTTTTCATCACCGAACCCCCGCATCACATGTTCTAACATGAGCTGCTGGAAATGATGTGATTTCGTACGCCTCGCCATGTTCTTCCGCTGTGCACCGCAGCTGTGCCGTGGTCAGACTTTGATACTGCCGTCTACCAGATCAGGTGGTAATTATATGAAAATGACATAATTAATGCTTTATTTTCACCACAGAGCTCCAACAACGCGTCCTGCAGCCTGAACTTTCAGATTTGAAAAGACGTCTTTGGCAGTGAATGAGTTAATAGTGTGTTAACAACGATGCTATTCGTCCTTTTTTGTTTTTATTTGTCCTTTTAGTCCAAGGAATGAGCGGTCAGTGTCCTCCATTCAGCACTCAGTCGACCATCCCATCAGTCCCTGGCATAAAGCAGGGTCCATCCCTAATGCCAACAGTTACTACGTCAAGCCAGTCACTGATTCCACAGCATCCTCCGCCCAATCAGCCGCAGCCAGTCCCACCCACAGGACAGCCTGCACCAAATCAGCAACCACAAGCACCACCTCAGTCCACAGCAAATCCACCTACAGCACCGTCGGCACAGACCATGGTAGGGTTGTGATATGCAGGAGGTTCTGGTCATTGTGTGATGTGGGTACTGCTCAGCTGCAGATGTACATGGTAATGACTTCAGTCGTGGAAACGGATTCGTTCCTTTTAAGGATTGATGTCAGACATTATCTGATATTTGGGACAAACTGTGACTATATTGTGTGGATGCTTTTTGTTCTGCAACTTTGGTGGACATAAGGTCGCAATTTAAAGCCTGAAATTATGCAAACACTGAAATGGTAAAATGTCCCACATTAGCTTCATAGAGTCATTACATATTGGTATTGATGGTATACATGGTAAACATAGCAGATAGGAAATATGTTTCATATCTTCTAGTTCCAGTAATAACTAACGTTTCCCATTGAAGCAGCTTTTTTACTTTACTTGTCTTAAACGTTTCCCTTCTTTAAACATGAAGCTGCTCTGGAAGATTAGGTTTAAAGTACCACACAGATACCTGTTGCATTATGGGTAAACCCAATGGAGGAATCCGTAAGAGTAATAAACAAACCTGTTTATTACTCTATTACTGTTATTTGAATTAGAATAATGTAAATTTTAAAAGCTATATAAAAACCTAAAAGAAAAATATTAGCTAATTAAAAAATAAATGAAATGTTATAATTAATTATTTAATATGTTATTAAGGAAACTTTTGCAAATTAATTTTGATCTAAGAAATTAAAATGATGTGCTTAACAGCTGTATCTGGATAAAGTGCTTCTCTTATCTTAGTTTAAATGGTGCTATAATAACAAATCACTGGTTAATTAGCATCTACAGTCAGTAAACTGGTTGTACTGGCACCGACCTGTCACTCAGCATCTGGCCATCTTGCAGCTTCCACTGTTTCCATGGAGATTAAACAAGTCTGCTTTACTGTATTTAGGGTTTGCATATAGATGGTTTTATCTATCTGCAGAGTTGCATTTACTGCTAACGTAACTGTGACTTTATATGTATGGATTACTTTCTCTTTGTCTCAGTCATCTTATTCAGTCTGAATTTAAAGAATAGCTGAAAAGAAGTTTACATCTAAATCTAGAAGTAGGATGTTATAGATGCAACACCTCTGATGGTAGAAATGTTTCTTTTCCACAGCTGTGAGAACTTTTTCTTTCCTTATCTGGTTAACTTGATTTCATTCATTCACTCAGGAGCCACATAAAGAACTGCACCATGTTTACATAAGTTTTAATTCCCCTTTAATTCAGAATAAATAGCTTTAAACAGATGAAACAGAAACGCCTAACTCTGAATAATAACAATTTGGAATTTAGCTTAATTCCAAAGTAAGTAGCTGGTTTATTCTCATTTAAAATCTGAATACATTTAAATATCTATTCTGCACATGCTTGTCCCGTCAGTCTTCTTCCTCCCACCTCCATAGTCCTCCTCAGCTGCTGAAAAAGGAAGTAGTACGTTTGTGTCGAGCTCAAAAATGAAGCAAAAACTGTTCTTATGTTGTTTTGAACCCAGAAGGGCAGCTTGTTTATTTCCGGTATACGTATTATATCACGTTCCCCCTGTCCAATCAGATCCCTTCACAAACCACAGATCTTATTTTAGGTGAAATGTTGTGTTTAGAGTCTTTTCTAAGACCTTGATCTTCGATGTTTGAATATTTTAATTTGTAAGTGTAAGTGACCCCTCATAAAAAAGCAGGTCTGTTGCTGTGTCGCTGCAAGCCCGCAGCCCGCAGCCTTGGGTCGGAGTTTTACCGACAAACACATTGTCTGAAGTCTGATATCAAAGAGAATTTTAAATGCGAGCTCTGCTGTCGGAACAAGGGAAGATCAATTTCCCCTTTTGCCAGCACAACATGGGCGGTGCACTGTTTGTCTTCATATTTCTGGGAAGGAACTTGAGGAAATTGATCAAATTAATTCAAGGATTTTCCACTTAAATCATCTTTAATTTTCTGCTTCTCTTGCAGTCTCATTTTAGTCTCTGTGTTTAGAATTAAAAGCTGATGTGTATTTTCAGTCATCTTTAAATTGTGTCGGCGGCTGGCACCTAACCACCTTCTTTCTCCTTATAGCCTGTTGGTCCCGGAGTTCAAGGCAACGCCAATTCAATCGTACAACCTCAAGGTGTAGCCAATAAGATCGTGGCATGGACTGGTGTTCTGGAGTGGCAAGAGGTAAGACGGAGAGGTCTCGCTTTGACTCTAAGCAAAAGAGAAAAGCCACTCACACAATGAGGATAAAGGTTGTTTACAAAGCAAATAAGATGATCGTTTGGAGGAAACAATGAGCCAGTAAGGTGTGAAGAGTGGATTTGCATAACTGAAGATGATCGTATGTCCTGCTTACGTGATCTTTCCATCTCACTCAGGAGGATTTTCTCATCGAAGGCTCAGCTGCACATAAACGTGCATTAGATCAGAACAGAAAGAGCTCCTGCTCTACTAACTCACTGTGATCGTCACTGCTGTCTAAGATCCATCAGGGTGGCAAGTCTTAATAACCACCAAATATTGATTACTGTACAAGATGATTAATTGCGTATTTTTTGCTGTCCTGCTGTTATTGGCTTGGCACAAGGTCACATCGATCAGCTTTACAGTTGCGGTGCTGAGCCAAGACACTGGAAGCTGATGACATTTATGTGACACTCATGAGGTCTTCATGCGTTTGTGTTTGGTGGCCAGGCTTGGATCAATCCCGCCGATCGACTATAGTCTCATCCTCCCTCATCTGTTTGTCAGGATTATTGAAGTGGGTTAAATGGTTCGGGAAAAGAATGAGAAGCTCCGGAAAGTCGAAGCCTATGAAAACGTGCCGTCACAAACAGCCCCACTAAATAAATGAAGAGCATGAAGCATTGCTCCTAATCCCATAACTTCCTCCCACAGTTACCTCATCAGAGCGCTCCTCAGTGCAGGAATTGATTATTTACCGGGGCAGTTTGTAATCTCAGGAAGAATCACACTGCGCAGCTTTAAACTCATTTGGAGAAAATGGCTGTTGATGTGCAGAGGGATGCCAGCAGGGCTTGAGTTTACACTGAGCATAGTGTTATCATTATGGGATGTTCTGTGACTTTACTCTGATTTAATAACACATTGTTTTAAGGCCTGCTGGATTTTGCTACAGTCCACGTCGTTGGCTCTGTTCCTTTCTTGCGTTAGCAAGCGCTTGTAATAAATAAGCCATTTATCTGCACCGCCATAAATCTGTAATTGAGTATAGTAGACCTGACTGATGTTTGATTGATTAATCATTTATCTAGTATTGATGTCCCGGGGATGAGATCTGGCAGTTTTCCCAATGGGATTGTCTTTTCTTTTTTTTTTTTTAATTACTTGTCCTGATTGGGGTCACTGACAAAGGACTGAGCAGGTCATTTTTTTTTTCCAGCCATCTTCTCCCATTGCACTCGGTTCTTTTTTTAATCTGGCTCAGATTGGTTGGTACTTCCAGAGCACCACGTTTTCTGGGTCGGACCCAGTGCCTTTTTGGGCCCAGTGCTTTTGAAGCTAAAGGTGACCTCCTATTTTGTTTTTCTTTCTCTGCAGAAGCCCAAAACCTCCTCCATGGACTCTGCTACCAAACTGACACGCTCTCTGCCGTGCCAAGTCCACGTAAACCAAGGAGAAAACCTGTGAGTAACTAAGAGAACGCTAACCTTTACTTTATGAGCTGTGCTCTGACACATTTTGCTTTTGTCTCTGGACAGCAACACAGACCAGTGGCCACAGAAGCTCATCATGCAGTTGATTCCACAACAGTTACTGGTGACATGCTCTTTTTGGTTTTGCTCATTAACCCGGCTTCTTGTTGTTTACAGCCGGGACCTCTTTATGGATGATGCGTTAATACTTGCTCGCTGTTTCTGCAGACGACTTTGGGCCATCTCTTCAGAAACTCTCGGATGGTTCAGTTTCTCTTCACAAACAAAGACCTGGAGTCGCTCAGAGGCCTGTACCGCATCATGGCTAATGGCTTTGTAAGTTGAATGAATTGATGTGAGCATTTCCTGTCGAGGCCTTAAACCGGTTACTTGCAACAGGAAGTGCTTATTTTCACAGTGAGCAGTCATTCTTCTCAGGAATTAAACCCAAACACTTGAAACTATTCCAGAACATGTCAAAGCGTTCATGATGGAACAGATAAAAACCCGAGCCAAACGTAACCATGGCGAATGATTGATTGATGCCATGAAACAGGAAGTACCTGTAACTTAGAAACCTTTGTTCTCAAAAAAAAACTTTGCAAAGAGGATGACGGTGATGCCTTGTGTTAACTGTGTTAAACGCAAACATCCCTAATAACATACAATATGGCTTCACTTTGCCCCCCTATCATTTTTTTAATCAATCAGCCCCGTTCACTCCATTGATCGACATGAATGAAATTCCACATGATTATAGAACAAAAGCCTCTTGGACATATGATTTGAAACAAACAGGAAATTGATCATTTTGAAAAAAGTGTCATTTTGAGGTAGTTTTTGTCCATTTTTTTTACTGTGCATTTTAACAAACTCCAACATATTTTATTGTGTTGATCTCAAAATCAACCTGGACACTCCAGAGGCATGTGTGATCAAAGGTTGTGTTATTAAAATTATTATTATTAAAAAACTACTACAATCTTAATTTCCCTCTGGGATAAATAAAGTATATTTTTCATTTCTTCTAATAGGATAAATCGTGTAGGAGAGGCTTTAAAGTTGAATGTTTTACCATCAAGCACATTTTTCATTAGGTCTTATGTAAAGCTACAAATGTGCACGAAAACTGAAAATGTCTCATCCGAGATCATTGCTGATCACATTGTAATGTCTGGAGTAAAGTTAAAGCCTTAGCCAACAGGAAGTGCCTCATTTTAAAGTCTAAATGACCTGATGTGAAAACTAAAATGACTTAAGAGATGCGTGGAACACGGTGGCGACATAGGTCGAGTGGCACCGTAGGTAAAAGGGCCTCAAATGCAGCTTTAATTCCATAGATGATTTTTAATCTTTAACAGGACACAAGCTAGTAAATGTTCTGCCTCTTTGGTGAATTTAATTAAGAGTTGCCACCATTTGAAAATGCATAAATCTGATACAGTTGAAAGAAGCTGAGAAGTAAGCTGCATCCTCGAGCCTGAGCGAATCGCATAACCGAAGCCAGCTTCTGCGCCAGGGTCGTAATCTGCCTTGTGACCCTCTCTGCAGGCGGGCTGCGTCCACTTCCCCCACTCCACCTCACCATGTGAAGTACGGGTGCTGATGCTGCTCTATTCCTCCAAAAAGAAAATATTCATGGGCCTCATCCCCAACGACCAAAGTGGCTTTGTCAACGGCATCCGGCAAGTCATCACCAACCACAAGCAGGTCCAGCAGCACAGAGCGGTGAGTACTGCCACGAGCAAGAACCGGAGGCGCATATCCGAGTGGGCATGGTTTGTAAGAATGGCCGGTTCTGTCTAGTTTTACTCTTCACATCCTAAAACAAAGTCACCACCTGGTTGTAGATGTACTGCAGGGATGAGTGTTTCCGCTGTCATTAGGTTACGTAGCGAGCAACTTGAAGATGCATGCTGTAAATGATGTGCATCTGTTTAAGAAGGGGCAAAATATTGGCCTCAAACAAACAACATATGCTGAAACTAAGACTGAGTGAAGAACTGCTTTACATATCATTAAAAACTGGCAATATACTGGGAACCATTATCTTCCAGGAAGAGATGTGGTCAGAAATTAATCTTTAAAGATAATGATTTAAACTTCTGGTGAAATTAAATCGTAAAAAAAAACTAGTGGAACTCAGAACTATGTTAATAATAATCATGGAAGTAGCAGCATTTTCAATGTGAAGGCACCTCGAGGGATTGGGACTAAACAGCTGTGTCGCCTTAAGAAAACCAGTAATCAGCTCGGCTAATCAGGCAGCCCTGTTCCACAGTGATTGTTCATCAGGGTAAGACGAGGGAAGGACGAGGATGCGTCTCTTCTCTATCATACAAGCCTGCGGGGGGCACTGCTGTGATCTGGAGTTTCTGTGTTTGCTCAGGACATGATTGAGGGACATTATATGTCCAAAGAATGAGGTCAGTTAAGTACCTGAATATGCAGAATGTCCAGGCTTTCTCCAGCTTAACCTGATGGCCATTTTCCAAGAAGACAATACAAAGATTCATCAGACTCAGATTGTTTTAAGCAGCATGAGACTGGAGAACACGGTAAGACCTCCCCACCTTTAATACGAGGTCGCTGAGAGAACTTATTGCAACAGTAATGAACGTGTTCATTACCGCCTCTTTTTTTGGCTCTGTGGTCAATAATGAATTTGTGTGTTTTTTCACACTGCACATCAATATGTAATCAGTCTCAGCTTAAAAGTCATGCATAGTGGAGGGAGAGGGGAGCGTTACATTAAGGAGGTGCGTCAGTGAACTGAGGTGCTTTGCTTCAGGCATTACGTTACATTGTTGTTGACCTTTCTATTTTCATGCCCACAGTCTGTCTGTGCAGCCACTTTACTGCAGGCTAACATGGTTAACATCGGCAACAGGAGCATTATATGACTCCCACACACTTCTGCTTAATTGCTTATTAAACAATCATCCATCCATGCATTTTCTATACCCTCTTTATCCTGTTCAGACCAAACTTTAGTTAAAACACTTGACTAACCAGGAAGGAGCTTTTCTTTTACACCAACTGTGCAGTATGGTGTTATTTTTGTTCTATAATGCATCATTAACTTTAGAAAAACACAATCTTCACACCAGTTGCTCCGCCATCTTTCTAAACACATATTTTAAAATGTGTTGGGTTGTGAAATTCTGCTTAAATCGGAGCAGAGCTCAGGTTTGGATGATCACTATCTTGCTCGTATGTCATGGAAATATCCCTTTGTTTCTGCTTATCTTCACCTGCTGACACAAGGTGACTTAAATGTGTCTTTACATGTGAGTTTACATGTGTTTGATCATGTTTCCTGCTTTGCTCTAGTGAGGAGTGTTAGTAACTCATCGTGCTCATAAAAACACATCATCAGATGGTCACATCTCATAAGTCTTCATCAGATCTGTGGTGGTAGGAATGAGGTGTGCACTTTAGTAGATCATATATGTGCATTTAGGCCTCACAGATGATCCAGTAATGGTTCTTTTTGTAGCCAGTATGACCCGGTGCTGGTTGGGTGGGAGGGGAACTGGAAAAGACCTGAAATTTGGTCTGACGTGAGCGAGGCAGATGGTCTGCGTTAGTGTTATAAGGTGGGGTTAGATTGGATTCAGGTACTCAATAATATTGTTATATTTATTTTATCATTAAAGTTTGGTCAGATGGGGTTTTAAAGGAGTCATTT
This sequence comes from Pseudomugil gertrudae, assembly GCA_037177535.1. Lineage (NCBI taxonomy): Eukaryota > Metazoa > Chordata > Actinopteri > Atheriniformes > Pseudomugilidae > Pseudomugil > Pseudomugil gertrudae. Next base: position 19,225,111 of record JBAMHV010000022.1, read on the forward strand.
GATTCACTTTGTAATGTTTGTGCGTGTTTCTACGTAGCTGCTTTTATACGCAGTCAGTGCTGAAGTTGAGTTTGTTTCTGTGTCGGAGTTGTTGCAGAGTACAGAAACTGCTGATGGTTTAGTTCTGTGTTGCCATTTCAAAACCCATTTTCATGAGAAGTTCCTTTTGCCTCCATTATTTAGAAAAATCTGCCTTTTTACTCACTTTACCCCTTTTAACCAGTTATGATGCGATAACGAGCTTTATTTTCTCAGTCGCCAGAGGCCACATTTCTAGTTTAGTTCAGTCGGCGCATCAGCCTGAAACAAGATTTCACGTCTGGACATAAAACTCATAAAACCATAAACGTCCTTTTCTCCCATCAATTATTAAACTTTTAGCTCTGCAAACTAATTTAAAACACACTAAAGCACATCTTATCATTTCAGATATTTTTTTTATATAATTTGTGGCATATTTTTGTTTTGTAAGGGGGGGGGGGTAGATATAAAATAGATGAGTATAAAAACATGTTTATTTTCTTCTAATATTTAACAGAAGCACTCCACAAATATTCCCAGCTTAAAAGATGAATGAATATTTTCTTTAAAACATGTCTTGATAAAACAAAGAATCATGAATGTAAAACCAAACAAAGCAGAAACCATAAAGCCTTCGTAAAAAAAATAAACATGTTTATTTATTACTTCCTGCATGAATTAACACCTGATCGCAGCCTCTGCTTGTATAGAAGACAATCATAACACAATGTAAACTGGATCATGGTTGAGTCTTTTATTATTTTCCTTTTTTTATTTTTAATTGTGCATTTTGTCTCCCCATTTCAACCTATATCATGACTGAGTCTGAGACCCAGTCTGTCCCCACGTGTGACTGTTTATTTGATGCTTGCTGGGACATTTCCTCATGGTTGGTTTGAGGTATCTGTGTTGCATCTTTGTTGTTATTTGGAGCAAATAGAAATCCAATTAGCTTATTGGTCCTAAAATGTTTTTTTTTGTGAAACATTTAGCTTGAATCAACCATGTTGGTGCTTCACACGGGGTTACAGGAGGTTGTGTGGATAAATCTTCATGCATGTTTTTCTTAGTGAGGGCAGCAGGCACAGCGGTAGGGCTCTGGGCTGTGAGACGGTCGACGTTGCCAGATCATCAGGCAGTTCAAAGGGGAGATAACGAGGGAAACGGAGAAGCAAGTACATAAAAAAAAAAACTGGAGAATGAACTGAGAGGTTGGAGAGCAGGGAATGTAGGAAGGCCCGTCAACTTCAGCCGAAGCTACTGGAAAGGAAACGGAAATGCTGCCAACTTTTTTAGAGCGCGGACACTTCAGATGAGTGGATTGACCAGATGAGAGAGGTAGGACAGACAGGAAGCGGGCTCAAGCCGCGTTTGGCCATCTGGAACGGGGAGCACGCACTGGGATGACGTTCCGACCAGTAAGCGCTCGAGATGCGTACGGCTGTTTTCATGGTCAGGGTTTACCCCACGTTGATTTGTTTTTCAGAAAGAAACAAAGAAAAGAGGCTTTGGTTGTTTTTATTTAAACATAATCAACCTGCAAGTGGAGCCGGAGTTACTGGATGGATTGCATTTTACGTATAGACGTCCCTGTAAAGTTATAGATTCAAGCTCTATGAAACGAGATGAAAGTGTGAAAAACTTCTAACAGGAAAGTGAAGATGGTTCTTCTTCTGATGTGCAAGCTGGTGGAAAACTACAACAGAACACTTGTGGGAGGATTGTGAAGCTCTAATGGTTCAATGTTGGCCGCATAGTCGGGGAGTGTAAGGGACAAACAAGTAGAGGTGAGAAAAGAACTGGTCCAGAGTTTGGGTTGTGATATAACAGATTTATGAGGATGCCTTCTCAGGCCACCCCCTCCTGACAGACTCATTAAGCCATGCTAAGCTGTTTCTGCCATGACTTGCATGGATCCTGACACAGATGTCTTTTATAGCAGCTTAAAAACAATTCCTGTTTCAAACATTCAAGTCACACCTCTGTATCAGGGTAGTCACTTTGTAAGCTACCTGTGTTCGACTCATTGCAAGAGGAGAATAAGCCCTCTACGAGGCTGATTATTCTGAACGAGCATCGGGGCATTTAGAGAAGGAAGAAGACATGAAATTATAATCATTTTTTGTGCCTCTTGTGCATCATCACATATTCAGCGCTGCATTGCTAATAAGGAAGTGCTACAGCAATCTTAACATGATTAAAATTTCAATTTGGACCAGAAGCTCCGCTTTCTCGTGCAAAGCCCCAGAGTGGAGCCCGGAGAGAACGAGCCTTCACGTTGTCCAAAGCGGGGGTGATGGCACGGATGTCTGCGATGAAGGCAGGAGGTGATTCACGGCCAGCAGGGGAGAAACAAGCACGTTCTATAAGTACACTCTGAAGATGTAAAGCTGTGTGTCACACTGCTGCTGCTGGTCAGAGAACGTGCAGCGTGTTTGCACAATCTCGGGGTTATTTGCTCCGATTCGGTGGAACGGAGGGTCAGTCTGGATTTAATAACTTGTGCTCGTTTTGAAGACGAAGCACCCTTCATTCCCCTTGTATTTCTTTCAGCGTGGAAGCTTAAAACCCACTGCAGCACCTGTCATCCTGACTGATTCCTTTGTAAGTGCAGAACTGTGGAGATAAAATGGAAATGAGAGTTTTTGCAGCTTTACTTCGCAGTAATCAGCCTACAACAACCGCAGCTTGCTTCCATTCTTGTTGCTTGCTTCTTATGTGGAGCTGAATATGCATATGGCACGTGGAATTTTTTATTCCTGTATTTTCCCCGCTCCGTGTTGTGCTGGAGGCTTTAGTTATCAAGCTGTGGTTTATTTAAAACCATGAAATCCAAAATGGCAGACGTCTCAGCAGGTGGTGCTCGATGTGGAAGTTCAGTTGGCCTCCATGTTTGTTTTTGCTTGCAGTTCCTCACCTACAAAGAAAGTTGGAAATGTGGGCTCCTACTTTGACATTGTTAACACAGTGGATCTTATTTACAGAAACTACCTGCACTGTAAATACAGATTATGAGAAAAACTTTATCCAGACTGGTTTAGAAAACATTTATGTCTATACGTCTCTCCTTTTTTTATAATTGTAAATGAGTTGAAGCAATGAGATGCACATTGAGCTGATATAGGTGATTCTCTGGGGTTTTTTTTTTAACAGTTGTTACTTTATTTTGCTTTTGCAGCAGTTGGGCGGAGCAGGAGGTCCAATGCAGCCCGGTCAAGTTCCCCCCAACCAGAACTTTCTCAACAGGCCTCCTGGTCCTATTTCTGTTCTCCACGGTAACGTCCAACAGCAGGTAGATAACCCCACTCTGTGTTTGCATATCTTTAATTTTTTCCTCCACATCTTACGCTGCCTGATGTTTGTAACTTAACTGAATGGTAACTTCTGCATGCCTCGTGGTAACTGTTTCCCCACCATCACCCTCCTCTTTTCATTTTGGCTAATATTTTTACTCATTTTTATATCTCACTTGCACTACTCTCCCCTCCTCTTTCTCTCTGATCTGTCCTGCATCCAGTCTGTGGTGGTGGGTATGACCCCTGTTAGTCAGGTCTCTATTATGGAGGAGCAGCAGAGACAGAACAACATGGTGAGAAGCAAAGATCATCTTGGGAACATGTGTGGGAATATCATGAAGTTTTATGTTTTATAATATATAATATAATATATAATATAATATAATTTAATATATAATAGAAAATGGTATTTTTGGAAGTGTTGTAGCAATAAGTGTTAATAGATTTTAAAGTTTTTATTCTTTCTTTAACTTTGCACACACTCCTTTTACAATGTGAAAAAAATAGTCAGTCTGCCACTGAACTGATGGTAAGTGTGTGTTTGTGTACGTTACCAAACACACACTTACCATCAGTTCAGTGGCAGACTGACAATTTCCTTAACGCATGTCACTGTTGAATGCGCCTGATGTAGCATGCCTTTACAGCAAAACAACATGTTTATTTAATAACATGCATGTGCAACTTTGCATATTTTATTAAATAGGAGCTGTTTGTATCCATTATGAGATGAGCCCCATCAAAAGATTTGACTTGTGGTGTTATCCAAACACTGATGGGACTGAAGCTGGGTTTCCAGTTTTTCACTAAATAAAAGCTACATTTGTAAAGTGTCGTCAAACTATTTAGATGTTTCCCCTGATTAGCATTTAGCGCATTAGCCGCAGAATCGTGACTCATGCAAGGTAGCGGCGTAGTGTTATTTTTATTTTTTTTTAACTTTGCCACAGCTTGTCAAAACCATTCTCCATCATCCCCCCTTTTTAATATATTGTAAAACTCTGCGTTTCCCTGATGCTTGACTGGTCACATGACCACAACGTCACGTCCGGGAAGCGTAAATAGGGAAAAAGTTTTCCTCTGACACTTTTGTGATAAACCTCTGAATTAAAACATCTAAAACGAAGCACCTCATGAGTACAAAACCACTTTTTTAGTGAGAATTTCCATCACTGGATTTTATTGCGATATTTGAGTTTTGCGCTATTCTGGTGGTAATGGAACAACAGCTGATCAATACCCTGGTTATGGTCAGCATAACTTTGCATCAAAATTAATACAAAATTCTTCTTCTTTTAATGCTGTTGATTTTATTTAATTATATAAAATAACAGTTTTTTCCTATTAAACGTAAGATATGCAGTTTTTGTTTAAAGTTAAAGCTTAAATTTAATTCGGCTTTAATCTGATAGATGTGAAAAAAAACCTGCTTTGCTTTATTTGTAAAGCAAAACTGACTCTAATGCTCTCTCATGACTGCTGTCATCGATATGAAGGCTGTTTGGGGTAATAAATTATAATGTGACAGTTCAGTATAGCTGTTAATGTGCATGGTGTTCCTTTAGATGGCAATGAGAGCCACAGGCCCAACCAATCAGCAGCAAGCAGTCAGCGGAGCTCCACCCAACCAGGTTGCACAGACCGGGCAGGCACAGCCTCAGGGTCCAATACTGCGCATCTCAAACCCAGGAGCCAATCCGCAGCTTCGCAGTCTTCTTCTCAGCCAACAGCAGCCAGTAAGTTTCACAGATGTCTGACAGTAAACCTAACCGCTCCAAAAGTCTGCCGACGCTTATGTCTTCCCTGTCCTTGCAGCAAAGTGGAGTGTCTCACATGCAAGGCATGATGTCTCATCAAGGTTTAGGACAACAGTTGGTCCACCCTGCACCAGGAGGGGGGGCTCAAATGCAAGGCCAGTGGCGGCAACCCTTGGCAGGTCAGCAAACACCATATATGGAGGTTGAGACAGAAATATTTGACTGAGCTAGATGTGAAAATTTGCTCTTATCAGTCTGTCACTCTGCATCGAAGATAAGATGTGTAAAGGTCACGTTTCTAAAACAGAAAATGATTTTGTTCCTTCACAACAAAGCATTAGATGTGACAGCCGGACGTAGAAACCTCTCTAACATGTATCCGTCTGCATGTTTGCTTTACTGCAGACAAATTTACAGCAATGGCATGAACTGCCTGCAAAGAGTTGTATTGTTTTACTCTCCTGTAGTCAACTCAGTCTGGTGAGATACTGCATCTTCCTGAAGGGAGAAAAGCGTCCCCTGTTTGAACTCATTGGCCTCAATTAGCGTTTAATATAAGCAATCCGTGTGAATGGGGCCTAACAAATAAACTGCTGCATTTGCAGTTTTATGTCTGCTAGTCCGTTTTTACTGTAGTAAAGAACAGGAGGGCTCCATGTATTTCCTATAGATGCCTCCTCGCTATAGGGAGGAACCGTTTCTGCTTTTTAGCTTTAATATTTTCCTGTGTGTCCATGTGCAGGTCAGATGCTGATGTCAGGAGGTCAGAGAGGAGTCGTACCCCAACCAGGCATGCCCCAAGTGTCCAGCATCATAGATGATGATGGCCTCATAGATCTTATCTGATCAGGCACTCTGGACTTAGGAACTTTTTTCTCCTTTCTTTTTTCAGTTGAATCTGCAGCCCTGTCAGTTTGGACACATAAATCTTTCCTGTGGTTTCTTCTTTTTGCAGATGGAGTTAATCGGGGGGGCAGCATTAGTTTGTTACATAAATGTTTAAACCACAGGCCAGCTTCATGCTCCACACTGAGCCTGTGGAAAGACTCAGCTTCTACATTTCACCTACATGTCTGTAAAGTTTTACATTTTATTATTGCAGTCTGAAGAAGTGTATTTTTCTCTTTTAAGATTGAACTTTTCTCTCTTTTTTTGTTCTTGTTTTAATTATTCATTAAGTTTTATTGTAATGAAATAAAATATAGGAGCATCATAACGAAGGGGTCTCCATCAGGCTCGTGTTGTCCAGCTGAAGTCTTCACACCTTAAACTGCTCCTACTGCAGCTTTTAAGGCGAACAACAGGGAGATACTGAAATAGATACAGTAATAGATAGTTCAGTGTCTCTTTCTGCCAAATAGTGTCACAGTGTTAATTTTAACTACTCCAATATGTTGTGGAACCATAGAGGGGCCTCCCTTTGCCAACTAGTTCTACCAGATGGCTTCAGTTGGCCGTGTTTCCATTGGCATAATGTACAATCATGCTGGCTGCGTGTGCGCACGGCCTCCTCTCCATATATCCGCTCGCAGTCTGCTTTCACAACTCGCCCTCAGATGTAAGCTCGACGCATTAGTCTTCAATCTTCCTCATCAACAGAAACGTGGACCTGCCGTGCACCTGATGGTGACACGGCTGCCGGCGCTGCAGAGCAGGACGCACATGAACTCTCCACACAAATGCTTTCACGTAGCAGTTCGTGCAGTTACTCCAACACACTTGTGTACCCTTGCACGCTCACCAACAGGAAGTGATGTCAGACCCTGTCACCTGGGAGACAGAGACGGTTGCTAAGAGACCGTGACAGTGGGTTCTTGTTTCTGAGCTTTTCCTCAGCTTCGCTTTCACATGGACTCACACAGATAGACACTAGTCCCTCAGTGGCTGGTGCTCATCCCTCCCATCCCTTAATCACTGGCCAGCCCACCGAGCCCAGTTTAGTCTCGCTTTATCTTCTCCCTCTCTCTCTCATTCTCCTCATCTCCATCCATCAACCTCTATCTCTCTATCGAGCTATTACCGCCTGTCCGAGGTCATAAGTTTTTCAGTATCTCCTTTATTAAAGGCAAAAATTCCCATATGATGAAGCGTGGTGGTAAATAAATTGGCAACCAAACTGACCTTCGGGTGTGAGTTATTTCCCTAAAAGACACTAAAGCCTCATAAGCTTGATACTTTTCACTGTTTCACTTTGTGTTCAATGAGCAGCAGAGCTTTTCCTCGTTACAGTCATCCTGTAATGGAATACTTTCCATTTTCTACCCGCTCAAGAACGAATAAATGAGTCAAATTAGAGGAAAAACGAGGTTCAGGTGCTCTATAGATCTGCTGACTGGGGATTGAATGAACTGGATTCATTGTCATGTTCAAGAAACGTTCAGCAATGATATTCAGGTAGTGTTTAAACCATGCCATGCTGGTGGGATACACCATTACACCACAAACAGCCTGAAGCATTGGTCCAAGATGGTTCTGGAGGCAAATGGGTCCAGCAAGGTACTAGCAAGGTGGACCTGATTAACTTTATTTAACAAGAAGAAATCTGGTTGCTCCATTTCATGTTTGTAAAAGTCATTTGAAAAAGAAAAATATACTCATTTCTGAGCCAACAACAAATAAAAGCAGATGAGTAAATCTGTTTAAGGGGACATATCGTGCTAAATCTACTTTTTTACCCTATAAATACATGTTTTTGTGCACTTCTATGTGTTTAGGAATGCAGAAAATGTCAATTTATTCCTTCCTGATGCTGCGCATAAATCTAATTCTATTACGTCACATTTCGATTTGGGTCTGCCAAATATGGTCGTGGACTTCCTGTAATCAATGTGGTGAATCTGATACGTTGACATTTCTAGTAAACTT
>JBAMHV010000022.1:19233111-19245912 GCA_037177535.1 Pseudomugil gertrudae
AATGTCAACGTATCAGATTCACCACATTGATTACAGGAAGTCCACGACCATATTTGGCAGCACAGCAAATACTGTGACGTAATAGATAAAAAAAAAACATATTAGAGAAAATTAAACAGACTAAAAAATATGACCGCAAAGAATATAAAAATATATGCACAGCATCAGGAGGGAATAAATTTACATTTTCTGCATTCATAAACACTTAAAAGTGCAGACAAACATGGATTTAAGGGCTAAAAAAGTGGATGTTTGCATGGTTTGTCCCTTTTAACAATAAAGGGCTTCAGTATGAGGTGGATGATACATGCAAAGCCACAATATTCTGCTTAGCCACATGCTGCAGTGTGATGGCATCCCATTGTGGTTGTGCTGGTTGCTCTGACACCAACAAGTGTTTAATGGTTTATATGCAGATCGTTCCTGTCCCAACATACTCAACTCTGCTGCTCATCCCACAAATGCAGCTCCATTTAAAAAGAAAAGCAGCACATTTTCCAGTGTTCAAAGGTTCATCAGCGAGCAGCTCTTTTACAGCAAAAATAATTCAGCAAACGCAAGTTTCCTTACTTTATAAAGTCTGCAGCGTGCTGGATGTTCTCACAGAAAGCACTGGAGTAAGATTTTTCTTTTTCTCAATGCCTCATGAATACTTCCAACATTTGCAATACATTATAAATAAACACAAATTGCACTTACCCATGAACTTAACACATAACGAAGGTCTCACAGCCATTTCTTTTTCACTACACCAGTTTGAGCCTGAAATTAAAATGTGGTAAATTCTGGTTGTTGACTTTCTGTCGCGACCAGGAGGAAAATCATTGGGCTGGTTTAAGAGCCAGTCGAGGGAGGCTAAGAGCTAGAGATGGAGATTATACAGCCTGGTGGCAGAAGTGCTGCTCAGCATAATGGGGTTTATAGGCCTGGGGCCAGAGTTTGTTTTATGCCCTGCCAGAGGAGGTGTTGACAGGAGCGAGCGATGGAGGAGCAGGACAGACAGTCTTATTATTAAGCCCCCCACACACACACAGAATGAATGTGCTGTGATGGTCATGGTGGTAGACGAGTGTATTCTGGAAATGTGGACATGCGAGAGCAGGGATGGGGCCTGTTGGTTGAGGTCCACTTGGCCTCCCTGCGGCTGTGGATCAATTGAGCTCTTATAGATGTGGTTGCCACATATGAGGCTGTATCAGCTTTAGTTGTGAAGATGTTGGTTATGTTTTAAAGAGACGCTTCTTTCTCCGTAGGTGAAAACACAGTGTACATAAGCACCAGAGCATGCAACCCTTGTGTATAAGTCACCACGTCCTGAATGTTCAATTTGGTATCGCACAGGTTGGAGTCTCTGCAGCCGGTGGCGTGCTGTTTCACCATCAGATACGGATCAGGGCTCAGTTAGGGCCCCGGAGGCTGTGAGGAGTTTGGTCTTGAGACAGTGTGTGAGGAGGAAGAAGGGGTAGATGCAGAAGCAGCGGGAGGAGAGAGGCAGGCGGCCTTTTCTCAACACCACCGGCGTATCTGCCTCACTTCCTCTCACCATGAGTTTCTAGCAAAGAAGAGGTTTCACGCCAGTGCAGCAACTGCTGCTGAGGCCCCGGGACCTGAACATAACCGAGGACCAAACAAAAGCCCCTGAATGTCTCTCCACTGATATGCCAGCGCACAGCAACCCAAGCCAGAGGAGCAGAAAGATGTCTGATCCACAGAAGCAGGAATAGACGGCGAGCTTTATCTTCTTATGAGGAAATGAATCCTCACATCTTTATTCATTTATCAGCCATGTGGTGTCCACTCAATCAGTCCGTTAAAAGCTGGCCTGATGGCGCGAGCCCTGCACACCCACCACGGGGAGGGAGGAGAGGGGTGCAGAGGTTACACTGCACACCATACAGGGCTGAGTAGACACTGCAGCAGAGAGACAAACAGGGTGGGTTGGAGAGGATGAGGAGGAAATGTGAGGGGGGCTCTTTTAAATAATGAGCTGAGGAAGGGGAGGAGAGGGGGGTGGGGGGTGAGATAACTGGAGGTGAAAAGAGAGCAGCGAGATTGAGAGGTTCAAAGTAAAAGAGGGGAGAGAACAGTCAATATCAAGAGATGCAGGACGACGACAACACCTCCACAGACTACTGAGGTATGTAACCTATGTGTGAGAGAGGGAGGGAAGGAGTGGTGGAGGAGAGTGTGTGAGTTAGCGAGAGGGAGGGATATCCACTGCACTGTTGTGTGACTGGAAATTTAATAGAGCGAGGGAGGGAGGGAGGGAGAGAGGCAGGAAGGCAGCAGCGGAGGGGAAGAGGAGAAAGGGAGGAAGGAGCGACGCAAAAGCAATGAGCAAGAGTCATCGTTAGGATTACAGAAGAGTGGGACAGGCTGCTGGATCATCAATGCAAAGGGGGGGAGGGGGTGGGGTGGGGGGTCATGTTAGCAAAAGCATATTGTGCATTAAAAAAAGAAGAAGAGGCCACGAGGAGTGTGAAGCTCAGAGGGAAGAAACAGGTTGGCCATCCTGTTGCTGCATCCAGACTGAACAGGGTCACTCATTAACCCCATCCTCCTCTAACCCGCGAGATCTGGTGTGTGTGAGAGAGATGGAAGACACGTGTGTGTGTGTGTGAGAGAGAGAGAGAGAGAGAGCACGTGCCTGTGATGGAGAACTGGCGCCGAGGTGCAGGGATGTGTGAAAGAGTGATCCTTCGAGTCTCAATATAGAACGTTATCAATCCAGCACTAATCACCCGTCTGAACGCCCTCCCCTCCTCCCCCATACACTCACCCATCTCTCCTCCACTTCCCTCCCTCCTTCCCTTCAGCTCCATCTGATGGACAGACACCACCCACCCACTCGCTGGCATACGTCCTCCCGTTAACATCCGAGGTGATTGACAACTCAATCCAGACCAGACCTCTAAACCTTAACCTGACCTTGTATACCCCCTCTGTTATCTCTGGGGATGGAGAGGGGGGAGGGGGTGTGTTTGATTAACTGTGATCGCTCAGATCAATCACATGGCTGCTCACATTCTTTAGAGGGAAAATGTGCTTTCTGAATATAAACTCACAGGCACCCTTCCTCCTCTTCCTCTTCCTCAATCACAGCATGTCAGTCACTACCTGCTGTGTAGCCCACCCTGCGTATGATCTGCAATGGCAGCAGGACTCAAATCCAATGAGGCAGCATTGTACAGGTGGGGCTCGGCACTGCGTGCGTGAAGGTTGCCTAGGGAACCGGCCAAGCACCAAATGTTCCCTGTAACAAGCAGTAAACACCACTATCATCATAAATAAAGCTTACCGGGTGATGGTATGAGGATACACAGAATAAAACCTGCAGCTGAGGAGTTAAATGCTTATAAAGTGTGTGTTCATACAATGAGCACAAGTTATGGTGACATTTCTCCCCGGATGAGAGAGATTTAAGCCTCTGCTGGAACACATGACATGTTCCCAAAGTGTCTTTTTGTGAGAAAAAGAGGAATAAAGTTTAGAAGAGCAGCAGCAGCAGCGTCCAGCATCCCCGTTTCTGTCTCCAGTGGTTCCATCCACCTGAAGATTTCTGAGACAATTCTCATTATAGCAGCGGTGGCAGCGCAGCGCGTGCAAAGGCTGAATCAATCCGAGAGAGAGAGAGAGAGAGGGAGAGAGAGAGAGAGAGGGAGAGAGAGGGGGGAGACAGGAGAGAGAAGACAGCGTCGGCAGCGGCTCTGCAGTGGAATACGCTGCTATTAGAGGGAAGGTGGGAGCTCTCGGAGTACCGAACCGCGCGCGTGGAGCGAGATGTGTGTCAGGACTTAAAACGCAGCATCACAAAAAGAAAAAGGTAAGCCTGGATGACTTTTCCAGCGTCGAGGTGGATAATTCTGCCTGGTGTGTGTGTGTGTGTGTTTGTGTGTGTGTGCGCGCGCGCTTGTGGCGGGCAGTGCGTTGGCTTGCACGCGCAACAAACTGCTTGGAATTGATCTGAATGTTTATAAGGCTGAGATGATGCGCGCTCTGTCCTGGTTTGCAGGCTCAGGTTGGGCTGATATCTAGGAATAACAGTGTGATGGCAGAGAGCTTAAAGAAAACCTGTTTTTATTTACTCCACATGCGCAATGCAAACTTTTGCTTGCACATTTATTTATTTATTGACTTATTTGGAATTGCGCGTGTTCAACGTGTCTGTCAGTGCAAGTTCATCTAACCTTGACGATGAGAGCATCCTCTGTCGCACGAGCTGTTGACAGGGCTTAATGTTTGATCCGGTTAACGCACGCGCTGCTTTCGCTGAAATCCAGCTACTCACACAACCCCCGCTGTAATCAGACCAGTTCTAACATCTCTACTCCCCGTGTTGTGGGGTTCACTCGGTCTAATCTGGGCTCATTTAGCCCCCCTGGCCCCTGCTGATGACCCCGGATTCTGGTGGAAAATGCGCAGCACCTTGCGGCTTTACGCGCGGTGGGTTAAGCTTTGAGTCAGGGCCCGGGGCCCCTCCGGCTGAGAACAAGGAGCAGATAGATTAGGACTGATGAATGAATCTACTGCCTCTATCTGCAACACAATGATACGGTTATGAGGGGATTTAAATGCTAATGTGGAGTGTTTCAGAGAAATCCAAACGGACTGGGACTGGTAGGGGGAGATTGCTGGCAGTGCGCGCGCTTTTGGACCAGCTGGATGATCTCCTGAGCTCTGTGATGAAGAGAATAAGTTATTAATGGGCTGTTGGAGAGTGAAATGGGGCACTGGGGCAGGATTAGACAAGACAAAGGTTTTGGAGAGGAGGTTTTAGCTCTGTAAGCAGGGCCTAAACTCAACATTTCAAGGTTTAACAGTTGATTTTTTTTCCTTTTGCCAGTTAGCATAAGCGTTTAGCTTCAATTTTACATTTACTCACACAGCCTTGCAGCAGATTTACTGCTTACAAGGCTGCTCAACAATCAAATGACCATGACACATGCATTTATGAACCTCATTTCACCTTTTCTCTGAGATCCAAGTTGTTAAACTTTTAGAGGATTGTTAGTTTTTATGTTACCTATAAAAGCATATATGTTATTGCTGAATTGTGAAGAAGTGGGGCATATTTTAAATGCTTATGAACTGTACAACAGCACTAAGGCCACTGTTTCACGAGAAGCTTGTCACATTATATCATGTTTAAAGGAAGGGTCTTGTAGCTCAGGGGGAGCATTTTAAAATATCAAGACGTCTTTGTGCTGCAAAGCAAGGCCAGAATATGAGTGTTCATTTTGGACTTTGCAGCTGCCCTTCTCCCATGTTGAACTGAAATGGATTAAAAGTGGGCCGTGTTGCTAAAAAGCAGCCACTTTCCAGAGAGCAGCAACTCTTATAAAAACAACGACCAAAAAAAAAAGCTGCCTATTCAGCATGTGTGACGGGGATTGCAACAAGCTACAGAAATTTCAGTGGCTGAGCTGAAAGACCTGGAAGAGGAAGGACTCGGTTGCTGCTTCCATCAAGTGTTCTGTTATGCTCCGAAGGTGCAAAGTAACGATAAGCTCCCGGACTATTACGCATGCCGTTAAAATTGAACAGTGTCATGATTCACAGGGAATGATGAACATCATTTAGTAGAAGGGATACAGGTGAAACGTTTTATTCAGTATATGCTCTGTGAGGATGAGGCCTGGATCAGTCTCCATATATGGAGGCTTCAAAATCTTCACTGGATACCAAAGAACAAATATAATATAACATGGTTGCTCTTTAAAGCTGGGATGGATCAACATCTTTAACAATTCATGCAGCAGAACAAACCCATTTTTTTGTTCCTGCATGAACAAATATCACAAAGAAAAGGGACTTTGGGCAAAGATAGCATTGCTGCTAAGACTTTCTAATTAAAACAGTGAAATATTCATTTCTACAAAGTCACACCTGTCTCTCTGACTCCTTCTCCTGTTGCACATTAAGCTCCGGCCGAACGGTTTCAGTCATGTGAGGAATCGGGCCAGGCTGCTCTTTAATTTCCGAGGCACACACCACTTACGCATGGCCGATGAGCTTGATGAAAACAAGCAAGCAGGTTAACAGGGACATGGTAAATTACACCAGCGCACCTGGCCTAGAGGGAGGGTGTGACTTTGTGGTAATGCTCAGCCCCCCTACTGCTCAAATATCGAAGCCATTGGGGATTATTTCTGGAGGAACACGTGAGGTGAGAAAGGTCACGAGAGAAGTCCGGCATATAGATGATTATCCCAACGCAATTCGGCTCAATGTCAAACATCTGTGCATCTCTGAAATGAAGGCACAATGCTTTCAATTTGGTTAAAATGCAGTTTGCCTTTCCTTGTCCCTTTACTGTAAAAGGACAAAGGACTGCATTAATTCTGAGGGACATTTATGCTGCTGCATTAGAATGCAATGAGAGTAACAGTTGCCCTAAATTTGCATGAATCTGTGTGAGTTTGTGTGTGCATGTGCTCTCAGCACATACAGCAGCATCCACTCATGCCTGTGCATAAAGCAGCGAGCGGGAGAGAGAGACGGATATTATGCATGACACTTAAACAACCCTAATCAGGGCAAGCTGGTCGCTGATCTCTTCATAGAGTAAGGGTGTCAGTGATTGATGGCTGCACAACTTGCTGATGTGCGCAGGTTGAAGGGTGAGGAGAGAGTCACTGATCAGGCACGAAAGGCTGGAAATTGTGGGAACAACCTCCAGCTGTCCTGCAATAATGCAGCGTGATGAGCCTCCTTTCTGAGGCTTCGTATTACCGCCAGTCGCCATGCGCTCGTGCTGTGCATGGACCTGAGCGTGGATGTCTGGGATACTGCTTTTGTGCATGAGGTAGCACAGTTTGAATGGCAGTAACCAGGGAGCAGGGGAGTGTCTGAGCACTGACCCTTCTGCAGTGGAGATGCTTAGCCGCCCACGATGGCGGGGTGGGTATAATTAGCCATGATTGGTTTGACTGAGTCTCCCTTCCGAGTCTGGGTGTTGGCCCTCTGGGAATCATGATGACTGTCTGGGCATTAATTATTGAATAATGGTTTGAAGAATGGCAATGGTTAATGACATAAAAATGAATGCTATAATCCATTGAAGTGACATAATTAGAAATGGTGAGATTTCCCCTGAGGAATATATTCTCATCATGACCTAAAGAAGAGAGGGATGGCTGGAAAATGAACTGAGGCGACTCCTCGTCCTTCCTCATAGGGGTGTGAATGCGCCGGGCGAGCTGCCGGGTGATGCGCGGCCAAATATCTGATCAATCGCGAGCATAGACGGTAAACTTCCAGGTTCACGCTGTTCCAAATGAGCTGGCCGGAGAGAGCGGTCAGCCCTGCTGTTTGGCAAAGAGAGGAGATATTATCTTCCTCTGGTTACATTAAGTATTAGTAAATGTGATTGGGTAATGAAGGCGGTCAGGCCTCAGTGACCACCCTGCTGCGGAGATACTGCCGGCTCGGCTGCATCAGAGTCTTGAGGGAGTTTGTTTCGGGTCAGTGGTGGCGTAAGAGCTCAATACAGCATTGCAGAGTCAGGGGCCTTTCCTCTGTCTGCCTCACTGACTGGCTGGAGTAGTGGCATATTGATGCTGCTGCTGCTGATGATGATGACAGTATAAATATTGATGATGTAGATGGCAAGTAGCAGATAGTGAGTGAGAGCAGTAAACATGAAATCATAACCCCTGATGACCAAAGTGTGATGCCTAACAGTTTTTATCTCTTTCTGCCTCCTGCTGTTGTTTTTTTTTCTGCTCGTGTGATTCAGCCTGACACAGACAGGTTTGGTTTCCACGGCACTCTGAGAGATCAAAATGAGATGCCTGGAGAGAAGCGTGGGCACGCTGTCGCACAAGATGACACGTAATCAAATGTCCTGTTTTGTATGTGGTTGGAGGATGGATCTTCAGGGGCAGCGATGGAGGGGGTGGTGCTGATGTCACGGTGAGATGGTGGCTCCAGAGGAGGGCGATGAGACATGCCAGCAGTGATCCCGGGAGGCCTCTAAGAGCCTCGGAGGAGGCAGTTAGTGAAGCTGCGTGCCATCGCTGTGATAAATCATAGATTTGGTCCGTATGGTTAGGACGATTACTCTCCGTGCCGTCATAGTTGCCTTTACTGTTTGTTTTTCAGGTCCCCAGACTGCTTGTGTACGGTGTTGACTCAGTTGTACCAGTTTATTTATATATTTCGCCCCTCTTGCACATTTCTCCTGTGGTAGCTTTTGGATTCAGCGTTGCGTTTCCTGATGCAGACTGAAAAGGGTGGCTGTTAATTGGTATGCAGAGACATTTGCCATACCTCAACCCCACACGAGTTCTAATTTGATCCTTTTATCGAAATGGAAAACATTCAAAACCTTAAGAGCACATCGGGATTAACGAGAGGCAATTTTCCTCTTACCTGTGTGCCTGTGGTGACCTGTGTCTAATAATATAACAACTGTTTTGTCAGTTATCACTAATTTCTCCGGTTTCAAACGTAGCCGTCGGAAAGTTTTGAGAGACCCGGAGCGCATCGGATCCGGAGACTTCTCCGTCACCCCTACGGGGCTCAGTCAAGCGGCGCCCGCTTTGGGAGCTGCAGAGCAAGGCCGCGGATGCCCTGAGCCCCCGCTGACGTGACGGAGACACGCAAGATGGTGAGTGGTTACTATGGCAGGTTACTATGGCAACCTCAGGTCTCTGTGAGAGCTTCCATTTCGCACAGCGTGAGGGGGAGAGAGAGAGAGATGGGGAGGAGAGAAGAAACCGCAGAGAGAGAAGGGTGGAGAAATCGGCAGAGGAGGTGAGGTATGGAAATAAACACGCCTTAGGTGTAGGAGGAGGAGAGAGGAGGGGGGAGGAGAGGAGCAGACATGGAGGAGAGAGGAGGATCTGAAGCTGTGAGAGGAGGAGTGTAAAGGAGGAAAAGTGATGGAGAGGTGTGAGCGATGGGGTGAGACTCAGGTGTGAGAGGGCAGGAAAGACGCAGATCTGCACACACACACACACACACACACACACACACACACACACACACACACACACACACACACACACACACACACACACACAGTGGAATATTTCAGCGCTGTTTTGTAATCAGCCCGGTGCCGCGCAGTGTGTCTTCACTCTTGATCTCTCCTTCTCTCTCACTTTCCTTTCTTTCTTCCCCCTCACCTCTCTGACTTAGTTGGCACGGCGCTCTGCTGCGAGAGACATTGTGTCAGTCTCTGTGGCTGGTCTCCATGGAGACGTCCATCAGTCAGTCCGTTTTGTGGGCAAAGCCTTATCGTGTTTGTCAGTGTGAGTGTTTATCTGTCTGTGTGTTAGTCGGTGTGTCACTCATAGAGGAGGCTGGGGTGAGGCCTGAATGGATGGGGACCAATAGCGTGTTGCTTATCAGACATGCATGCACACGCTGATGTGTGTGTGCATGCAGACGGGCCTTTATTCATAAAACTCTGAGCACAATGGCGGAAGTGGAGATAGCAGCCAGATGGAGACATATTAAAGCGTTTGTGTCTCTGCTGCTTGTTACTTTTACCTGTCAGATCCACAGCTGGTTACTGTCTCACGTACAACCTGGACATCACATGATCAGCAAAGCATTTCTAATCTAAACTCATTTCATGGCTATTTTTGTGCTCAGATATTCCCTCTGACAGGGATTTATTTTAGTTCATATGTACCAATGTTTGTGGTTTTATCTTATTTTCTTCATAGTTTTTCTCGTTTTGAGCTTCTAACTTATTAATATGGAATTTTTACTTTACATTTTATTTATTTTTTCTATTTGTTACTTATTTTTTTTTTACTGCTGAAGCTTTTATTGACCTTCAGCTTCTGTTATTATGCATTTATCTTGCACAACACACAACCTCACTGTTGTTTTTACTGCATTTGCACGTTTTAGGCATGTTTTTGCTTTTTTTAAATCACTCTACATGTGGATCATCTCGCACAAAAGTTCCCCAAACAAAAAACACTGACATGCTTTTAACTTACAAAATAACCCTCCGCTTTGATTTCTTTATGTTGCAGCTTTCTCTCTCTTTCTCTCTCACTCACACACACACACACACACACACACACACACACTTATTTTTGATGCTCTACTTTAGGAGGACATCTTTATTTTAAATGATTGGATCTTTTCAGCTTAAAATGTTATAATAAATGTTTTATGTTGACTTATGATGGTAGATTCTGTTTAGTATTGTATTTAAATACACAGGTTGTGCAGCAATCAGACAGAGAAGACATGATCAGGTATGGACAGCAGGCAAATTGATAAAAACATGATCAGATGACCTAAACAGGATGTTATGAGCTGAGCTTGACATCAGGTAGCTAATAGTGTGTGCATGGAGGTGTTTGTATGTATAAATATGTGTGTGTGTAGTTGTAGTAAACTGTTTTAAGTATTTTTAAGTATATTTTTGGAGTTTTGTAGCTTGTGCATGTGTGAAATTAAACACTGACAACCTTGACCTTGAGCAGGAAATAACCTACAACATAATAATAATTAGAATGAGAAATAACCATGTGTCACGCTCTGCTGAGAGTTGCTTGATGGTGCGTGCGTGAAAGCTGGAAGCGAGTGAGACGTGACTTAATGTTTCACTCACAAAGTGCCCCTGTTAACCCCGAAGTGCAGCCGCTCCGCTTTGTTGAATCAAACTGGCTTGTTCAGTTGGAAAACCAGTTCAGTTAACGCAGTCCTGGTGCTGATGCGTGCAGCGAGCCACCAGACACAACCTGCAGAGTGACCCTCACAATGCAGCGCCTCCACAACGGTGTCATCAGCCTGAAACTGTGCTGAACAGGAAATTCAGCAACACAAACAATGTGTCAGATGTTAGTATTTGCAGCAGTTGTGTAGGAGTATTTATAATTGCTTTAATTGCCAGACCCGGATGCTTTGTCACAATGTGAAACATTCTGCTTGCATTAAAAACAAAAATCCATGCACAGATTTTATACGGTGTCAGAACTAATCCATTACTGTAAATGTATCCTTCTTTTTATGGTTCGGAAAATAACCTTGTTGTTTTATTGCAATGTTGTTGTTGGTGTAGGTAGATGGACACGATGATGCCTTCCTGGTTTGGAAAACAGGTCTGAAATTAACAGACACACATGCAGATTTATTAAAGAGAATATTGTGAGCCTCACAGGATGGAGATAGTAAACAATCTACTCTCAATTTTATTCATTTTATTGTGTTTTAATAAATGTATAGTTTATTATAAGATCAAATATATGAACAAACTGGTTATTTATTTTTATTGTTCATTAAAATAACTCCTAATCTGGTATTTAGGAGCTTATTAGAACCTCAGTTTGTCCATTTGAAGCCTAAAAAATCCATGAAAGCTTTATTTTACTTTATTTATAAATATATATATATATATATATATATGTATGTGCATGTTTGTATGTTTGAACATGTAAATGCTGCAGCTGTGCTGAAACACAGATATGTTTTGGCTCTTTTGTACGCTGTTCTTGCCGGTGGGGTAAAAAAGAGGAAAGAAAGGAAGAAAGCCTGAACGCAGCATAGACTGACCCCATCACAGAAATGTCACATACACAAACAATCACACAGTCAGAGCTGACACGCCACAGTTTGACCTCCTGAGAGAAACACACACATTCTTTCTCACGAGCAGTAAAAAAAACAGACAGAAAAAGAGGACAGTGAAGGCAGCACGAAACACAGGAATGCTGAAACAAACTCTGTCCTCCAAAACAGCTGGAAGCAACAACTGCTCAGAAACACGAGCAAAAAGGAACCTAAAAAACAGTGGCATTTACTCTGCTCTGTAAATGGCTGTGAGGCATTTTGATGCTGGTTCAGGTTCCCCCCTCAGAATGGAGCGAACTCAACAACCTTTAATACGGATTAATTGTTCACCAAATCGACGTCACGACAGTAATAACTGCCTTTTCATTTAAAGCTGAAGAGTTAAGATGTTAACATTAAAAGGACTTTCATCCTGGCACGTAATGACAAGTGGTACGAAGCCCCCAGTTAGGGATTTGACCATGTGGGGTGGAGGTAATGTAATGTGTGTTAATGGGAGTGCTTTAGCAGGGCGATGAACACAGTGACTTTTAATCTGCAGCTCCTCTGAAAGGGAGGAGGTCCCCCGCTCTTGTAGGAGCTACTCTGAATAGATCAGGGCTCCTCTCTGCATCCTGCATCCTAATGAGAGCAGCACTGTGTCTTTGGACAGTCTGAGTGGGCGGACGAGGTAGGAGACCGTGGAAAGGGGGTCTGCAGTATATCCTATTTGACAAGGATGAGCGGTGATTAAAAAGTGGAACGCCAAATTATCCAGTTTAAGTGAAACCTAATCACCCAGTGTTGGGCTGTTTTCTGAAAATAAGTGGTTATTGTAAGACGCCTGCAATAACCCAAACGAAGCATTTGCAGCATCACAGACCTGTCAGGAGCTCACATTAAGATCAGTAAGTAAGGAGGGCTCGTTCTAATTAATAGTTTATCAGACAATCATAAGCTCAATTGACCTTGCATTCAGTTGGGGAGTAGCTGAAGTGGTAACAGGGTGACACAAGACACGAGAACTGAGATTAAAAGGCATCTGTTGACCTTGGAGAACTTAATATGATAGAAATGGGGTGAACCCATCTTGTGTTTAGCATTAAATCAAACAGAAAATCACTGAAGCTGCTGTGACTCATTTTGTGCAAGCAGAGAAAAACTATAGGTATCATTTACTAATTTAAATGTGAGTGTTGTTTGGGGGCCCTGTGATGGACTGGCGACCTGTCCAGGGTGTACCCCGCCTCTCGCCCGTTGTGAGCTGGGATTGGCTCCAGC
>JBAMHV010000022.1:19261526-19294026 GCA_037177535.1 Pseudomugil gertrudae
ATCCATCCATCATCCATCCATCCATCCATCCATCCATCCATCCATCCATCCATCCATCCATCCATCCATCCATCCATGTAACATTTAAAATAAGAGAAAAGAAAGAGGAAGTCATTAAATACGAACTATTAAGAACATGATGAAGTTTAAAAATGCCATCCATATCTAGGGAAGCGGTAGAGTACAACCTGGACCTAAACATTAACGATGTCTCATGTAACTACTTCCTTACTAACACCATATACGTTCATACTGATATTATTTGCATCAGTTATTTCAAAGTGTTTCTGGTTATTTTTTATGAGAAAAATAAAGATATTTAGGAGCCAAGCTGGTTGAAGGTGATGTTTATGCCTGCTTTTAAAAAAAGGCTGATAAGATATGTGACTGAGATGGGAACAAACAAGGCTTATCATGCCATGTTACAGCCACACCATAATACATTTACACCATAATATCTGGACATATTGTTTAAATAAATATACAAATGGGCAGAAATTGCATTCATTGGTATCTTTCAAAACCATTTCAACCACATTTTATGTGCCGTGCAGCCATCTTGTGTTTTCAGTGGGGTTTGTCATTTTTATGACTTTTACAGTCAAAAATGAAACTTTCTAACTTCTTATTTTTACGAACACATTAGAAACAAGATTAATTCAGATCTGTTTTAACTGGATTTAATTAGACCGTACCTCTGAAAGTATCACTTTTTAGTGAATTAGAGCCGTGCAAACACAACTGAGCTGAATTTAAATTGAACTCTGCAGAGGAGAAAAAGTAGCATCAGCAGTGGTTTAGTTGTCCTAAATCTGAGATCTTGGAGGAAGGCTCTGGGGATTTGTTTCTGTGACAGATGCAGAAGTTCCTGTGTGGTATTCTTACACTCTCGACATTGTTTCGATCCATATTATTTGCATTATAAAATCCGTCTCATCTCCGGTTTGGTGGCGTGAACATGCTTGCTTTATGGAGTTTTAACATTATGATGATGTCCTGTGCTGGGTTGCACAGTTTAAACCGTTAATCACAAAAATTAGTTTCTGTCTTCCCGTGTGTGTGTGTGTGCATGTGTGTGTGTTTGATTAGTGACAGAACATCTGCTCTGGGATTATTTGGGATTTGATATGAGCAGTGACAGAGAAGTCCTGATGCTTCTGACAGATTTCTTTTTTTTTGACGATCCCTCCCATGATAAGCACTACAATCAATGTCTTCTTAGTGTTTTTCAACCCGCTGTGTGTTGTTCAGACTCTAATGTTTGTTCCTCTCTTTGTCTCTCTCTCTTTTTTTGCTCTTCGCAGTACCTCCTGGGTTCTTCGCGCTCCTCAAGCTTCAAACAAATCCCCCAACAGCCTAAGAAAAAAAGGGAATAACATCTGTTTATCAGCCTATTTCTATGCTCAAAACACAAGCGGAGAAAACACAGAGATCGACAGAGGACAAAAACATCTCAGAGGATGAGGAATTAGAGAGAACAAACCGTCACAGGAGGACCGAAGGGAAAGTTAAGTGTTTCTCTGGAATCCACCAGTGTGGAGTCACCTCACCTGCACCTTCGGCTTAACGAACAGGGTCATGTCCCAGTTGCCATGCGCATCGCCACGCTGACCTGCCTTCCCGGCCCTTCCCCCCTCCTCTTTCTACTGGCCCAGCTGCTACTGTGGCTCCTCCTCCCTGGGCTGGAGTTAGTGGGAGCCGCCTCCTCTTGCCCTTCCCTCTGCACCTGCTCCAATCAGGCCAGCCGAGTCATCTGCACCAGGCAAAACCTGGAGGAGGTGCCCGAAAGCATATCAGTCAACACGAGATACCTCAACCTGCAGGAGAACTCCATACAGGTAAATATGGGCAAACGCATCTAGAAACACCAATAAACTCACTGACATGAGTAGTTACACCAATTAATCCATCTATTGCTAAAAAGAAACACATGTATTTATTTCTGTTCAAGGTTCAATGTAACTGTTATTTATGAAATATTATCGATTTCCTGCATTGACGGCTCGTTCGGACACGGTGACGGTTGCTTCGCCGGTTCATGCTGTTGTTTTTGTTTCTAATCGAAGCACAGCAGAAGTAGAAAACAGTAAAGTTGACTTTAATCTTTTGACGCTGCTCTGAAGCACATCTCGCTATGCACACATAAATAAATAAATCCACGCAGACGTCATCAGACATGCATTATCAGAGTCCGTTGGGGATGCTGTGATTAACTTGTTGCGACAGGTTTTCGCTTTGAAACTTAATTCTTAAGAAAAGACAAGAGAGTCAGCGTTTATAATAATAGAAAATGGTACTTAAGCCTCTGCTGAACTGAGAGAATATTTCATGGATTGAAAGTAAGACATATTTCCACGATGCCATGCTGCCTTTTGGATCTATTACCTTTTATCTACAATCCCCAGACGGCTTTTGTGGTTTTCCAGCTGCAGTGGAAGATCGCTTAACCACAGACCATCGATACAAGGCGCAGGAATCTCCAAATTTGCAGAAGGAGCGGGGTGATTTTACTCTTTGCCGCAGCATTTTGATGTAATTGAATTCATCCCCATGTTGCTGACAGTGCTTTGTTCTTCTGTGGCTTCAGATTAATTTCCACTACATTTTAACCCGGTCTAATGAAAAGCAACGAGGATTCAAAACATTGTTAAAATCTTCCCGAGCATTCGTCGTAACGTGCTGCAGACGATGGACGCAGCGGCCTGCGCTTTGCAGGAAACATCTTATTAAACGTTACGTGATGGTAAGGGCGCATAAATGGGACATCGTGTCATTTGATTTAGTGTGCAAGGATTCGCGAGGAGCCGTTAACATGAAAGGAAGAAATTAAAGATGTAATAAGAGTATTTGTTGCGTTTCGTTTTCAGCCCACAGATTTGGATTCGGTTTGTTGTATCCTGAAGCTCCACTTGAAATGATTAAAAATCTAAAAATGTTTTAACACCTGAAGGCATCCTAGATTCTCTGGCTTATTTTTTCCTCCACTGAGTACCCTGAGAGTAAAGCCTTGACAGCTCCCACCCCCTCTTAACATCCTTATCCCCCCCCCCATGCCTATCACCCAACCTCCCTCTTTCCACCCCACCCACCCCCACTCTTGCTCTACATACATGCGAGGCAACAGGAGTCTGTGTCTCTCAGAGGGCTTTGGCCACAAATCTGAAACATCCAGAGATTTTAGGGACCTTTAGTTGCCTTACCTTACTGGGTGTCTTTGACTTCTTGCTAATTGACAAAACTAAAGGCTGGTGAGTGCCAATCAGGGCTTTCAGGAATCATATTGTCCTGTAAAAGATGCAAATTAAAGAGAAGTACCACACTATATGTTGACACAGTATTAAAAGTGAATTGCTTTGTAGACTTCGTGATCTGTGGCAGTACTTTATGTGAATGGTTTCTTTCTGATTATCGGCTTATTAGGAAGGGATTATAATGAGGTGGTAATAAAGCCCAGAGGGTTACAGACATACTGGTAAAATCACAACTGTCAGGGTTACAAGTGACCCAGTGTCGCTGATTTTCATTATGCGGTTTGTTGGACAAACAGATGTGATGACTTTCTGGCAGCAGAAGTAGTGCTGCAACATGTTGTACAGAAGGCTGCAAATGTAGCACTTAAAGCGTGCATTCACACCCGGTACTCCACCAAATTCAGTTCATTTGGGGATTGCAGCATTCTTCCTGTCTGGATTTGCTTTTACTTCCATCGAAGAGTCCAGCTCCAAACAGGACCGAATGGGAGAGGGTTTGGTGTGGTTTGATTCGGTCAACCCTGATCTTGCATTTCCACAGTAAACCTAGTAGGTGCATTTAAGCTGGATAGCGACCGATGTGTCAGCTGATGATGTCATGTTGGTGCAATGCCTTGAAGATGAGCAAGACATTTATGTTTCCACTCGGGAAAAAAACATCATGATGCAGCACATCCTAGAGGTCTTGACCATATTTCTGTTGGAACTTTAATCCACGTTATCCCAGCTCTCATTATACACAAGCGTATGTTATAGTTGGGTGCAGTTTTCTTTCTGCTTTTGGTTTGCTTTAGGATTTGAATCAGAAGGTCTGGTTTGAGTGCAACTTGGACATATTATTACTGCCGCTGTTAGGTCAACTTTAAAGGGGACGTATCATGCAAAATCCACTTATTTAGCCCTTAAATCCATGTTTTAGTTGTTTAGGAATGCAGAAAATGTAACTTTATTCCCTCCTGATGCTGTGCATATATCTTTATATTCTGAGGACGTACCTCAGAACAGGGTTATAATGTGTGTGTGGAGCGAGACACACCTCAGAACAAGGTTATAATGTGTGTGTGGAGCGATACACACCTCAGAACAGGGTTATAAGGTGTGTGTGGACTGAGACTGACACCTCAGAACAGGGTTATAAGGTGTGTGTGGAGAGAGACACACCTCAGAACAGGGTTATAAGGTGTGTTTCTGCTTGATATAGACAATAAATGAATGATTTACATGTTAAAAGCATATAAAAGCATCATATCTCTCCTTTAAACAAACTTGCTCCATTTTTGCTTATCCGATACAAGCAGCTGTTGTAAATGCCTCGTTCTGCTTGAGTCCTCCAGACTTTCCCGCTATGAATGCATCCTAAACTTTATTTTAGTACCCCTCCTTTGCTTCTTTTGTCCTTTTCATTATGCTTATAATAGAACAGTTGAGTTTATATTGTGGCTCATCAACCACGTAAGCACTGGTTCCAGCCCACAAAAACGGGTGCTAAATTAGCACCAAGTCTTTGCTGGCAAGAGGAAATTCAGCTAATTAAAGGCAGGAATTCTGAGGTCCTACAAGATATCTTAAAACCATGCAACTGCCATGTTTAAAAATCCAGAGCTAGTATATCATCCAGCATCTTTAATTGAGAAAAAAGCTATAAAATAGCTTCAACATGTGAAGTGGAGGAACATGATGTTTTAATATCACCAGTCCTCTTTGTGAATGTGGCCAGATGTCCTGCACCTAGCAGCATTTACAAGTGTCTTTTATTAGATGTAAATAAATGGGTGTTTTTTTTTATATCGGCATTTGCTATTACAGATCTTGCTTAAAGTCAGGGTGAAAATTCATAAAAAGCAGCCAGTAAACACTGGTTGGCATTGCAAAAAGCATTCACAAGCAGCGACTGGCATTTAAAACAGCATTTATAAACTTTCTTAGGAAAAATGGGACAAAAACTACGATCTGTTCGGATAAATTGTCTCCCTGCAAAGTGGTCTTTTACAGAACTTTAAAACACATAAAAACAGGTCCCAACATCCTTTAAAAGCGGCTTTTGAAGTTAGTAAATGACATGGCTCTGTGGTGGCAGTGGAAATGAAACCAGTTCTTTGCTGGTTCCTTACAGATGAGGGACTCGTTCCCAGTGCTGAGGTGCTTTGGTTGATTTGCCGTAAATATGGATTTTCCTCTGAGTACTCAGTGCAACACAGGGGTGCCCAAACTGTCTGATTGTTCCCATTACGGTGTATGCTTCTCCGCTTATTTGGGAGTTCCGGTTCCGTTGGGCTCATACTATAATATCGACTTCAGCGTTTTAAATTTAAGCCCCCTATGAAATATCTTCCTTCAGAAATTCCAGCAGTCAGACAGACAGACAGGTTTCTCTCTGAGGAAGACCTGTGTGACTGTCGTCACCCCTCAGACATCAACATGATGCGATTAAACACGTACATTTTATCCTTTTATCGTATAAAAAGTCTTTGCGATGAAGCTAACTGATTGTAATCTTTAAAACAAGGTAACTGTGCTCTTCAGGAGAAGAGGATTGTTGATTCGGGCTTTACTGCACCACCACTATTTATCAATGCAGGGGAAGCTACGGTACAGATGACTTCATACTGAAAGAAACGAAGGCACAACAACACTACATTAGGAAGAAATATAGAGTGACAATGCTAACATTGTAATGTGATTCTGTTCTGAAGAGACAAATCAGATATTCACAGGTCAAACATACATATTTCATCATTCCTGGGGATGAGTTGGCATCATAAAGAGTGCCTTTAGTCCCTACTTAGATAAATCATCATTTAAACTGCAGGTTTCACCGATGAAGCAAGTCAGAGTCGGATATTTGCTTAAGTATGCCGATGATGATACCTCCTCAGGCTGAGACTTGTGAGCTTTATCCGTGATGACGTTGTTGCTGTGTGAGCACTGAGCAATGCCTGCCCTTTTGCACATGCACTACACAAAGGTCAAGTTAGTGTGTGGTGGCGGCTGCCAGATGAATGCATCGCCTGGGCATGCCTTTACAGCAGTCAGGATGAACCAGTCATCAGGGGTTCAGTTACGGCAGAGATGGCAAAGTAAGGGTGAAAAGTAATGATCAGGCTTGTTTAAAAGGCACAAAGCGATTTGTTGGTTCAATAGACACAAAAATGGACAAAGGTGGTTTATAAACATGGTTACGGTGTGATAAGGATGTTTAAACATGTAAGTAAATTAGATGCAGTTCACTCACTGGATTGTCTGTTCAGAGCATCTTCATTAGAGATAAATAAAACTTTTAAAGCAGTTGCTTGATCCTTTTATACAATGCTTGAAATACTTTATTCAGTGTTGTTGTTACATAAATATGCCTGTTATATACTGAAACGTGCCCAAATACCAGCAAAATGTAACGTTCCCCCTTTAGTAAACAAAAAATGTAGATGTAGAGGTGTCTTACAGCACACAGTCAGTCAAGATCTGGATTAGTGGTGATCGAACTTGGGTATTTCCTACACACACATAGCACAGGGAGACTCAATGTTTGGATAAACTGATCTGAGTGGAGCCTGGTGTATTTTTAGAGGAGCAGGTCATGAAATTTGTTGCTGAGAAAAGCGTTTTTACCTCCATAATTGGGTGGAAAATTGGGTGAAATTGTGTAATACGAGTTAACTTGTTAACTTGTCGGACAAAAGTGGGGCTTCGGTCATTATAATGAAATCACCTGCATTTACCAGATGTATGCAGTTTTCCTTTCACATAATCGTACAGGTGAGATCCCTGTCAGCTGAATATCTAGTTTGACTCTTTTTTTGTAAAATAAATCTTAATTGAGTGCTCTGACTGATTCTGCCCTCCTGATTGGGACAGAGAGATCAGCCTGCCAGGCTAGACGAGGTCTGTACGGTGAGAGCGGGGCAATGTTCATAGCTGATACATCTATATGAGCTAAACACCTTTATTAAAGTAAACTGGTCAGCCATAACACAAGGAATGTAAAAAACCACAAAAGCATGCTCTTATTCTGGAATCGTCCAGTACGACGTGTTAAAATCATATTATAATGCTGTACTTAATACCGTCGTCTATATTGAGTCTAACAGTGGTTTTGTTTCCTAAACTAAACCAAATAATGAGAAAGAAAAGGAACACAGACTCCTGGTATTTAGTGACCAGAACTTAACAACAGTGAAGCTAAAGGCTCTGTCGCTGTGTTGATTTGCCTTCATTATTTGCTTTACAGAGAAATCAAATAGATTATTCCAGTTTAAATAGACTGAAGATGGATTTAGACTTGTTGGGCATCTTTGTGGGGTATGGCCGGTGCAACTGATGCTGGTAAAATATGCTCTCACACTCCAACATGTGGTTACGGCATCCTGTTTCTCTTTACTGCAAAACACAGCGAGAAGCTCCAGAAATGTAGAAACATGTTATCCCAAACCACCCAATAACAAAAGAGTACATCTACAACATCGTGCTGCAGACAGGAATGCAAGTCTGGTCTGAAAGAAGAGCATATCGGGCCTCTGCGGACCGTCTCGGAGCAAACGGTGACATCGGAACCGACCTTATGCAGACACGGGTATAAATTTAAGGTTAAGGCAAAAAACATTACGCCTCCTTTTGTTAAGGATAAGAAATTTAGACAAACAGGACTTTTTTTTTTACATACCCAGGATTCTAAATTGATACAAAGCCAATAAAAAGGTCAACAAAAGGCAACTGCACACTCTCCAAAAGTAATAAAGAAAAAGGTTCCCTGAACAAAAACCCAGCTCAACACAATGACCTAATGATGACACAAGTTCACAAACATTGTAGGGTTGGAAAATGAAATGAATAGTTCTTTGTCAAAGGTTATCATCTATGGTTGCAATAAAGTTTCTAGAAGTAACTAAGATGAGTCAGTTGCTTGGGTCATCACACTCTTATCCACAATACGCCTAAAAGGTTATTCTCTTTCAGTTTAGACACCCTGTGCGATACTTGTGAGTGTTCGTTGTACAATCTACACCAAAAAGCAAAGTCAGAGGGCTCTGTTTGGAGTTTTAATGGGGATTTTCACATCCTGTTACTTCTGTGTCAGATAATTATTTACTTTGTCACCACATTTTCTCAGCTGCGTAAAGTTCATGTTGCAACACGGTCCACTGTACATTGCAACAAGCTCTGGGTTATAACAACATAATTTATATTAATCCCAACAAGGACAGTGCTCTCAGGACCAGTGTAAGTGTGTGGTACAGAAGGGATGCTGTGTAAAACTTCACGGTTGTTAGAAAAATGATGAACTTGTTAAAGTTTATATTTAAAATTAGCTCTTGTTGGGTCCTTGTTTTGAGGTTGTTCATGAGGACTTCACACAAACCAGCTGCAAATACTTACTGTGTCCCTTTAGATCATAATAGTAACAAACCACACGATTCTGTCTCTGATAATGTGGCTCTGCTTTACAGTGCAAAATAAACACAACAATTTCTTGTGTTTATTCAAAGTTTATTCATTCTCCTTGTTTAGTAACTTTATCATTTTTTGTCCCCGCAGGTTATCAAGTCAGACACTTTCAAGCACTTGAGGCACCTTGAAATCCTTCAACTATCCAAGAATCAAATACGTCAGATAGAAGTCGGAGCATTCAATGGCCTCCCAAACCTCAACACACTGGAACTCTTTGACAACCGTCTCACACTGGTGCCATCACATGCCTTTGAGTACCTCAGCAAGCTGCGAGAGTTGTGGTTGCGCAACAACCCCATTGAGACTCTCCCAGGCTATGCCTTCCATCGGGTCCCCTCGCTGCGTCGACTGGACCTGGGTGAGCTCAAGAAGTTGGATTTCATCTCTGATGCAGCCTTTGTAGGCCTCATTAATCTACGGTACCTGAACCTGGGCATGTGTGGGCTGAAAGACATTCCTAAATTGACTGCCCTTGTGCGTTTGGAAGAACTCGAGCTATCGGGAAATCGACTGGAGATCATTCGTCCTGGTTCCTTTCAGGGACTGGTGGCTCTTCGCAAGCTGTGGCTAATGCACTCACAGGTGTCTGTCATTGAACGCAATGCCTTTGATGACCTAAAGAGTCTGGAAGAGCTCAACCTGTCCCACAACTCTCTGCACTCTCTGCCACATGATCTCTTTACTCCTCTTCACCAACTAGAGAGGGTCCATCTTAACCACAACCCCTGGGTCTGCAACTGTGATGTACTTTGGCTTAGTTGGTGGTTGAAAGAGACTGTGCCTAGCAACACCACCTGTTGTGCGCGCTGCCATGCTCCACCAGGCTTGAAAGGCAAGTACATTGGAGAACTTGACCAGAGTCACTTCACCTGCTATGCGCCTGTAATTGTGGAGCCACCCACTGACCTCAATGTCACTGAAGGTATGGCTGCTGAGTTGAAGTGTCGCACAAGCACATCCACAACTTCTGTCAACTGGATAACCCCCAATGGCACGCTGATGACACACGGGTCTTACCGGGTACGGATATCTGTTCTGCATGATGGCACACTCAACTTCACAAATGTCACCCTGCGAGACACAGGCCAGTACACCTGCATGGTCACCAATGCTGCTGGCAATACCACTGCTACTGCTGTCCTCAACGTTACTGCTGCTGATGCAAGTGTCAACTACACCTACTTTACAACAGTTACTGTGGAAACAGTCGAGGCTGGGGCAGGAAACGATTATGCATTAGTCGCCATCAATGAGACCTTCATTCGGGTTCACCCTGGCCCCACTCCCTCTGATCTGTGGCCAGATGGAGTTCCTACAACAGATTCGTCTTTGCCTGCTGGCTGGTCTTCGTCTCCTCGCTCCACTCGACCCACCTTCACTGTGCCAACTGAGCCAGGCTTCTCAGGCCTGGATGATGTAATGAAGACCACAAAGATCATCATTGGCTGCTTCGTAGCTATTACCTTCATGGCAGCAGTGATGCTGGTGGTATTCTACAAGCTGAGGAAGCAGCACCAGCTGCACAAACACCATGGCCCTGCTCGTGCCATCGAGATCATTAATGTGGAGGATGAGCTGGGTCCTGGTGCAAGTGGTCGAGGCAGTGGTATCTCTGGAGGCTCCACTGTGACACAGAGCGGAAGTAGTGGCATAGGAGGTGGCCAGAGCCTCAGGCTGCATCATCCAGAGATAGTAAACTTACCCAACCTGGCTCGATCAGAACACCTCAACCACTACTATAAAACCCATCACTTCAACAACAACATGATGGGTCTGGGCATGGGTACAGGCTCGGGTATGGGCCTCAACAACAACAACAACCCCTCCCCATGTTCTCAATCACAGACCATATCTTGCTCCCAAATTCCAACTACTGGTGGGGTAACTCCCACGGGGGGCACCCTGCCCTCTCCTGTACCACTGCCCCCATTGGGCCTTCACAGTTCTCTGAAAGGCCTAAAGGGGAAAGGCCAGAATGAGCCGCTACTTTTTAAGAGTGGCTCAAAGGAAAACGTGCAAGAGACTCAAATCTGAGTAAAAGTAAAGTTTAAGTATAAGAAAGAAGAAGGGGGTGGGGTGATAGGTAGTGGCAGCGATACAGAAAGCACTTGTGAAACTGACTATATAAGACTAAAGTCTACCTTCCTTCTGGACAGGTTTCAGACAAGCTGAAGTTTCACATAACCACTATTTTGTGGTAACAGAAAGGAACAGACAGGAATATTGAAGGAGACAGTACTCTAGTTCCACCAACAGCATCTGCACATAGACTGCTACAGACCAGAAACATGAGAATCATTCATCCTGTGCAACTGCTATGGTCTTTGCCAAAGTGTGAGATCACGCCAACTCGTTCCACTCAGTGGACAGCGATGGACAATACACATGTGTAAGGAGTCCCTCTAGGTGGTATACAGATTGCTTCATATATTTTTAGATGCATTCGGTGTATATATTTGGAGGGAGGCAGAATATTGGCCATTGAACATGACGTTAGAATAGTGCTTGGCAGTGGCAGTGAATAATAAACAATGATTTGTGTGAATGGTACCATACCAGATTTCCAGGAACTGCTAAAACACAGCAAAAGGGAATTTGGAGCAGTGCAGTAATGCTTTCCAGAATATCATAACAGCAAAAAATGTTTCTCAGACAGCTCTTGTTTTTTTATTTATTTTACACTATACTGGCTACTGTCTTCTTTAAAGGAGGAAAGCAACAAGTGGGGAGTCTGTGAGAAGAAACATCCTGAGGTATAAAGAACAGAGATATAAAAGAGCTGAAGGTACATATTATATATACCGTAAATATATTTTCATTCAAAGAAATAAATTATAAAGAATCTTTATCAAACTTCTGACTGAAAACTAAAGTCTGAAGAGTATATATATATATATATATAAATATATATATATATATATATAAAAGATAAATGTGCAGCTGTTTTGGTGGCACAGCTCCCTTACAACTTTTCTCAACCTTGAAGGCGCTTCATAAAAACACACGTGGGATCTGTGGAGCTAAAACACTAACCTGGGAAAAGATTTTTGGTAGATTTATTTTGGTCTCGACTTTTTCTTGTAGCCACAGAAGGTATTTTCACTCTCATTCAGATAGCAGGGTCATTTGAGGTGGGTGGTCTTTATGATCAGCTACGATAGAGTTTCTCATCTTTTGGTACACAATGGCACCGCGGTATCGATAATAATGGTCCGAATGATCATAATGATAATACGCATAGCTTTACGTGTCACAGTCGTCACATGGACCCTTTGTTCCACTACTTTGCTGTAAATTCCACAAGCTAAATGAGCAAAATCTCTGAAACTCTAGATTTCCTGAAACATTCACGTTGAACTCATTTAAGATGACGATATGACACATTATTGTTATTGTGTTATTGTTATTATTGTTCTTATGATTATTATTGTTACTGGTGCCTACAGATAACTGAGAAGTCATATTTTCCATTTGTATATGACTGATTCTTGGGACTAACAAAGAGCCGTGGGACGGATTTAACGTTCCACTGAGTGACTCCACATCCATCAGAAGGAAATAACCCGGCCCTCAAAATGGCTTCCTCGAGTCCAACCCTCACCGACTCTGATGTCTCAAGTAGTCAGGGACGCTTGTGTTATCAGGCATTAAAGACAGGACATGGAC
Source organism: Pseudomugil gertrudae (assembly GCA_037177535.1). Classification (NCBI taxonomy): domain Eukaryota; kingdom Metazoa; phylum Chordata; class Actinopteri; order Atheriniformes; family Pseudomugilidae; genus Pseudomugil; species Pseudomugil gertrudae. Next base: position 19,273,886 of record JBAMHV010000022.1, read on the forward strand.
CTTTGACGAAGACTGCACCTTTGCAGAGGATTATTTCACAACTGTATCTCAGTGTTATCGTGTATGAGCGGATTTAATGGCAGCAGGGAGCTAAGTGGACAACAGGCAATGCCGAGCATTTTTAAAGGTAAGCAACGCTTGTTCGGTGAAGAAGGTGGCAAATAGTACAGTAGAGCTGCTGGGTGATGTTTCGTTTTGTTTTTGTTTTTTTTTTAAAGAAAAAGGACATCGAAATGAAAAAATATAGAACCTTATAGATCTCTTTTAAAAAAAAAGAAAAAACCAAACTATTATAAGTGTTTTTCATTTTTTTGTTTTTATCTAGTTTTATTTTTCCTGTTTGTTTCGTTCTTTTTTAAATCACGTGTTATCTTTATTGTAATATTGTTATTGTTATTATAATTAGCTAATTACACTGGTTATAATTATGAGAGGTGTTCTGTTAGCAGAGGTCACTTTGAAAATAAAACACTGGCACATAAAATGGCTGGAAAGTCTGTGAACCCCCCCTTCCCCCCCCACCCCATCCACTTTCTTTATTTTTTTATTTTATTTTTGTTTTGATCAACTATAATCGTGTTTCCATTTGGCTCGTACTGAACTGGGACATAGTGGATGTGAAATTATCAGAACCCGGTCCATCAAGCGGGGGAGAGAGAGGGGTGGGGGTGGGGGAGGTTTACAAGCTCACTCATGCTCGCTGTGTACTTTTTGTGAATGTCACCATCACAGCGCTCAGAGTGTCAACGCCTCGTTGCCATGGCTACACACTCAGACTAATATGCTGAGCGCCTTCACCATCAGCCCCCCCACCCCCCCACCCCTCTCTCTGCCCCCTGTCAGTCGCGATCCTCTGAGGTGCCGTATCTCAAAGAGCCGGCCAATGTTCCTTCAGTGGTAGCAAATCAACCTGAGCATTGTAACCGTGTCCTCACATAAAACTCCCCTCCGCCCCTCCCCATTCATCCTCTACCTCCCTAACCCTCAGCATCATTGCCATCAGGTTTCCCTGGCAACTGTTGCTGCTGCGACAGCTCTTATCACAGCGTCTTGATTTGGGTTTTGAATGCTAAGCAGATGAGAGCAAACAATATGGAACTTTCTCTGTGATTTTTCACCAGGTAACTTGTCCTTATTTTTTCTTTTATACCCACACAAGCAGCGATATTTCACCCAGAACTAACTTTCTGTCACATAACCGCATGCCCTTCCAACCCCCCTCCCCATTGTCCCCTTTATAATTATCATGTGTAGGCCCCACACCACCACTCACATTTATACACCTTACACTTGTGATTAACACTCACACCCTGCGTCGCTCATTAACATATTCCTCTCCCAGCACAAGGGATCCATATTCCCCTCGCAAGTTATTTACATATTCATCTGCCTCTGTGTGTGCAAATAACAGAAATTATCATGTGGCATGCTTGTGGGTAAGAGTGCAACATGCGCGTGTGTGTGTGTGTGTGTTAGTTTTAGTGTTCATGGCTGAAAGCAAGGACTGTTACAGAAGCTATTTTCCCCTAACTCCTCAGATACCGCACACCCTGCCTTTTGCCTGTAGTAGCTCATTGCTTGGGAAGCGCTGCGTAGCCCCTATGGCACCTGTGAAGTGGCACAAACCAGAGGCCATGTTATTGAGGCTTGGTGTAAAGAGAGAGCAGCGGCTGAGCTGAAGACACACAGTCACAGTGCTGCAGTGTCTGAGTCACAGAGCAGTGAACACGCTCCCAACAATCTAATGGAAATGCTGTGTTTACTGTGCAGGAAGGGACCCGCTCACTCACCCATTCAGGGAACAGGTGAGAAATCACCAGAATATGCGTGTGTGTGAGTGTGTGACCAGATGTTCGGCTCCACACGGGGCTTTGGATTATGTATAAAAAAAATTTAATGAAAAAAGAGAGAAAAGGTTTGTTTGTACAAGGCAAAGATATCAAGATTTTTAAGCTCTTTACAGCTAAAGATGCTTAATGTTTGTTGATGGAGTTCAGCTTGTTGTAAGTGTGTGTGTGTGCATGTGTTCAGGTAGGCTTCTGCCAGCTTGGTTGTATAAGGAGGGTGAGCAGGAGGAGGGGCGGTCAGACCTCCATTTTAAATCCCCAGCTCTGTCGGTTTCCCTCAGCTTCAGGCTACTTTTATGATCCTGACACTTTAAGTAAAACAGGATTCGTTTTCTCTCCACCGCTTCTTTATCTCCATATAGGGCCAAATCCAAATGCTTCTGCTTTTCACAAAACAAATAGAGGGTGAAGGGTCAAGTCCAGTGATAGCTGTTGGTTCCCTCCCCTTTAGCCGGCTAAACAGGGTTAGTATTTCAGATCGTGTCTTTATTTTGACCTTCCTCAGCTGTGTAAGACCTGTTGGTGACGCTTAAGTGATTTTTAATGTGCTTTTTTTACAGGCTGTATTTGTTGTTAATTGCCTTGATGGTGATGTGACTTTTAGTCATAACGATGCACATGAGGGGATTTGGGGGGGATTTCTCTGTGATGATGAGCGAAGCTGGTGCAGTCTGGGAAACGAGCAGGTTCCTGGTGCAATCCGCTGCTCGTCCAAGCCAGCAGTTTTCACATCCACGGCCACATTTGAGCTGCTCCCTAGGGAAAGAACTGCACGCTTTAACCTCAGCGCTGCACGCCGTGTGAGCTACACACTGCTTAATTTCTTCTTCTGTCACCCCTCCTTTTAAAAATAGCTGTGAAGCGATAGCAGGCCGTAATGCATTATTGATACATATGGTGTCAATGATGCATGTGCTGAGGCACCAGTGCTAATTTTCTCCACATTGCAGAGGCCAAGAACATCAAATGGGTTGTAATTTATACTCTTCGTCACTGCTATTATTTTTCACGCAGCCATCAGGACGGCCCATGAGAGCCAAATGTTGCAGCTTGTCTTCTCGCATGATGGCTGCTGTGATTCTGTTAAGTGCAGCAGTGTTTGTGTGCCACTGTGTCACCAAGTCCTCCCTCCCCACGCAGAAGCAGCATCCCCTCTCTCACGGTACTTCCTTATGCCTCGTCTGTGGTGTGTTTGACAGCCAGGGGCCGGCTTCATCACCCTCACACTGGTTTATGGCAGACTTGATGACACCAGTCCTTTCCTGCCCCGGTCATCCTGTTCAGTCACATTATGAGAAAATGAAGAACTTCTGTCTGTCGGGTGTGTGTGTGTGAACATTTTCTGTATCATCGCTGTGAAAGTAAAAACCCTGCCACGAAGCCACCAATCAGTCTGATCACACACTCGTTGAGTATGTGTACACGTAAGAGCTGCACACACACACAGTGGCTCTCTGACACTGAATGACTGAGTGATTTATTGATCGAGGAGGAGCTTTTCCCCCAACAGTTTGCAGCAGAGTGCAGTAGAGGTTAATGCAAACCTCTCAGCCGCTACCATTGTGCTTCAGTTCACGCGTGCTTGCTTTATACCCTGTGAAGGTGTCCTTAATTGAGAATTGCCGGGACATTAGCGCATGGCTTATTTCCTCGTTGCCTTGGAAACCATGTCTCTGGTCACAAGATGTCCATTTCGGTCGCCTTGTGAGCTCTGAGAGATGTGGAGACGGGGAGCGCTGTCGGTGCGTGTGGGCTCTGACGTGAGAGTGATGAGCGGTGCTTCATCCCAGATGAGTATCTCCTCTGTGTCACTCTGCTGTGGGTCAGGGGGGGCCTCTGAGCTGCGGCTCAGAAGAAAAGAGGAAAATTCGGCAAAATGGGACATGCTCACGGCCCATGTAATTGTACAATAGTGCTTAATGGGAATAGTGACGCTGGAGCACTGCTTACCAGAGAGCTCCTCATGAATGCTTTATAAAGGGGAATATCATTGTAACCATATACAAATCTTGTAACTCCCCCCTTTAAAACTGTTTCTGAGACCGTGCTGGTGAACCTGCTTTTCTGTGCAACGTTTGCACCCGACAGCGACCATGCGTTTTGCAAACAATCTGGGATGTTGCAGCTCATGTTGGGATTTGGAAACATACTTTTGGAGCCACTTCATGCCCGAGAGCGGCACAATACGTGTGAACTCTGGGACATGAATGTTCTGAACCAGCCTTAGCTATTAAAGGAAATGCTGACCCAGCAGCTGTGCTCCTCTCATAGGAGTTCCCACACCCCCCGCTATCTATCCATACTGTTTATCAGGATCTTGGCTCTGCATTGCAATCATTCTCTGCAATGCCTGATTGTTGTCACCTTTTACGGCTTTGAACTGTACGCGTAGGTCTGGTTTGACAGCATTACACAGGACAGGGATGGACTTACAAGCTGGTGGCTTCATAATAGAGCTGTCTAACCCTTATATGTCTAATAAGGTGGCAGAGGTCCCAGAGGACATGAGGTCAAACTCCTGCTGGCCGTCAAACGCACGGGCCAGAAGCTGTCTAGTCTCAGAAAAGTGAAACTAGAGCAGAAATCAGACCTGACCCAGATACGCCTCCCCAGCTGAGCTCTGAATCAGAGCTGCAGCCGCTTCGAAGTAAAACAAGTTTTTACAAAGCAGGAAACAGCTGTAAACATTCATCAATATGAAATCAACTTTTACTTGCAATATTGATTTTTTTTTACCCTTTTTTGGTCTTCACACACACAGATCAGCTACAGAAGGATGCTACTCGTCTCATTGTGGAAGACTTATTTATCCGGCCCTTAGAAGCATTATTTCATGTCTGCTCTTATTTCTGTTTGGAGGATATGTGACACCTTCCCTCCCCCAGCATTGCAAGATGTATATGTTTACATGTTATGTTCTATTACATGCAACTCACCGCACGGTGGTCCCTGTGCCATATTTACCAGGCGCTAAAGCCTACTTACCACGCAACAGCTTCTGTCGCCTCAGGCTTCCCCCTCCCTCTGAGCCTGGAGAAAATAGAGTGACAGGGGAGGACGGGCTGGCAGAAATGGAGAAAGAAAAAGGAGGGGCAGACTGAAAGGAGAAGAAAATGACAGGAAATTTAATGACATCTTGTCAATTTCTATATTTACAGTTTGTATTTTACATGTAGGTTGTGTGTTTGGATGTTTGTGAGACACACATGAGCCGACCACGTCGCGAGCTCTGTGCATCTGCACGAGTACGCGTATTTCCATGTATCCGAGTGGATCTCTCGTGCACTGTATCTGTGTTTGTGTGTCTGAGTGTGGCGCAGATAGAGACATGAAGGAAGAAGGGCCACCGTGGTGCTTATATGTCACCCAGCGCCAGAGGGGGGGATGACTCCTCACTGTCCCCGACCCAGGGGAGGCAGAGAAAAAGCACGGCTGACTACTTCTGCTTCTTTGCCTTTTTCTCACCCTTTCCCTTAAAAATGTAGCTAACGCCTCGGTAACGGCCTCTACTTTTCTGTCTGAGCCACACACACACACGGGCATGCATCGTCTTATGCTCACTTGCTCACAGGAGTACGTCTTGTATTATCCCCCTTTCCTCCTCCCATGCATCTCATCCCCTTCTGTTCTCCTCCTCTGCTCTTCTCTATCTACCTCATGCTTCCTGTTTAACCCCTCCCACCTCCTCCTTCTGCCATTTTTCACCCCCCTGCAGCTAGATGTCAAGTTATGATTCTCATCCACACAAACACACACAAACACACACCCACACTCCCCTCCCCTCCATGTTCCCGTTACCCCCCCTGCACCACTGCGATCCTCTCAGGAAAACAGAAAACAAACCAAGGCCTCTGATATTTCCTTCCCTCCCTTCAATTAAACATGGCCTCCATCTGCTTCTTTGTTTCGCTTTGGCTTGTTGTTTCTTTTCTTCTGCAATATTGACTATGGTTGTTTTTGTGAGTTGTTCTTAAGACTGTGTTTTAACCTGTTCTAACCACAGATGTGCATATTAACACTGGAGGAACGTGTCACAGGGGTGTGTGTGTCTCTTTGTGTGTCAGCTTGAAGGAAGGAGGATTTGTTCTGCTTCAAGGTTCTGTGCCAAATCTTTTTCAGAACATTCGATCTCTGTTCATGTGCCATACTGAGAAATTTATGAAATAAAAATAACGTTTTTTTCACAAACGTCCAGGTGAGATTGTGTGGCTTATTTTCCCCTGCAGACAACAACGTCGCTGCAGGTGATCTCTGTGAATTCATGTGTTCTCCCATGTGACTTTGTTTATCCGAGTGTCCTCATCCTTCAGTCAGCAGCTCTGTTGCAGGACATGCATGCATGTGTGTGTGTGTGTGTGTGTTTTAAAGGGGCCGTGTAAGTGTGTGAGGCTGATTTGACACTGAGGGTGTGGACCGGCTGGCTGCAGGATGCATTTTGTGACCCAAACCGCTGACCTACGCCTTCGCCCTACGTCTGCTCGTGGCTCGTGTGTGTGTGTTCCTGTGGGTGTGTGTCTGTGAGTGTTGCATTTTGTGGGATGTTGTTTAGCCTGCGGTGAACACTTAGCTCGTGCTGGCTGGGGGTTTGCCAAGAGGTCAGCTTCTGAATGGTTTTGACTCAGGGTTACAATTATTGGCTTACAGCATGTGTATGAGTGTATTATTATGTGTGTGTGTGTGTGTGTGTGTGTTTGTGGCTGGGTTCTAGGGATGCGATTACTTTGATCCCCTCTCTCCAAACACAGATTCTCCTTGAATTTTGGGGGCATGTGAAACTATTTTCACATCATAGCGCTGCTGGTTATCTGTCTGTCGATCGACAACGAGGCGCTGAAAGAGACGTTTGTTCAGCAAAGTGCTTCTCGAAATATATGTCTAAACTTAGCTGCAAACATGCTGACAGCTGAAAACATCTAATGATAGAAAGCACACACTATGTGGGAGTTTGCCATCACAAGGAGAGCTCGGTATACTGGGCCAGACTGGAAATGTCCAGGACGAAACCCTTTATTACTGGAATCTGGAATAAATCTGGAAAGGTGTCAGACCTAAAACTACTGTAAGACCTGAAGCTGATTAAAACAGAGAAAATATAAGCTGGAAATCTCATAAACCAACATTTCCTTTACACATGATCATGGAAAGCAATGCTAACCGTGCAGTTTGCCACTAGTTCATGAAAAAGATTGTCTGATACGACTAGATGGCAACAATATATTTTGAAAAGTTGGGACGAAGGCAACAACACCAGTCTGGATGACAGGAGAGAGATGCATGAGTTTATGTAACCAGCAGCAGGTCGGTAACATGACCGGGAGAGAAAGGGGACCTCAGAGAGTCGGTTGGACAGAAGGACAAACAACAACACAACTTATTCTGTGGAAAAATGTCTCTTTTCCCTCTGGGATGAATGGGACAGGAATCATCCAGCTCAGTTTATTGTGTGTTTATCTGATGGTTTTATGATTCCTTTGATGTCAACATCTGGAAGGGAGCCATCAATGCTAAGAGGTGAATGCACGCTTTAGAGCAGCACATGCTTCCATGCAGACCTCTGCAGGGAAGGCTTTACGTCTTTCAGCAAGACAACGCAAACTGCATCTATTAGAGCGACATGGTTTTGCAGACTGCAAAGACACTGTGAGGAAGATCCTGCTGAGCAGCTAGAATCCATTATCAGACAAGAAATGTCCTCTCCAAATGTCCTGCAGCTTGTCCCCCGCAGGGAAGACGAGGTGATAAACGTTGCTCTGTCGGGATCGTTTTGGAAACATGGCCGCCATACAACTCAAGACGTTCTGTTGTTTTTCTTTCTTTATAGAGGAGTAAAATGTCTAACTTTATTTGTTTGTAATGTTTTCTATGTGCTATTGAGAATAAAATCTGGGTTTATGAGATTTGAAATGGTTGCATGATGAGTTTTAAAGTTTCCAGCTCTTAGGAAAAGGAGTTAACGTGCAAGAAAAGTTTATTTTGTGGATAAACTTTGATGAAGTACTTTTATTTTATGCCTCTATCTCAATATAACATTTCAAATTGGCATCTTTTTCCTTCTCCATCAAGTTAAATGAAGTTGCAAGCTACTCTCTTTCACCAGTTGTTTGTGATTTAAATGACACAAATAGAAAATGTCTAGATTATTCTGTGTGTATTGAATATGATAGAATGATTTTACATCTTTATTCGGTTAATGTCACACCTCTCTGTTATACTGTAACAGCTGTGCAATTATTCTTAAACACGCCTGCAAAAAAACCAAAAACATAAATACAGTTTTTCCCCATGACTGTAATCTTTACCATTTTTTGTCTAATAGGAATTATTGATCAGCTAAATAAAGAAAACCCCTTTCTGATAGTTTCAGATATTACTTTGCTGGTGCTACTCGTGTTTTTTCATCATTTTCAACTCATTTTTAACTTAAATCCTTTTGTGCTCTGAAATAAATATGTCTTAATATTTATTAACATGATAACTTTATTAGTAGTAAGTTATTCCTGCAATAGATATAATTTATTAAAACAAATGTTTAGAGTGTTGAAAAGGTATTAAAAAGTGTGGGTTATTAAAAGTAAAATAATCTGCAGATTGTTTCATACTGAAGTGTTTATAAGCATTATTAAAGCATTTTGTCTTTTATCCCATATTTTTACTTTTTAATTTATTTTTATTTATTTGTCTTATATTTTTTATGTATCATTTTATTGCTGTAATGTGTTTAGTTGTACTTTATTTTAACCTTTTTTTGTGCTATTTTATTCCATTATTTTTTGCTGTGTTCATTTTGCTTTTATATAATTGTAAAAAAAAAAGTCACGTGTTTTTTTATTTTGACCTGTTTTGCTGCAAACATCATTTACATGTACATGTAAATTTCCCAGACCTGCAAAAAAACTTCTTTTTTTATACATTTTTGCCAAAATTCCTGTAATCAGATTATTATAATCCAGTTACACATTATGTAGTTCTCTTCCAGCCTGTGTGTGGGTGTGTGCATGAGCTCTGTCCTCTTTAGCATATCTCCGCACAATTCATGTTAAAGTGTACAAATCTTAACCTTCATGTAATTTCTGGCACCGTATCTAAACTCAGGTTTGCTTTGTGGGTGCATGAGCTCACATGGTGGTGTATCAGGAAACACTACAACTCTGCAGAAGTTAATGCGACACCATCTCCATTGCATGTGTACTATCGAGGGTACAGGACGGTTACACTGACTGGATTATGCAAAACTGCCTCGCAATTCTCATTTTCACCAACACTACAATCTGCATGACTCAAGGGTAGACAGGCAACTATGTATAAGATTAGAACCTCGTGAAATTCGGGGCAATTTCAATGTGACAACCAGTGAGGCTGAAGCATGCAACGCAGGCTTTATTTTGCTCTCAGGTCTGGTTAGGCTAAAATGGTTGTGATAGAGAGGAAGGGGAACTGGAATTGGAATAAAATACATACTGATGGGAAGACAGGGGTGATGATTGAGGTGAGGGGGAAAAAAGTAGAAACTGAGTCTAAAAACGAATGAAAAACAACATTTCTGTCTTCTTTGTATTTATAATGGCCAATTGCTGCAGTTGGCTGAAATGTAAGTGATTTTTACCCCCCTCTCCCTCTTCTGGGGCCTGTCACCTGCCACTCTCCTCCTCTTTGCTGCCATTTGTTTCTGGTTTTCTGCTCTTGTGGGCGCGCTATGTCAGCGCTACTGGCACATTTACTGCATGAGGTGAGTGTCGCGTGGAGGTCAAGGCTACCGTTGGTCCTAGCTGTGAAGGTCAGAGGAGGAAAAAAAGGTCCCTCTGTCTTCTTTAATTCAGTCTCATATGATGAACAGCCAATGACACCCTCCCACAGCCCCCAAACACCATCCCCACTGACCCACTCTCCAGTGATACAGTTGTAAAATGTAACCTTGGAGACAGGGGCTAATCATCCATCCCATTGCCACGCTTTTAATCTGCCTCCCTCCACCTCCACTCCATCCTCCTCTCCACCTTTCCACAACTGTTTACTGCAACAGGCTATTCAGGCATTTCACTGGTTTTACTGTATTTCTTTTTCAATTATCTGCTTACCTTTTAACCTCCCCTTCTTCCCTTTCCCCCACCACCTTCTCCTCTTTTTGTTTGTCCTGTGGAAGGACATTTGTTTTCCTGTGAGGGTAGAGGGAGATCGACATCCAGAGATGAGTTATTGATTAGAAAGCAGGTTGCAGGAGCGAGGTAATGCGTCTCAGAGAGAGCGAGCGAATGAAGACAGGATGACACACACAACCTATGACACATTCTGCATAGTGTATCAAAGCACAGTACCCACACATGCCAATGTAACATATGTGCAACGTGCTGTTTACACACTGTTACATGCATACAGAATGAACAGTGACACAGATTAAGGAGGCATGTAGCTGTGTGTGAATGGATTCAGCCACCAGCTGGGCTTTCAAAAACGCGTATTTACTCCTAATCGCTTGTAATAATGTCTTACAGATTAATCAGGTATTTTTCTTCTTCTTCTTATGGGAATTAGAATAATCGTTATTAAAAAAAAAGGGCTCTACATCATTTTTTTTCTTGGTGTTTAGAAAGAGTAACTCAGGTGAAAGCTAACATTTACATCCTAATCGCTTCTCATGCACACCAAAGGCAGACACAACAATTTACATAAGTTTCCAAGACGCAAGCAGCCGGTGTTTGTGCAAGCATGAAAGACACTCGCTGTTCTGAATTGAAAACAAATATAAAAGAAGCAAAAGCTGTTCAGGTGCCAGAGGCCGAGCTAGAAGTTTATACATGAAGCATGAGACTTTATCAGGGGGGTCATGTAGAAAGACAGGAAACTTTTCTGTTCCTCTTTCTTAATACGCATGCTTACATATGTTGCTATGCTAACTTTTGTCACTTTATTGAGATAAAACATCTTTAAAGGAGATATACAGTATGATGCTTTTAAATCCTTCCTTTTAACATGTAAATCATGAATTTATTGTTTGTATAAATTAGAACTGCAATGCTTTGGTCTGAATTCCTGCTTATTCTCGCTCCACACACACCTTATAGCCCAGTTCTGAGGTGGATCTTCACAGCGGCTCGTTTTGGTGCCGTCTCTTTAAATGTGAACGAGGCATGTCATGCCCCGCCCCCCTCCAAGTTACAGGAAGTTCCGCCATGTTTGTAGCAGCAAATACTGTGATGTAATAGATAAAAAAAATGTAATAGAGAAAATTAAACGGACTGAAAAAGATACAAAGAATATAAAAATATATGCACAGCATCAGGAGAGAATACATTTTCTTCCTTCCTAAACACTTAAAAGTGCACAAAAACATGGATTTATGGGCTAAAAAAGAGGATTTTGCATGATATGTCCCCTTTAAATGAATAATCTGTATCACCCAGCACAAATATTTGCATACCTTAAAATATCGGTAGAAAGGTAAGTAAAGATAAGTAATATAGATCGGGTCCTGTGGCGCTTCATGTGGCTGTCCTGGAATCAATAACTCCTCATGGTTCTGGCTTTCTGTTTGGTGGTGGTAAACTGGACCTTCATGTCTGACCACAATGACTCGTGTGGCTAGCTCCATGTTAGCAACTGTCAGGCTGGGGCTGGAAACTTTCTCCCCTTCCTATTGACAAAAATGTTGAAGTTCTCTTTATCTTACACATTCTTTAACAAAACAACTCTCGTGCTTTCTGAACAACTGGCAGCCTTGCTAGCCTCCTGTTTAAACTGCATCATGTAGCTCTAGCTTAGCCAGCACTAATTAAAGCCGTACTAAAATACTCTTTGGACATTTTATTAGTTTATTTTTTGAGCTCTAATGTGAAAATCTACTTAGTGAAAACTAAATATGACATGTTTTGCATACTTTATTTTAAAACTAATCTAGTGCTCCATATGACTCAGTATTGCGATGTAGCTTCATGCTAACATAAGGTGGATAGTCTTATATATTATTAGCAGTTGTACCTGTACCAGTGTAACCTGTCAATCACCTGAGGTGACACCTGGGTGTTGAATCAGATCTCACATCTCTAGCTCCACCCCTGCCAGGGGGCACACGTGCACATATTAAGCTAACAAGACATTTCTTGCTTTAACAACCTTCCATTAGATGCTGGTTTGACGAAATCACTGGAAACTGAGTTGTATGCTGCAACATGGGTGCAATTCACAAGGGTTGCAAAACTTCTCACATGCAGATATTTGGTAGCTGGGATTAATTTAGTATCCAATTATGGAAACTAAAATAGACGTGCATTCCCTTATCCCAATGACTTTCCCCCTGAACTTATTGTTTGTCGAGAAAAGTCAAGGACACATGTGGGCATACATTTTTTATACGTCTGTTATGTGCTCTGAGGTAAAGATGATCTGAGTTGGCATTGTTTCACCTCTAATTCCAGTGCAACTCATTTTCATTAGCACTTTTTGTAATTTGCTGATTTGTCCGGCCCTTGCGAGGCTCAGTCGGCTCTCGGTGGACATTTTCCAGACTAAAATCTGTTGCAAAAAGTGGAATCATTGATTTGTGCTTTGCAAGGTTATAGATATTGGTCAAGCTGAAAAACAAAGCAATTTATTTCTATCTTGAAAGGCAACTCGCAGGAGATCCCATTTTCCACGTGAATGTGACACGCCTTCAACGCACTGTTAAACACACCATAGCGTAATGCAAAACACACACATTTTGGGCCACATGTGGCACACATCGCAGATCAGGTATGACAAAAGCAGTTTGCAGTTAGATAGAGCAGAGAATGTCATCCCAGGAGAAGGTCAAAACAGGCAGCAAAGTACACAAGATGCAATTTATTACAACCATCTACCAAGAGACAATATTTCATGCACAGCTATCCATGAAGAGACGTCTTTTTTTTCCCGGAGAGCGAGCATATGTTCTGTCAGACACCGGTGGAAGCATCAACATTACACAAACCGCTGTGTGTGAATGTGTGTGCATTAAACACAACTCTTTAAAGAGGTGGCATGGCTGCCTCTATGGCACTGCAGGTTTGCAGCATGTTAACTGGTGATGTGACATCTTCACAGGTTCCAGTCTGGGCCTTAGCAAAGGGGGACAAACGAGATGAGAGCAGGCGACAGAGGGCAGCACTATTATCTTGGATATTATTTTTTTAAATGTAGCTTTTCACTTAAAAATCAGATTACTTGACGTGACTTAGAAAATTATTTCGCCCCTAGTGGACGAGGGAGGAACTGCAGTTTCTAGCATGTCCACACAAGCTTCACACAGGTTGCTGCGTGACTAAAAGCTATCCCTCCCATTTCAGAACCTGTCTTCTTAAAGAACAATCCTATGGTTGAATTTGGACATAACTTAAAGTAGTAAGTGTACAGCTTGATAACATTACAGATTTACTTCTTGCTGATGGCCTAGGGCAGGGGCCTACGGCAAAAACTCTGCAGGTTTTCCATGTATCATTGGTCCAACACAGCTGACTCAAGTTAATCAGTCATTATGCTGAACTTGTTAGGCTTTTTTGTTCATTTAATGGGAGCCAAGTGTGTTGGAGCAGGGATACATAAAAATCTTCAGGACAGCGGCCCCCGAGGACCGACTTTAGACACCCCTGGTTTAGGGAAGAAGATTGGTAACACCCTGAAACTGGACTACAGCACACTGGCCAGAGTCATGCTGCAGTTTCCAAATAAGGTTCCTGTCAGATTAGGCTTTTGTAGGGTTGACTAAAGAAGATGAATCCTTGTGCACGGCTTCATATCCACATGTTGGCTTCAGGCAACAAACACAAACAATGGTAACGGCAGCATTGAGTAGTAAATGTATCTTTCAGTTATACGCTGCAAACTGGACTGCATGTCCACAATAAGAAAGTCTGCTAGCAGTTAGCTGTGCACCACCAGTCCAAAAGCATGCCAACATGTCATGTTGCCTGACTAGAAAGGAACAGAAGGTATCCAACATCCATCAGCTCAGTGATGTGCTACTGGAGAACTAGAAGAAGATTCCAGTAACAACCTGCGTAGCGCTGGTGAACTCCATGTCCAAGAGGAAGAAAGCTGTGCTAGATGTGGTCCAGACAGAATACTGAATCATTGGGCATAATGGGGATTGTTCACTGTGAGGTGCATGTGCTCCCAGTTATGGATACATAAATGTGTGTTGAAATGTTCAGAGAAAAGCAAACCTACACTGCTATACAAGTTGTACACTAACTACTCTGAGTTAAACAGAAGTTTCATTTCCAGATTTAATACAATTGTTGCTGAAATGTGCAGGATGGGTTCACTTTTATAAGCTACTACATGCTGAGCACGCATTATTTTTACTGCACAGAAAAATATTTCCTCTGCCAGCCGACCACCTTTATCAGCCTACTGCAATAAACCCAGGACTTTCTGGATGTGGAGCAGCTGAACTTCCCAACACTTCCTGTCTTTGAATTAAAGATGGTGAGAAAACAGACTTATGCTGCTTTGTTGTTGCTATCTTTTTGAACTTTATACCTGCAAAGCGCAGGGAGGAAAAAAAAGACATCACTTGATTAGACAAAATCTAAATCTTTCATACTGAGTCCCAAACCGAGTCTGGAAGAATTTTGGATGGTAATGGATCCCATAATTAACATACAAGCAAGGTGGGTCTGGCAACTGTTAGCAATGTTAGCTTTACAATAGTTTGCAACATTTTTAAGAGTAAAACCAACTTTTAAACATATCAGTTATTTGTATCTTCCATATTTCATCACACAGGGTCGTCGCTGTTTCTTCTCTCCTGCCTGCATCCTGCATCTTTTAACAATCAGGTGGGTCCACTTTCCTCTACTGCACATGCACAGGTCAGGTGGTTTTTGGGTAGAAAACATTATTAAATGCTCACTTTTAGCCATTAACTGTACAAAAAATGCTTTTAACAAATTACAGTGATTCCTGTTCTGTTGTGTTAACTTGAACTCGGTCTGTTTGATTTAATATGACCCCAATAAGTAACTTAAGCAATGTAACCTGTACTCTAAATGGAAATTCAGATACTTTTACAATTACACATTGCTTTTAAAAGCATATTAACTTGTACATAATATGTGTGGGTAACTTTGAAATGCGACTGAAATTAGATTTTACAGTTTGGAATAAATAGTCCTCTCAGGCTTATTGAAGATGACCACAAGCACACAGCAGAGTAGAGTCAGCCCTCCCACCCTCACTTCCTAGTTTGCTCTGACTCTGCTCCTCATCTCCTGGTTACATAAAGGTGCTGTGTTTGTCTCCCCCAAGGCGAATTGACCGGCTTCGTCATGCACGGTGCGGCGCGAGCATGCTCTTGTACATTGTTTTTAAACACATCTTGCAACTCTTGCTCTGCACATTGTCACCGCTGCCAGCGCTCCCCTCCATCCCAACGCTGCAGCATTAAACAATTCAAGTAGTTGCAGTAATCGCATAAGAGCAAGAGACAATAGTTGAGGTGAGTCTCTCTCTCTCTCTCTCTCATTTTCTCAAACTCTCTTCAGTCTCTTTAGTCACAAAGGAGTACTGACAGGCAGCTGCCACTGCAGTCCTGCAAGACGCTTTGGCATGCAAGTGTGAAAAGACGAGGCAGAGCCTGCAGTACATCCACAGAAAGGAGTGAACAGTCTTTATTTACACTATTATCTAGTTTATAGAGTAACCTCTGTCATCGAGTCCTCGTTCCTCATTGACTGATCTGGCCAGAACCTGTCCTGCTCTGTGCGCCACAAAAGAGGGGGAGGGACGGGTTATGGTGGGGTGCACCTCAGCCACGGGTTGATATTGACAGACATCAATAACTCATCCAAGCGTTCGGGAGCAGAAAGGAGGATGAAGAGCAGAGGTTCCAGTAAAGAGGTATCTGTTTTTTCTAACGTTAAACATTGAAGCACAAACTCGCATCAGTGTATCCAGCAGACAAACACATGAAACATGTATGCAATGCTAAACACCTCCAGCCTCACATACTCATATAATCACGTGTTTGGTGGTTTCGGTTCAACGCAAGTTAAAGCACCTGCACGACCAAAATTCCCTGAGATGGAGCCGAATTTAGATTTTTTTTAAAAATAGTACCACTGATAAAAAATAGCAATGATAAAATAAAACACTTATTTTAGACCGGTTGCAAATGCAGTTTACCTCTGAAGCCCTGCTGTGCTCCTAGCAGATTATACTGTAATAACAAAACGGTCCAGTTACGTAAGGGTTCTGGTGAAAGTATCCAGTTAAATAGTTCATCTACAGCAGTGTTAATCCATTTTTTAAGTAAAATACGGTAGACTGTGTGATTAACACTCCTGTTTTTGCAGCTTTTCAAAATAATTCACTTCTGATTTGTTTTGGTCGTGACTGGAAACCCAACGGAAGAACAGTTGCAACAAAAATAAACAACTCTGGGTCCCATTTGACTCTAAATACTCTATTTATCACTTATTTTTCCTTATTCCATCTTACTGTTAATGTCTAGCATGTGCAACAAACTCCCTGAGAAATGCAGGCGACACGAGGTAGCCACCATTAACACCCGTATGAAAAAAAACCTGTAATCTGGCCTGAGTGACCACTTTGCAAGCATTTCTACTTTTCCATAAAAGCACAAACTTGTACGTACGCAAAGGATGTTGCCCATGCAAGGGCACGCCACCTCTGCTCCTGCCCCGCACATACCGGACCTGTTTACGCATACAGCATCGGCGGCAGCCGCGGTGCCTAATGAGACAACATTATTTATAGTCTGCTGTGACAGCAGTGGCCTCACCATTAGACTGATAATGAGTCACTGGGATATTGATGGATGCTTGTCTATATTGGTATTCACCAAGGAACCAGTGGCACTTCTCCGGGTTGCTGTGGATACCAACGTTGTCTGCTAAATGACCCAATAATAATAATGATAACAATGACAGCAGTATGTGGAGATAGAGTTTAAAACCACGGGGGAACAGGACGCAGGCCCGAGAGTGTGAGTAATGAAGAAGGAGAGGGAGTGATTCGGATGAAAAGAGGGAAATGTGGGGATGCAGGAGACGAGGTGGGATGGGTGTGTGCCAGAGGTTTGGATCGGGTGGGGTGGGGGGTGGGGGGGTGAAAGGGTGTAGTTGGGGGAAGAACACTCAATCGATGATCAGTGAAGTAGCATTAACGTTGTTCACACATCCCCAGCCTACCCCCCCATCCCACCGCCCCCACCACCTCCTTCCCTCCTGCTGCCTCCCTTTCTTTCTTGCTGCAGCGTTGCCATGGCGACCAAGAAATGTGGGAATACCTCTGTCCTTCAGAGAGAATAGAAGAGAGAAGGTAGAGATGGAAAGAGACAAAGGGCAAGTGGAAGGAAGGAAGGAAGGAAGGAAGGAAGGAAAGGAATAGCAAAGATGTGGATGGAGGTGGGTTGGGTGGGGGTGCAGATGTAGGTTTGCATTAAAAGCCTTGTTTAGCCCTTGAAGGAGCAGCTAAAGTATGAAACACTGTGATCTGACACACTCGTGTACACACACAAACAAATGTGCGTCAGAGCCGGCGCTCCACTACAGCATTCAGCTCCCATCGCTGCCTCCAGTTCCCTGAAAGAGAGTTAGTGGAAAGTGTTTTTGCCAGGCTGTGTGTGCAAACACACACACACACACTTTCTCAGCAACACATGGAAGGTTTAAACAATTTTTAAGAAAGGACCAAACCAGTAAGGCGTGTTTTACGCAGATAAATCAGCCAACATGTTCTCTCCCAACACACACTCGTGATTGTGATCACACACACGTGTTAATCAGTGGAAAGCCAGGCTCCTATGTATTTACCTGCTCTCTGCTTTGTGAGGCCATGGTTACCATGACAACCCATCCAGACTGAATCAGCCTCAGTGCTTTTTGCTTTCCATCGTGTGGTATGTTTTTCCTCACCTTATTTACCCCAAATTCTCTACGTAACACTCCCCTGGCGCCCACTCACACAAGTTACCGGTGAAGCAAGACAAGTATACTCTCCCTGCTTCCTTTCCTTCCACCCCCCACCCCCCCTGTTGTCCCCTTCTTCCATATTGCTCTCACCTTCATGCCAACCTGAAGCAAAGATCCCCCTCAAATTCATTTTATTGGCAGCTAGCATTTCCATGGAAACATCTCGAAACCATGGTAACTATTTGAACGGAGCCAAGCGCTTTGGAAACTGCTGCATTGGTCCCCTCACTCAGCTGCTGCTCTGCCTCATGCTATTTTTACCCTTCTCCTTTTCCTCCACCTCAATATACCTGCACTCATATACGGACAGCGTCTATACGTGTTTGGTGTGCGATGCATAGTCGACTCTTTCTGCAGCTCACCGTGCAAACATTGTGCACCTGCCTGAGCTGTGATGCGTTTTGGCTGTGCGATTGTGAGCCGGTTTCCTTCATGTGTATCTGTGCATGTTTTGCATCGGGTCCTTGTGGACTCTCTGCAAGAACCTAACAAGATTACGAGCGAGCGCCTATTGCCTAAGCTTACCTTGAGCTTGTCCTTTTAAGTGCTCCAGAGGCGTGTCTGCCTGTCAAACTTCTGACTCCTCCCGCAGGACGCCGCTGATGATGTGAACTGGAGTAAAACCAAATTCAGTGGACTCCAGTCACAACAGCAGCTCAAGCCTGACTAACACAATGGACTCGACAAACATCATGCCAGGTATTGACAAAAAAAGGTTCATCACATAATCCAAAGTGAAACTAAGAGCAATATTATATAATTCACACCTATTTTTAATGTTGCAGTGATACACAGTGAATTTCTCACATCAGGCACTAATCTTGCATTTAAACCCTGTAAATGCAGTTTAAAACCCTCTTTTTCTGGGTCCAGGCTGCTAAATTCATCCCCTCCACTGAGCTGATTCACATTTAGCACGTAAAACAGATGTTCCCAGTTTAGTGAAAATGACAAAGGCCCATTGAGCACCAAGGGGAGCCTAAGATGAACAAATCAACATCCTCAGAGAGACCAACACCATCGTCAAGCCAAATGCAGAAACTGGTGTATTTCAAACTCAAGGTTCACTTTTGTTTCAGCCCAGTTTATTTTACATACTGTTTATAATTTCCTCAATCTCCACTGATAACACACGAACACTCTGGCATGCTGATGCACACACACTTTTTCTTCTTTGTAAAGCTCCATAAAGACTCTCCTCCCAGATCTTTAACTTGAGGAACTTCCTTTCTTTCAGAATGGATAGAAACGTCGTCACCACAACAGAAAATAAACACATTAATGCAGTTTTTCTGTCCAGTTTCCTTTCTCCAAACAAAACCAGAACATACTCGAGCCACCATATATAGATTATGTATGACAGCAACCAATCAATATCCTGCATACTTTAACATCCTCATGTGAAAATCCGGCAATTAAATTTTTAATTTAATTTTAATTAAAATGAATTTTAGATACAATAAATTTTGAATTGAGCATTTTAACATGATTATTTTGGTCTTTTTTTTAACCATTATTGGACAAGAGGGGGGTATGTTATAAGTATAAATATGTTTGTGGGTTGTGTGAATACTTTGAGAAAATATGACCCCTTCTGTTGGAATGAAACTGAAAAACAGAGAATAACCTTTTCAAAACCACCCACAACAGTTTTCAGCAAACTGAATGCGCTCATATTTGGTAAATATCTCAAAGTAAACAGCACAGAGCATCAGAACAATTGATTAGTGGGAAAATTGTCCATTTTTAACTCAAACCTTTTCAGCAGAAAACATGTTGGCCAGGTGTTAAAACTGATGAACTTACGATAACTTGTGATAAAATAATTACATAATTTTCTGTACCGCTTAATCCAATTCGTGTGAGGTCAGAACCGATTAATTAGCAATTAGCAGGTGAGAGGTACACTCCGGACAGGTCGGCAGTCCATATCAGGGTCAACTCAGAAAGACAAACAACCATTCAGGCTAACATTTTGTCCTATAAGGAGAATTTAGAGTGGCATGCATGTTTGGAAAGTGGGAGGAAGTATCGAGAGAGAACTCTAGCATGCACAGGAAGAACATGCAAACTGTTAATATAATAAGGCAAAATTATTCTGCTCTGAGTCTGCAAAACATCACTCAAATTCTTATCAAGATGAGTTTGGACAGTTTTTATATTCCATACTGTATATGGCACTGCAGCAAAGAGGGTGTGACTTTGTGGCTAATTTGCATAAAATAGAAAAAACATGAGTTTTACAACAAATAAAGGAGTAGCTGTGAACCAGTAACTATCCAGAGTTAACTCATGCAAGCCAGGGAATGAGAGCTGGCAAGGTGTTTTAACATCTCAGTCTTTTAAA
>JBAMHV010000022.1:19310710-19325832 GCA_037177535.1 Pseudomugil gertrudae
TATATAATTAACAGATTAACTTGTGTGTTTATGTGAGATGGAAAGAATTTTCCTCTTAAAATATTACTATAATCTCATTTTCCAAATGAGTTTTTTAATATCTTAATCAAAGTAAATAATAAAACATTCTTAATATTTTATTTTTCAGTGCATTTTTTCAGGCTGCAGACTTTTCATGTCTAAACTGGGATTCATTAAGTTTTGCTATTTCATATGAAGCTCTAAGTTTTCAAAGCCGTTTTTTTATAATATATAATATTTTTCTGTGTGACATCATGCTGTGGTGTAAAGAGGGGATGCGTGTTGTGCTCGGGGGTCCTGATGTGAGTCTGGTGCTGGCACATCAGAGAGTCTCACTCAGTGATGCATCACTAACATAACAACTCTTGAAAAGCCGCCACTCACGGTCACAGCCTGGACCCTCATGCTGGTCAGTGGTGGTCTTTGTCACTGTGCTCTTACCCCCTCTGCTGGAGAGACATGAGAGACCAGGACCTGATGCAGTCAGTGGGACAGGTCTGGACCGTGCAGGGGCCTCACATCTCTTTGTACCTCTTTCTACCTTCTTACTTGATCTGTTTTTACCTTTTCACACGTTCCTCCATCAGATGGGCTCGCTGGGGTCTCTGTGAGGGAACTCGGGGTCACTTGGGACGACGGTCCGGGTTGCAGCACATCGCTGAGGCCTTAATTTGGTGTGCGAGGTGAGCCGCGGAGGATTCTCCCAGCAGAGACGGTGCTGTGTTTGTTTTGCGGGTGTGTAAATTAGCGGTAATTCGTTTGCTCAGTAATGACGTGGGAGAGCTAATTAGGGCAATGTTGATGGGTGCATTAATTAGTCTCTAGTGTGTGATGCTAATGAGACCCTGATTTGGAGTGTGTGTTTGTGTTTGGAAGAGTGTAAGCCATGTATCTGTAAAGGCCTACCACTATAGGTCACGCCATGAGGAATGTAGCATTAGAGCATGTGGGAATGCAATACAAAGAAGATTGTGTCAGTGTGTCAACACACTCCATGTGTGTGTGTAAATGGCATACGCCTCAGTGCTACGTATGTGTATAAGAGCCTCTTTAATCCCAGTTACTCCATGATGTCTTCCATGCCTGGCTGAATATTGATCCCTCCACTGAACCGCCGCAGAGCCAAGACGGGGCCCCCGACTCACACATCACACTTGTAACAACACAGCGAGGAAGCAGAGGTGTGCGGTCGGTCAGTCACACTGCGGCGTCGCAATCATAAATTCATACCAAAGCTATAAAAACGTCCAGGACACACACACACACACACGGGAAGAACAGACAACACGGGGAGTCGTAATGGATGAGAGGCTGTTTTATAAGTGTGTTCGGTGACAAGTCCACTTCACAGATAAGAAGGATCCATCTGTGTGTGGTCACAGCAGGGAGTACTACTACGCCACTGTGGATGTGGCAGGGTAGCGGCTAAGACAAGCATATATGAGAGGGAGAGGGGGGAGGGGGGGGTTAGAGCCTCACCAGTGATCATTTCTAATCACATTTATTCACGACTATCCCGTTATGCGTAATCCTTTACGACTCCTGTTCAGCTGTATCCTCCGCTGTTGCTCATTTCTTTGCTTCCTCTCCTTTCTCCTGTAGCACTGTGAAGAAGAGACATTTAAATCAGCACAAGAGGCCGGTAGATCATCCCGTTTGACGAGGCTGCATCACGCAGAGTCATCTGTGGGTCTGGAGCTTTAACTGCCAAATGCAATGAGGCGGTTTAAATTTAGAGCAGCGTGGCGGCTCTGCTGAAGTTTCCTGAGAGGAGCTCAGGGAAAAGGCCGAGGTAGTGGAGATTTGATGTTCTGAGCTTCATTGAGCCTTGCTCTGACCCACATCTGGCTCGTGATGCAAGCAGAAGTGGAGTTCAGACACCGCACCTCGAACCTCCAGCTTGCAGTCCACCTGGTCCTCCCCAAGCTCGTTGACAGCCTTACAGGAGTACTTCCCCCCGTCGAACAAGCTCGCCTTGCGGATATTCAGAGTCAGCACGCCCTGGTTGTTCTGCATCAGGAACTTGGGGTCACCTTCGATCATCATGTTGTTCTTCATCCAAATGATCTTAGGCTGAGGAGGAGAATATTGGAGAGGAGGGACGGGGAGGAGGTGGGAGCGCATAAACAGAGCGAGGGATGCGGGGAGGGGGAGCAGAGGCAGGAGGGATGAGGAAGAGGTGAAATTAGGTCAACATTTGGGCTCGACAAATCTTTGTCGATTCGGTGGGATGAAAACGAAACGCGTCTCCAAAGATCTTTCAGCTCCTGTTCGAGCTTCAGACGTAAAAACACATCCCTGCATCCTCTCATTGTTCCAAACACACTGTTTCACTCTCAGAACTTGTACGCTCAGTCTAAAAAACCCAAAGCGTGAAATCTGAGGCGTACCTTTGCTGCACAGCTAACCGGGGCCGACGCAGGTAAAGCCTTTGCAGGAGGGAGTGGATGTGCTGTAGTGTGCAACATGCTTATTTGCAAGGCTCTTCTTTGTAATCTGCACTGACAGCAAAGTGCATCATACTATTCCTGCCTTACTTTTGCGGGACTCTTATTTTACCCCACATTTACTTAGCATTTCCCAACTAGAGATGCTTTGAGGCGGGTAAATATTTTATATGTGTGTCTGTTTGAAATGTAGAAGTAACTGTGAGTGAGACATTAACATTAACCCTTAATGAGGTATAAAAAGGGGAAAGTTAAATACCTTCGGGTTGCCACGAACAGCACAGCTGATAGCCGTGGTGTAACCTGCGATCACGCTTCTGTCCACCAGGGGAGCAGTGAATTTCGGGGAGCGGTTCATGTCCTTCTCTTTGTAGGGTAAGCGGTTATGAATCAGACCTAGAAAGGAGAAGAAGTCTGAGAACGCCACTGCTGCAGGCTGCGAACCCCTGTGCGCTGCATTGCCAGTAAATGGAAATAAAATGAGTTACACATCTGCTTTTCCCCACAATGCTGAGCTTTATGAGCTGTGCTTTAGGCTTGCTTTTCATCACGCTCACCTGTGCACCCGCAAATCATCTCATTTTCCTTCAACTAAAAATAACTTTCTTCAAGGGCTTTAAATAAACACTGATAGGACGATGACCAAGGAGAGAGGAGGCTAGAAACGTGTATGCAGGTGAATTTTATGTCAGATTGCTCCATCACATCCTCAGTGGGATTAGCTCTGGTATGAAGAAGACATACTTCAGTCTAATATGATGAATATGTGAAAGGAGAAGCTGAAACACTGGATAGTCAACCTTATTAATCATTCATATGTTCAAATAAAATGTATGTTCTAGAGAAAAAGTTGAGATTGCTAATAATTAATATTTCTCTGTACAAATATTAGATGTTTTTATATCTCAGATGAATCCTCATAAGTTTTTTAAACTGTAAAATACCAAACTGAACTAAAAGAAATCCAAGCATTTAGTTTTCTCCTGAAAAAGGCAGGGATCAAACTAAGGTCAGTTTACTCAGGAGCTCCTGGCATTTGCTGATTTTGTCTTCTTACAGGGGCCCCATGAGATGTCCCTTATGTTCCTGTACAGGTGTGTCAGATGCTATGGAGGATGTGCAGTGTTTCCAGTTGTTGACGTCACCATTTTGGACGGCAAGCGTCCAGTGATGACCACTGCGTGCCTTGCCTATACACGCAGAATAAAGCATTAATTAGGCCTAAACACACCCACACAGCAAGTATCTGTGGATGGTACCCAATAGAAACCTCTATCTCAGGGGTACCCAAAGTGGGGCCCGCCAGCACTTCCTCTTGGCCCGCTAGTAAATGTTTATATTTAGAAACCTACAGATCTTGATGAAAAGACATTTCAAAGCTTAATGACAGATGATGATAATAATATCTCTTACTTATGTCCATTAAGTCTCTAACACTTTGGGTTGTATGGGTATAAACAGCTCACTCATTGTGTTTCTATTCAACTTTAACAATTAAAAGTTCAATCCTTGGTGTGTTTCACATTGTACTGCATATTTTATATTAAAGTCAATATTTTCCTCACTTTTATAGTTTTATTAACTTGGAAAGATCCCCCATGAGCCTTTGCACATGCAGCATCAAGCTCTCGGACTCAACACATCCACATAGAGACCCACAGGCAGTGGGATACAGACAAGAGACGCTTTAAAGCTGCCATGTTTGGCCCCTGGCTCACTGGTTCATTTTCAGTTTGGCCCTTGGAGGCAAAAAGTTTGGGCACCCCTGCCTCTTGTAAGTTTACGTCAATCTATTATTAAGCCCTCCTTATCCGTCTCTAGTATCAGCCAGTATGTGCCGTATTTATGTGAAATCTATGAGCAGAAATAACGTCAGCTGCACGTCCTTCAAAGTGTCTGTGGTTGGTTTGCAGTGTTTCCTTTCTTTCCACTTTGTGCTAATTTTTTCCCCTCTTCTTCTCTATTGTCCTTCTATCCTCTTTCTGCCCCCCCCCTCTCTCTCTCATAATCATAATCCTGATATCCTCCACTGTTACCATCTTATGTTATCGTCTGAAACTGAGGATATCTCTAAACTCCTGCAGTTTACTTAAATCTCTCAACATGGACTTTACTTATTAAATTGTATTCCAGGTGGAATTATTAGTAGGAACAAATAAAAATCTGTGTAGGAAGAAATGATGAACAACGACATACAAAAACAACTAAATTCTTGTTTAGATTGGATTTGTTTCAAGGAGAAGTTGCCCAATTTTCATCTTTTCGGTACAATCTATGGTCACACATCCACTCAGATTTGTACAGGCAATGTGTTTGGCTTAATTAGTAGCCTCCTCTAATCCCTCTCTGCTGTTTTGGGGTTGTTTTGTCTTTAACATCCTTACCACATCCCACCACACCGGCAATTTAACTCGATTAGTAGCATGTCCTTTGAATTATCGAGGCAGGGAAGTGACTTTTGTTTCATCCCGAGGTTATGTGGGCACTGTGATCAACAATTATCAGACTGTTGTCGCGAACACAAAAGGAACTGGCTGGTGGGCTGCAAAATTTTCTGGTAGAGTAAGCAAATGCTACAACAACCAAAACAGCAACAACATTTGGCTGGTGGCAGGTGTTAATTTCCCAGCCTGGTCATAATCTGCAGCCAATATTAGACGCTATGTAACACATTGTCAGAATATCTTTTCCAGTAAAACCAGAGAGGTGATTTTTTTTCTTTTATGTGTGTTGCAGGTCCTTCTGGTCTGTTTTGTTGTTTTGTTTTGTGCTGAAGTTTTGTTTTCTCGTTATTTTTGGCAGGTGCGACGTTAATTAACACCCCAGAAAAATTCCTTTTCCCAGTATCTGATCCATATTCTCCATGTTTAAAGTGAATACAGCGTGGCCTGCAGCTCTGCATGCGATGGATGTTCCTTAGAATGGCAAGCAGCACTGTTGTGTTACAGTGTGCGGGGGTCTTCCGGGGTTTCATCACCTGTTTTGGTAATGACAGCCGTGTTCTTGCTGATTCCGGGATTGTCACTGAGGCCGCAGATGTTTTCGCTGTACACTCGAAAGGCATACTCGTTCCCCATGACCAGGTCGGACACGGTGCAGCTGGGCCTGCGGTTGTGCTCATAGACCGTGAACCACTCCTGATGTGAGAGACAGAGGTTCAAAGAAGGTTATCGCTAAGGTTGATATCTAGGAAGGTAAGGACTCTCCATGCTTTCTATTCCACATTGACTCAGACAGCCACCTTGCTAGTTCTGGTTTGAGCTGCCTTATTTCTAGGTAGCATGGATCCAACCATATGGTGGAGAGAAAAATCGCTTCATGGCTGTTTATAAATGTATTCATGGTCCTGGGCTTCTTATTTATTAGACTTCCTTTTCATTTAGGAGCCCTCATAGACACGGAGGTCCTCTGGTACTAGTTTTTTATGTGTGTCTAGAACTAACACATAGGGTGAATCTCTTTTTGCTGTTATGTCCCTCGACTGTGGAACCACCTGCCAGAGAACTTCGAGCCCGCAGAATAAATAGAGGCTCAAGACCCATCTTTTAAATTGAATTTATTTATTTATTTTTAATCTATTTTTAAGCACATTTTACGAAGTTCTGTATATGCATTTTATTATTTTATACTAACTATAATTAGAATCCATTTTATTTTTATTTTATTTACACAGATTGATGCTCAGAACTTACATATTTTCTTCTACACACAATCTGTCTGAATTCAGAAAGTGGAGTTGTGACTAAAGTAGACAGTCCTGTGCTTCACAGCCAGGTTATTTTAAAATAAACCTTTTTTTTTAACCCAGCTCATGTGTCTGACCGATGAAACCCCTCGGCTGGCAGAAAAATCCACCAACATTCACACTTCTATTTCCAAACAATTTGCCCCTAAATTTGGGAATTTGATTCTGAATTAAACCAAGCCAGCAGAAAACAGTCTGACATGCAGGCTCTGCTATTTCCTCCACTTTGCATAGACAGCTGTTTTATCTTGAAGAGAGGTTATAACATAATGGAGTGTAAGTTTGAGATGCAACCACTGGCTGAGTTTTCAGTCCGCTACAGCGGGCTGCCAGCCTTAGTGTGCTGACTTATCATTATCCAGATCAATAGCTGGATTTAGCGACTATATAAGCACTGCTAAGACCTCATGCTCTCATTCCTTTCCTTTTACACATTGCAGTGCATTAAAGCATTTGTTTTAACACACACTTTTCTCTTATCAGATTTATCTACATCTATCACTCAGTAAGATCAACTGTGTCTGATCTTTAGAAGTGGAAGGATGAGGCCTGTATGTCAAAATCCAAACCCAAAAGGTAAAAAAAAAGTTTTGGGATGAGCATCCCATATTTCCAACATGACTGTTGGTGGTACCACCACCTGTTTCCACCTTCATCCATACCTTCGTCTTCTTGTCAGATTTCTGAATGGTGTAGCCGATAATCTCACAGTTGCCGTCATCTTTGGGCGGCTTCCACTCCAGAGCGGCGTTGAAGCCCCAGACGTCTGTGACATGCACATCGATGGGCGGACCCGGCTTCTCTGGTTGGGATTTAAGAAAGGCAGAACTGAGATAGAGTTGGAGGATTTTCTGTGAAACTAGACAGGTTTGTTAGAACGCACAGAATGAAAAGAGCTATAGCTGAGATAACGCTCATCCCTGCATAGATATAAACGCTGCCGAGAGGCTCTTAGAGGCAGAGAGGTGCAAACAGATCTGGAGCAGGGAATCCCACAGAGAGAAAGAAATCAACACTCGAAGCAGAAGAGATTCGACAGATTAGACAGATTAGAAAGATTAGAAAGATTGACAGATTAGCAGAGCAAAAGACAAAGGATGAAGGAAAGAGGATGAAAACTGAATACATCGCTGGAAAAACTGTTGGCACATAGCTGACACAGAAACTAGGGTTTCTTCTCTGGAGTCTGCTGTGTGGTCCACATGATGCAGAACATAATAAAGTACTCGTCATCAGTGCTCGAGGACAGCACCGGCGGCTTGATCCCTTCTGCACAAACGTTGTGGGATCAACGGAAAGAGGTGTGGGAGGGGGTGATGGGAGCCTCTCATTAGCTCAGCTCTCTCAGCAGAGTAAGTGACAGAGTAGCCCCTGAAATCCAAACCTAATCCGAGTCTACATGCAAATAATCTCAGCAGAGCCCCGTTAAATAATCCGCCCAGAACCCGCGACCCACGGAGACGGAGCCGTAAGCTGAGGAATGAGCTGGCGGCCGCAGTGGCAGTGCAGGAGCCGGGATTATAGAGAGGAATGTGCTCTTTGATGATTTTGCTACTTCTGGGTCACAGATCCCCTCGGAGTGTGAAACGAGGAATTATCATCAAATTTAAGGAAAAATTGACGTGTCACACAGATTAAAGCCAGAACTATCATCTTCCTCCAAAGAGGTAATTAACCATGTAACATGTGTGGTCTTCTAATCTTCACCAGAGAACATGCAACAGGAGTCTCTGTAAGTGAACAGACTCATACAGGTAACATCGGCTAATTCCATGCATGGGATTAAGAAAGGGCGACTGGAAACCTCAGGGGATAAGGTGACTCTCATCCAACCACCTTTCCACAAATCAGGCCACCCACACATGAAAAAAGCAATCACTAGCAGCTGTTTTTCCTTTCCCGGGTCATGCACGGCTAACATGCGTCCCAAGGTGATGTGGGACTGACCTACAATCTGGATGTGCAGGTCGGCACTGTCAGACATGTTCTCGATCTGAACGGTCAGAGTGTATTTTCCAGAGTGGCTTCTCTCCGCAGAGCGAATGAAGAGGATGGTATCCACCCCACTGGTGCGAGTTCCCACGCTCTTGTCCTCAAGCAGAACACCATCTTTATACCAGGTCACGACAGGGCGAGGCTTTCCCTGCAGGTTGAAGCAGTGTGGAGACGCAACCAATAAAAGCAATTCAATAAAAAGCAACTTCTAGCTACACCAATCCCCCAGAACCAGCATTCGCCTTCCCTTTCCTGAGGTAGCTCACTTTCTTCTTGTCTGTTTTTATCTATAACAAGGGCTTCCCCTTTGCTGCTTGTGGTTAGCTTCTTTTCACCAGTGCCATAATTTGCAAGGGGCTGTCAGATGCTATAGTTCTCCCCGTGCCCTTTAAGCGCCTGCTCTCTCTGTTAAGAACAACATTTAGAGAGCTGATTTGAATTCCAGGAGAAAAGAAAATGCTCTGTCAGACTGGAGCCATTGGGGGATTCATAGAGGGATTCTTGCTCCATCTAAAACACACATACAAAATGCATTTGGACATGTTAAGCAAACATAAGCAACAAAAGCTGGCTAGCTTTTGTTTTTGTGCTCAGTTGAAATGTTACCCGACATAGATCCATGTTCCTTGTATTTTATGTAGTAGTTTAAGTGGCTTCTCAAGCCTCATTCTAAGCAATTTCCATATTTTTAACCAACAAAATATAATAACATGGTGTAGATGAGTCTGATACAAGGTCAGCATGAAGAGCGCCTCTAAGCATCCTGTGTTGTTCCCACAGCTCCTACAAATATAGTTGAACGTTGAACAAAAACTGCATGTAGCAGAAAAAGGTCAGACTTGGGCCCAAACCCATTTCTAATCTTTACCCCTTCCCTGCCTCTTAAAATGAAGCTGCAAGGGGAAGGTTTGAAAGTCAGCCCCTCTGAATGAGGACACACCAACAATCGCGTACGTCATCAGTCACTGCTGGCTTTTACGTAAGCAGGAGCAACTAGCTGTTGCATGAAATCTCAACAAGTCGTGCTGTCTACAGCTGTGATCGCTCTTGCGTGGGCTGTTGGCACCCTTTTCAGATGGTCTGCAGCTAAATGCAGGACTGTAAGCAGAAACGTCTGGGAAGGCCGGTGGATCATTTTATGGTGCGTCATGGAGAATGGAGGTCTCACATAAACCAGTGATATTACTTATGAGTTAGATACTATGTCCATTTAACAAAATGTGGAGCCGAATTCATTCACAACGTCAGTTTATGCACAAATGTGCTGCTTCATTACAGTAACAGAGTAATGTAAACATTACAAGGTGTTAGCATTGCATCTGATTCATGCAGGATATTCTAGCATATGTTGTTTCCCATGATGCTCTCCTGTATGTACCCCTTCTCCTACCCCTACCTTTCTGTGAACACATAAAATGGATTCAGCCTTGGACTAACCTGGAAAGGGATCATTAAGTTGACCTTCTCACCCACAGGTTTGATGACTTTAGATCTCAGATTGCGAGGAAGGCGGATCTTTGGATTCTCTGTGTCGAACACAAAGAAGAGTCAAAAAAGATGAGCCAATTTTGAGAATTGATACAAGGGAGTAAAGGCATATGAAGCATACAAACACAGATTATTTTTCTTAGACTTTAAATTTACCACAATTCATTTAGTCTGTACAACACTGGCTAATGTATAGAGGTCTCATATTATGCAAACATATTAAACTAGCTTTCAAGTTCCATTGTAAAGGTTTATAACAGACTTATTTGTCTCCGTATGCTGTGTGTGATGCCCAAACATTAGGAAATTCACCTCTCAGGTGAGTTTGAGATCTTTCCTTTGTGACCTCACAACAGGAACTAACCCGTCTCCCTGGTAGTGGACATTGACCCAGTCGCCGGCTAGCTAACCCCTGCTCTTTAAAATCACCAGGAAACTGATCATGAACATTGAAAGGTTCCGATAAAGAAACTGAGCTCTTTTTTTTTTGAGGATCTTTAAAAAGAACTACTTAATTAAGTTGGAATAACAGAATTACTTTACGTCCAGATAAATAATTTAAAACACAAAGAAATATTTGGATTATTTCATGTTAATTCTAAGATTTGTTTCTCATTTTTAGTAAACAGTCATTTGCTCCGTAGATTAATCAGTAGATTAAGACTCTGACCTGTTATTTCTCTGATGGTGACGGCCTGGGAGAGGATGGCGGGGGGGCTTTTTCCAGCGATGTTAACAGCCACAACCCTGAACAGCATCTTCTCTCCAGCTGGGAGACCCTTCACCCTGTACTGGTTCTTTCCCACTAGTTCCTGATTAGCCTGCACCCACTGGTCACCTACAGGAGCAGGAGATCAGAAAATCAGGAAAAATCTCTGCATCGGGGTATAAATAGCTAATTGCTACTGTTGCCATGCTCACCAAGCTAAAAACTTACACATGGCTGAGAACTGGCTGGTTTTCTGCTCACAATATGATTTCATGATGACCTAACAACCTTTTTACAATTCATAATTCTGCTATGTTGCCTTAACATCGAACAATTTCCACTTTACAGATATTTACTTCCTTCTACGCAGTGCTCAATGATGTAACCATCGATGCCTCCTGCTCCAATTTTCTCTGGAGGGCGCCACTTGAGTGCACAGGTAGTGTCTGTCACGTCTTCCACCATGAGACGAGTGGGCTCGCTGGTGGGGGCTGGGAAAGACAAGGGATCATTAATACGTTAATACCCGGTGTAAATGGGATGGCAAGCTAGGTTAAGCTGCCTAAAAATGAGCTATTGTGTAAAAAGCCTCTGTTAATTAACTGTTCTGCTAATGACAATATGGCAACGCACCAATGGGCATGAAGGGCTTGGAGTTTGCACTGGGCTGGGAGATGCCGATGCCGTTGACTGCATACACTCTCATTTCATAGAGCACACCTTCAATCATCTTTTTAGCTTCATATGTGGTGGACTCATAAACATCAAAGTTTAGCTTTGTCCATCTGGCTGAGCCAATCTTCTTCCTCTCCATCAGATATCCTGCAGGAAGCACACAAAGCCGTGTGAAAATATCCTTATTTCTATGAAAAAAGACTCTAAAGCTGCTGTTTCCTCCTGGGAGGGAGACATCAGATGTGAGCTTTAGATGCTGTGTGTTTGTAGGGTACCTTTAACGGGAACTCCACCGTCAAACGAAGGAGGGTCCCATGTGATCACAGCAGAGTCCTCGCCAACTGATGTGCATTTGACATTCTCAGGAGGGTTGGGTACATCTGGAGAGGCAGGTTACAGTGAGACAGGATGAAGCACATGGACGAAAATGAGTCTGAGAGCATGACAAAGTGTTCTTAAATTAAATGTGCAGATCTGATAAAAATAGCCGTCGCTGCATGAACAGTCAGAGTGTTTGTAACAATTACAGCATGTTTGGATAAGCAGCTTGTTGTGATAACCTGTGTCTGTCCATCAAGGCAAATTGCAACTAGAACAATTCTGATTAATGGTGGGGACATTAGTAAAATTTCATTGGCCACCCCTGCAACCACCGACTTTCTACCTAGTAGCTTATTACCATGGAAGCCATTTTAAATTTTAATGTTTTTTTTCTTTTTACGACAAGTATCAGTTTTCATAACAAGTCATTTTCAATTTTCTTCATTGTTGTGTTGTTATGTGTTCCAAGTCCTTCAGTATTCCAAGTCATTCTGTGTTCTGAGTCGTTCTTTGTTCCGTGTCGTTCTTTATTCCGAGTCATTCTGTGTTCTGAGTCGTTCCAAGTCGTTCTGTGTTCCAAGTCGTTCTGTGTTCCGAGTCATTCTTTGTTCCAAGTCGTTCTTTGTTCTGAGTCGTTCTTTGTTCCGAGTCGTTCTTTGTTCTGAATCGTTCTTTGTTCCCGAGTTGTTCTTAGTTCTGAATCGTTCTTTGTTCCGAGTTGTTCTTTGTTCTGAATCGTTCTTTGTTCCGAGTCGTTCTTTGTTCTGAATTGTTCTTTGTTCCGAATTGTTCTTTGTTCCGAGTCGTTCTTAGTTCTGAATCGTTCTTTGTTCTGAATCGTTCTTTGTTCCGAATTGTTCTTTGTTCAGAGTCGTTCTTTGTTCTGAATCGTTCTTTGTTCCGAGTCGTTCTTAGTTCTGAATCGTTCAGTGTTCTGAGTCATTCTATGTTCCGAGTCGTTTTGTGTTCCGAGTCAGTTTGTGTTCCGAGTCGTTTTGTGTTCCGAGTCGTTTTGTGTTCCGAGTCGTTTTGTGTTCCGAGTCGTTTTGTGTTCCGAGTCGTTTTGTGTTGTTCTCTGGCATGAAACACTTTGTTTTATGCCAACGTGACCAACCAGTGTGTGAAATATGAGCAGACAGTATGAGGGAGGGGTTCGTTAATAACCTTGTTACCGCTACAAACACAACCACAACAGTAGATTCTAGCTGCTACAAGAACAGCTGCACTTGTGTTTATTGGTCATCGATTGATCTTTTTGTTTAATATGTTTAAAGCTTTTTGCCCTGGTGACTCCATTAATTTACTTTTTCTTTATACCTGATTATTAAAGGGCTAATGTATAATGTCTTTAAGTTTTTATAAAACAGGTTAGTTTTCATCGCTGTATCTCACAGTCTGATTCGAGCACCTGTTTGGGTTTCATTTCATTGGCTGATGAGGTCTACGAACATACTTGTTATTCCAAAGTCCAGACTGAGACTTTGGACCTCTTCATTTTAGGACTGTGAATCTTTATAAATCTTATTTTTACTCTCTTGCCTTTAAAGCACATTTAGCATTGGCCTTTGTTCAGAATATCTGTTTTATGCTTTCTTCTATCCCGGATACGACTCTTGTCTGGGAAAAAAAAAAAGAAAAGACTTGAAAGGAGAAAAAAGGTAAAAGTGAGAAAAAGACACTGACCCACAATCTTAACAAAAAGGTCTGCCTTGTCCTCTCCAGCAGGGTTTGTCACAGTGATCGTGTAGTAACCCTCATCGGCTTTCTCCGCCCCCTCTATCACAAAGCTGCTCAGGGTCTTCCTCGTCTCCACACGTACTCGCCCCTCGGCCTCAGACACCACCTACCGCAGAGGGCACGACAGAATGGAAAGACATTGCCGAAGGGGAAGGTATTACATTCGCAACAGGTGATACAGCCCTCCCACTCTACAGTGAAGAAGATGTTTCATATTTCCCCTGTGCCTCGCAGTCACTAACAGCTACACGGTCTCACTGACGCACACATGGCCAGTATCTGACGTGCGTTTGATTGTGTCAGAGGTGAACAATGAGGATCCTCTCCATTCTTTCTCACCTTGTCTCCTTTCATCCAGCACACGACGGGGGCCGGCTCTCCTGTGATCTCAACGTCAAGTCGAAGTTTGTTTCCAGCCACCACGGTGATGGTGTTCTTGCTGCCAGTGCCGCTGGCGTCCAGGTGGATTTTGGGAGGATCTTTCGAGTGAGTAAGAAAAATATCATTTAAAATCTAACCAGCCCTTTTATACGAGATTATAAATGAATCAGGAGTTGTGCTGATATCCAGCCAGTGTCAGCACATAACATATATCCTCATTAAAAGAAATATATAATCAAATAAATAAAACATTTTACCTTGTCTGGGAACATACTCGATCTTAATTTCTATAGAAAAAACATAAACAAGTTTGTTTAATTGTAATAATAAATAAATATATACTTTATTTATTAATAAAGAAATAAAATTAGCATAAATAAATAAAAATAATACATAAATTAATTTTTTTTTAAAGCTTCATATTTTGTTTCCTCACCCAGGAAATTAAGTTTGGCTGAAAGAGAAAGTGCGTAGCCATCAGGAACAAAGGTATAATCTCCTGCGTCTGAAGGCTTCACATCATCAATCGTCAGCTTGTGGGTCCTGGAGACATTACCAGATGTTACCAAGGAGACAATACTAGTAACTGTATGACCTGCATTTATGCAAAAGACAGTTGCCCTGGCAACGTACTACATGAAGCAATAATGCAGACAGAGAAACATGCTAGACAGTTTCACCTTGAGTGGCAGCCCTCGCCTCTGCAAATCTCCTGCCACAGGCCGCTCTGATAGAGGGATTACTGCAAGAAACTCTGAATCCTCGGGGTGTGTCCACTGTGTGTGAGTGTGTTTGTAAGTCTGTGTTTAGAGGTTAGAGCCTTACAGATTGCAGACTCGCCATAAAAATGGGTCAAGCAAGTAAGCAAACCCTCTGGTAATGGTTTGCCAAGCCATGTGGCAGACAGTGCTTATGAGTGTGTGACTCCGAGTGGGTGTGTTTGTATGTGTGAAACTGTGCATGACGGATGGGAGGCTTAAAACAACAGACCCGAAGCAGGCTGATGTGTGGTAATACCTTCCAATGTGTGTCATTTTGATGCGATCGCTGGCCTGCACTTCAACGCCATCCTTAAACCATTTTCCTGTCACTTTCTCATCAGACACCTCGCACTTGAATACGGCCTGTTCAGCTGCCTTCACTGTCAGATCAGCGATGCTCTGTAGAACCTCCAGCTCCTTATCTGGAGGGAAACGCAACATATATGGCTTGTAAATATGTCAGAATACAGCTTATTCTAAAATGCTGATGCATACGGTATGGAAAAAAATCAGTCTCTTATGTCGCTCGTATGTGTAGCAGGAAAAAGGGTGCATCATCTGCAAAGTGAGAAAAGTGAAACAAACATGGAAATTGTCTAAATTGTTTGTTTTACAATGACCGTTTAAGGGGAATTTTAGTTTGTAGCAACTCTAAATTACAGGGGAAATTTTTCTACCCCACCTAGATGGTGTCTTCATTACCAGTCAAAAGTTTGGACACACCTTCCTATGGGATTAAATGGAAACTGGTAGTTTGACTGGTAGTGTAATGTCCAATAAAGCTGAATTAAGAGGGGGAGGGGGGGGAGAGGGGGGGGGGGGGGGGGAGGGGGGGGGGGGGG
>JBAMHV010000022.1:19357534-19371532 GCA_037177535.1 Pseudomugil gertrudae
GAGCTGTTTGAGTTAGTGTTTTGTAGGCCAGAAGCAAAGCTTTGAATTTGATGCTGCAACTGGAAGCCAGTGGAGCTGACAGGGAAATACGATTTAATAGATTTTCACTGGAATGAAGTTTTGAAGAAGACTTTAAAGTCTTCACAGACACAACAGCTTTTGTTTATAAGTTCCTGAGGTAAGTTTAACTCCATCAGGATCTTTTAGGTGCTCCTGATGGTTATCAGTGTTGTTTTTCCTGCAGAGGCTGCAGGTGAGTTTCTGTTTCCTTCCTAATGTCTGATTGTTCCAAAAGCTGTTTTCTTTTATCTCCTCTTCACCTTTTTTATCCCCTTTCTGCCTGCATCAACATTATTATGCAAATTCAGAACAAGTTAAAAAGAAAGCAGGGAATAAAAGGATGTCTCAGCTCCAGACAGTATCCTCTGGTTTGTTAGGTCACGCTGGTTTTGTAAATGATCTCTTCCTGACCACCATCAGGTTGTTTCGGTGTCTGATTGAACTCCTGAGACTTTTGCTGCATTTGATGAACCCTAAAATCTGGACGCTCAACCGGTTGATCTTCAACAGCCACACGTTTGACACAGACGGTGGGTAAAACCGAAGCTGCCTCCATGTTTGCTGGGATGTTTTGCTGTTGCTATCAGACTCACACCAATAGTTTTGTGTTTGACCTCGCTGAAGAAACAGAGGAAAATATTCTAACTTGGATCAAATGTACAAATTTAACTGGTTTTCTGGATTTTTCTTGTTCTCTGTCACATATTGGTGCAGGATAATTCCAGCGTGGCATCGCTGTGGTAGCTTATTCGGTGCAATATTGCGTTTTTACTAACAACTTATTTAACAGTTCAATATTCTACACTGCAAAATGGAAATAAGTAAAAATAAACATCTTAAATTAAGGACACACGTGATTATTTTTGAAAGATAAGATAATTATTCTTACTTAGTAGTTTTTTTTATATTTTTTAGTTGATTTGGGAATTTTTAACAAGCCAAAAGTTCTTGTTCTGTTGGCAAATAATTTATTTTATTTAAAGAAAAATTGACCTATTTTTGTCTTTTTTCTTGCTTTTTTAAGCCATGTTTGATATGTACTAATAGTTTTAATTTCAGTTTTTAAGAAAAAGCCTCATCTTTAAGGTGAGTTGCAGGTAAGCTACTTAACATACAGTAACCCTTTTTATGGGTCATTTCACCAACTTGTTTGTTCTGGGACCAGATTCTGACCTCATCAGTGATCGGATCAGTCGCAGGATACAAGGTGAAGCCTCAGAGCCTGAATAAATGTTGCAGAATATCATGTAGTAAATTATTTTAATTTTTTTTAAATATTTATTATTATATTTATTATTTTATTATAATTATTATTATTATTTTTATATTATTTTAATTTATTTTATTATCATTAGGCTTAAACAGCTATCACTTAGAAATGTTTGTTGTATTAAATAGAAAAATTCATGCTGTTTCTGCCCAACGAGGTCATTTTAGATTTAGTTCCCACATCCACAAAGCTTTCCATCCTCTAAATTAGCTCTGATTGCTAACTAAGCTGGAAAAGACAATACCTTCTTTTACGACTGAAAGTTTGCAAACTGCACAGGAATCTCCATAATCTGAGAAGATCCCGGGGGTGTTGACTGCCTGTGGCTGCACACAACACTTTATCTGTAGATGTGACACATCTGTATTTACCGTGTGCATTTAGCTGCATTAATATAGCAGAGCTAAAACAGGCTCACAGAGTGAGCAAACACACTGAGCGAGATTTGCCTGTGAAGTGAACACCTACTTTTTTTTTACAGCTGATTTAATTTATGGTACTAAAAATGAACTCTGAGTGCTAATAAAAGAAGACATAGAACAATGAGCAGTGTGTGTGTGTGTGTGTGTGTGATGCATTTAGCAGCAGCACAGTGGGGATCATGCATCTCCACGCTCAGTCGCATCACCACAGAAGCTCACCGCTTCTGTGTTTCAGTCTTACCCTCCTCATCTGCTGGCTTCTCTGAACGAGGAGAAACAAACACCTTGTTTTGATCTTGAGGACATAAAGACAAGAAGGACGATGACATGGAGTGTGTTGTCCTTACCCTTGCCTGAGAATGAGAGAAAGAAGGAAAGTGCATCAGAAATCTGAGCGTCTCTTTCTAAATATTAGTTTTTAGTGGTCACTCGGGTTGACCCTAAATTACTGTCTGCATAACTCACACTCCACCAGGC
This sequence comes from Pseudomugil gertrudae, assembly GCA_037177535.1. NCBI lineage: Eukaryota > Metazoa > Chordata > Actinopteri > Atheriniformes > Pseudomugilidae > Pseudomugil > Pseudomugil gertrudae. The sequence continues at coordinate 19,359,764 of JBAMHV010000022.1, forward strand.
CTCCCCAGAGCACGGCTCGTGGGGTTCAGATTCAATGTCGTAAAAGTGCTTACCAGCAGGGGCTGCTGCAGCATCATCGCCCTTGGCTTCTGCAATTAAACAACAATTATGCAAATTAATTAGTACATCCTCATTATTTCATATCGTGCAGCACCAGCAGCACAGTGTTTGCACCGTCACGGCTTTAAAAGGCTGAGACGGCTTAAAGAGCCACATCTTGTGATCTGAATCCTCAGGAGGAAATAACTCATAATCATTTCTTTACATAACTGAAAGCATTTTTATCAGCACATTAATCTATAATGCAGAATATGATGCAAGTTCTCTATTTTTATCCATTTATGAACAATAAACCCTTCTCCATGTGATGTGTATATCCCTACTAAACATCTCAAAATCCTTCAAATTGCTCCACATAATATTTATTTTTAATAAACTGCTTAATTTGAATAACATAAACACACATTTACAGGATCCCACAGAGGGGGAAACACATGAGGACAGCCCTGTTTGGTGCACCTCTCCCTGATTTCTGTAGGGACCGCCTCTGGCTAGAGAGAATATTGGATTTCAACAAGGGAATACTGCATAACTCAAAGGAGCCAGGTTTATACAGACAGTGAGGCTGGGATAAATATAAGTAACATTTTCAAAGATCATGAGGAATAATTGAGCTTTAAGTTTTCTGAAAGGGGCAGCCTCAAGACAAATGTGCATTTGATAGGATAAGTACATCAAAGTTCCAGGATCCCAAATCTAGGTTACTTTAGAAGCTCAAGGGTGTCTAATGAGATGGTAGATTAGGCATGAATTTCTTTCTGCTAGATAAACTCCAGCACACAGCTGCACAGTTATAATTTAGGTATAGCAGCATTCACATCTGAGCCATCTATTTTCAATAATTTCACGTCTGCGCCCTCGTCTGGGCCACGTTTAAATGTTAAAATTGGTTCCAGCGCCTCACTTTGCCAGGGATGTGGAGTGGAGGCAGCAAAGCATATTAACAGGCTGAGCCACAGAAATGGATGTGGACACCGTCATGACGGCTATCGTCTCTCCAAAACCACCAACAACAAGCCACAAGTGAAGCTGCAGAGCGTCCCAGGAGGCTGCTTAACTTTAGGTCTAAGATATCAAGGCTCGGCCTTGGCAGTCTTCTTGAGATCCGGGCCCGGCACACTATGTTTGGCACACCGGTGGGCAGGCGACACTTCTATTTTGGATATGGTTTGTTTTTCAGGCCACAATCTCTTAATACCGCTGTCAGCACTTCAATCTAAGAGAGGATCTGTGAGTCACCGAGCTGTAAAAACTTTCTTCAGGTTCCTGCTGAACCATCTTTTCCACGTCTTACTGTAAATGAGGGTCGTCACACACTTTCTGATTACTTTTCTGGTCCCTACGTTTTTCATGGGGCGCTGATGCCACGGCGAGAGGGTTTAAATGTCCAACTTGGCTTTTATCTTAGCAGACGACTGGAGGATGGTTTCTGAAAAACAATCCTGATCCAGTAAGCCTACTGGGACACTAAATAAACCTTATTAAATCACCATGGAAACAAACTCCCGCTGATTTCAAATGTGTTTGATTAATAATATAATCGTCTTGCAAAAGACATTTGATATACAGAAAGAATCCGCTGCAGCGAGGCCCCACTGGTGTCTCCTAATCCAAGAGAAATATAACAGTCTGGGGGTGAAATATTACATATCAAAGACAGCTCATAAATATGAATAAAGCCCGTTAGCTTGATATGAAACTACAATAAATTATATCTACTCAAAGATCAGCCTCTTGTCTACAAAAGGCTGCCACGCCTGTCTTCATATTTTTAATTTTATTGAAAATAATTGTGTAACGTTGAGGACATTTTAATGATTATACCCTGCAAAGCGTTGCGAGCACACGCGGTTCAGAGCATTGCACAAAATGATATGAGCGAAAGACGTCAATGTTTTACGAGGTTTAGCATGACTGTTTAAACTTTTAAAACCTGAGGGGGCCTATGGGGGACTTTCAGAGCAGATGGTGGCAAACTGTGCCAATTATTAACCAAATTGTTCTATCTGTCTAAATGTACTCCCTAATTTTGCTGATTGACTGTGAATCATTGCCAATAAAACCTTAAAATGACTTAAACAGTTATGATGCAAGGTTAACGATATGTGGTCGTAAATCTCATAAACATCCAATAATTTTCACTGGAGGAGGTGAGACGGGGCCAGATGAAACTTAATCAGTGTATTAGACAGTATCACATCCTTTCATCAGCTCTGAACAACTTAATATTTCCATAAACACATCCTGCTGTATGTGCACATCTTATGCACATGCAGGTGACTTCAGGGCTAAAGGCTGCTCACACTGAGGTCTGACAGCTATCGTATTTAAATTAGCCGCCAGTTAAAACTGCAGTTTAGTATTTAGACCTGTGTGCACATATAAGACATATACATATACATATAAGACCTTCTGAGCACATAGAAGCAATTATTTTGCCCAGCAGGGGACAACAGGTGCAAGTTAGCTGCTATGCTAACCCTGTGCACATTTGCATTGTGTATTTTATACTTATTATCATTAATATATTTGTTTGATACGATCTGAAGAGCATTCAAAGTTGATTATTCTTTCGCACAGGTGCCCAAGTTCGGTCCTCAAGAGCATCCTGTAACTTTGAGATGCAACCTTTATTAAACACAGCTGAATCAAACGAACAGCCTCTGCAGAGCTGTGGGAATTCAGGTATTTTATCCAGCTGTGTTGGAGAAGGGATGCATCTAAAAGTTGCAGGATGGGGGGTCTTGGGGATCTGTTTTACTGTGATAATTCACAAGAGGAAAACACTGAATTTACCAGAAAATGGTGTAAGAACATGTCCGAATACGGACTCCTTTAGCATATTAAATGTATATTATGGTAACGGTACAGTTTGAGAAAGACTGAAGAAGAATGGCTTGTTTGGAAGTGTTGCAGGAGCGAGCCTCTCCTCTACAAAGGCACAGCTTAGGTTTGCAGAGCGGCATCTACACAAGCAACAAGACTTTAATATCCTTCAGACAGACAGGAACAAGGAGGAGATATATGGTCCGAATGCACAGTAGCGCATTTGGAGAAAAGCAAAACACAGACGCCTCATCCCAACCGTGCAGCACGTTTGTCAACGATATGAAAACATGATGATAAAACATCATAAAATGGCTCATAACAATAAAACCCAGTGAGATCTCGAGCGCTGCTCCACTCCAAATGTGGGGCTTAGAGATTCTCTGCAATCATTTTCCTCTTTGTGCAGTAAATTGACTCCATGCAAAAGAATTTCCAAACCCTCAAGGTCACTACTACCTCATCCAGGCATAATTATGCAGGGATTTTATACCTGTTATCAGTATCATTCTGTCATGTCTAATTTACAAGCTCTGCATTGCCTACATCCCCATTCAGGTAGGTCTCGCTTTTCCTTTCTGTGTGTATAGGGTGGAATATTTGATGCAGGTGAGCAAAGAGAAAATGTCAATTATTACACATCAAAAATGTCACACAGAGAAAATATTTATAGCTGTTCAAGTCATGTGATAGTAGGGTCTTTATGATTATTTATCACGTAGAAATGACAAGCAGAGCCTTTTTTAAAAAGGAAGGGGGTGGCAGAGTAAAAGGTAAACTGACTTCATGCTTTAGAAAAGGTTAAACTAAAATACCTGGATGTTTTGAGCAGTTCTGGTGCGAATAAATGGAATCAAGGCTTTTAAGCCAGTTTTAATGTTGAGGATTGATGTTGGTGTCTAACAGAAAACATCTGGTGCCTTATTAATCATGTTTTATCACACCGGTAACCCTCTGGTCTGCTTTTGTTCTTACACATCGTGTCCAACGTCGGTCAACTGAGAGCAACAAAGCGAGGTTTAAGTCAATCCATCTTTCTATCAGATGGTTTTATTGTTGCACGTGGTGCACAATATGATAAGAAACCTTTTTAAAAAGTCTTTTTTAGGCCTTTTTAAACTTCTGCCTTATCGAATCAATGCAATGGAACCAGTTAGTAAAATGTCTGGTAAGGAGAAATATTCTTTTATGACCCTGATCTTGTGAACTTCAAGGTGACCAAAGTTTTCCACAAGGAAGAAGCAATTCAATTCAATTTGCTGCAGTTTCTGCAACGCTGTGATGTGAATCATCCATCCATCCATCCATCCATTTTCTACCACTTTTTCCCTGAACGGGGTCGGACTGGAGCCAATCCCAGCTCACAATGGGCGAGAGGTGGGGTACACCCTGGACAGGTCGCTTGTCCATCACAGGGCCAACAGACATAGACAGACAACCAAGCACACACACACTCACTCCTATGGGCAATTTAGAGTCTCCAATCAGCCTATCCCCAAGGTACATGTCTTTGGACTGTGGGAGGAAGCCAGAGTACCCGGAGAGAACCCACGCTAACACGGGGAGAACATGCATACTCCACACAGAAAGATTCCCGGTTCGACCCTGCCCCGTCTCAGGCTTCAACCGGCAACCTTCTTGCTGTGAGGCCACAGTGCTAACCAACTGCTCCACCGTGCAGCCCGTGATGTGAATCAGTTTTCTGCAAATATGTACTAAACTCAGTTACATTTGCCTTTTTCCTGGAATTATCCCTCTTTAGGGGGTCAGCACATGACTGATGGACCCAAATGAAAGATGATTTTATTTAAAATCCCCCAAAAACAACGAGGCACAAAACCTGTTGCGTTTCGTCATTAAAACCCTTTTCATAGTAGCAGGTACAGTATTTCTGGCTCATCTTCCATGACAGCGGAGGGCTGGTTGTAAACATTTAGAGAAGAGAAATATCCCATACATGAAAGGCCAGGACCCCTAGGACCAGAATTAGGAAATGTAAAAGCAACACAAAAGCCATTTTCACACATAAAGTCTTGAAAACATTTAGAGAATTTGGGCTGTTGTCTGTTTGCACACACAAAACCCGGCAGGAGGTGAGTTCTCACAGCTGGATTAACTCACACATGGTTCCTGGATGGAGCGCACAGGAGGCAGAAGCTGTGGAAAAGAGGCTGCTACTAAAATCACAGGGGTTTGTTTATGTCATGCAAGTATCACCAGGTTTATGGGCTTCATTTTAATTGAGCTCATGAAACCTGGATTTTCTGTGTTCTACTTCTGATGGCTGTGTTTCCTGATTTATTTTGCACATCTGTGTCTTTGTGCATTCGGCTTAGTGTCGCTTCCTCACACCTGTTCTGTGAGGAAACACCTCGTTCACTATTTATATATCATCACATGCCAGATAATCGTCTCTGCGTATCGATCATTCCGATCTCCTTACCTAAGCATGTTCTGTTTAAGCCCCATTTGGATTCCTGTCTTTGAACACCGCCACATCAGTGCTTTTAACTTTATTATTGTCCTTTCCGGCTGCCCCCCATCCGTAAACCAGCGTTTTGATCCTTTACTTGACAGGAAAGGGTAAAGAATCATTTATATGGAGAGTTTTATTGAGCTGACTGGGTCAGTCGGGTCCTTGTTGGTGTTTTCACACACAAACACCTATAATGTCTGGCACATGCATAGAAATAACTAGATGAATGTTGCATGAAGAGATAAACTGCATGATAGAGCAGCGTTCCTTTAATAAAGCTCCGCTCCAGCATGATTTATGCAGTATACTGAGACGTAATGTAAACTGTTTGGATTAAAAAAATAAGCCTAATTCAGATAAATGCATTTACAGATAAAGCAATCAGCAGCATCTCCGTTAGTGATGTTTGATTATTGTGAAGGTTGGGTAAATGTATTTCAGCCTCATTTTATTCTCCTCTAATTACATGCATGTGACCTGTCTCTCCTCAGCCCACTCGCTGAGATTTTCCTGTTGTTGCTAGCGCTTCCTCCACCACTGTCCGCTCCATCCTGCTCATTTAAAGCTGAGTGCAAGCCGCTGAGTCACCAGCAGGACAACTGTGACCCCTGACCCCTCCGTGATGATGCTGGAGGTAAAACACAGCAGATGAACGCTCTGTCTGCGAGGATCCATCCAGTCTCTCATTACCGTTCATGCTTGGTTGACAGTCTTCTCTGGCCTAAATAATTTCACTCAGCAGCCGTCTGTTTCCGTGTCTTCCAGGTATCTGTTAAACGTGATAGCGCGCCTTCCTTTTTACTTGATGCAAATCCCTACTCTCAGCACTTTCGGTCCCGTCGTTTCTTTGTCCTACTTCGATCTGATTTGACTCACTTCTGAAGGAAAAAAGGGCTGAGCCAAACGGAGAGCGGAGAGGAAAAGACGAGGAAGAAAAGAGGACAAAAGGGTTCAAGGAGGATTGGCTTCTTTTCCGCTCCACCGTTTATATTTAATAATAACTAACATGTGAGATGTTTGTTTACTCTGAAAACTTAATACATCCGTTTACATTTATACTCTCTGCTTCAGTCATTTTAAACCTTTTATTATTTCCAAAACATCATAACTTTAGACTTATGGGGCAGCTGTAATATGATAATAGCCATAAACTGATTAGTGATAAAACTTAAGAGAGGGTGAATATTTAAGCTTTGTTAACAGAGAAAAGCAGCTGGCTCTGGGATTCCTCTCCCACTGCTCATACGGAAAATATAAGCATACATATTTGATTCTTAGCTGAGCTTTAAGCTTCCGGACGGCATGTGATGTTCCATATGCGACACATTATTTATTCACAGTTTTGCACTTTAAAGAAGGGTCATTTCCTACTGTGTGTACCAATAATGATATAAAACATGTGTACGTACTGGTGAACTCACTGGTATTTGTAGTTTTGCTCTTATTCATGGTTCAGATCAAAAGTTTTCATGATGGGAGAGATATCTACCTCTAAATGCTCCAAATGTTTGATGTGGATATCATGAAGCGCCACAGAGCTGATGCTCGATGAAAGAGTTCCTCTCCATCTTTAGTTTAGAAAACATTTGGTGCTCTAACCCTGACAGATTGTGCTTGAAAGGTTATCAGGGCACAAATGTTTGCAGTGACGGCAAAGACAAAAAGGCACTGCCGGGCACCTGGGGTCGTAGGAAGGACAGGACAATGTTCTATGTGAGACCGTCCGGCTCTTTTTCTATGGAAGAGGCTCCTTGCAGCATCTCAGCAGCTGCCTAAAGGCTCAGTCAGGCAGCTGCTATCAGTACCAAGACCAGAGTCTGAGAGTTTAACCGCAGCCGTCAGCATCAGCTGATGTCATCGTGCCCTAAAAAGATAATTCCCTTTTTCAGAGCTGGAGAGAAAAACTATGACCTGTATCAAACATTTTCTTCTCCGTACATGAATCACCACCCAGGCCCGACCTGATCATCACCTCTACCCGTACATCTGCTCATTATTGAGTTTGGGAGAGAACATAATGGGGAAGCAGAAGAACCACGCCAGGTAGCAGGAACTGGAGGCTCTTACAAGCAGCCTGAGTCAGTAGAAGGCAGACACAGATGCTATGGAAAGTCCTCACACAGACGAGCATAAGAGGAATTACAGAGAGAGCCCGTTCAGTCTGAATGAAGCCACAGAGGAAGTAGTACAGTAGGTTGATCCGTGGGATGCTGCTGGCTCGCAAGTTCCGTGTTGTTTAACCCTGATTGGGTTAACTGGGTGAACAAGCTGTGGAGATCACTTTGACTTGAATCAGGTGTGTTTTTGTTGGGAGGACATCGAGGACCGGATTTGGAGAAGCCTGCTATATTGGTCCTGCTTTAGGTTGATTGGCCATATTTGGATTCTCGCATGCAGCCACATCAGAAATGACATTTTCAAATGGTTGATGAGGTATGATAGGTTGATGTGGTTGTTTGGTAATGAAGCTACTAGAGAACAGTGCAGTTTTCAGAGTGCTGATGTTGTTTTTTAGACAATAGCAAACATGGTGACATGATGAGCATGATGATTTTCATTCCCAGGAGAGATCAGGCAAGTCGTGGACCGTGCTGGTCTTCCTGGTCTGTACAGTGTAACAGGTACGGGTCATGTGTGTCCTAAAAAACTAGCTCAGTAGCTACTGGATCGAAAACGTGGTGATGAAAAATTGAAACTCACTGGTACTGGATTTCCACAGTGCTTCTGTTTATTCCCCAACCTTATAAAACCCGGTTGGACGGCCTCTGTCTTGCAATACATTAACAAAACGGTGGCTAAACAACCCGCATGCCACAAGGAGACTAATAAGTAAGAAGGGCAGAGAACGATGTAAAAGCATCCATTCCCTACAGAGTCGTATTCCAGTCTGCTGGGTGCAGACTGATGTCATCACAAGTAGTGGACAGCCAAAGTGTTCATTAAGAGCCATTCCCCAAGTACGACTGTTACAACAGGCATGACTTTAATCGTGATTTCTTCTTCTTTGTTCCTTTTATTTGTTGCTCCTGAGTTAACTCTTAAAGTCTATCCAATGGATCACAAGTAAAAGCAACACCGGGAATGGTGACGATGCCGAGCTGAGAGCAGCTATTCTCTACTATTATGTTTTTAATTGTTATGCCAGTTTACAACAGCTCTGTACTGGGTTGTGTTTTGGACTCACCAGTCAAGCTGTTGGAAGAGAAGAAGATAATGGCTAAGCTCTCATCTCCACACACCCGTCCCGAACACTGACAGCCCCACAGAGCTCAGACTGAAGCATGAAGGAGATTCTGCAGGTGCTTTGTTTCCTGCAGCAGTTAGACTGGAAACCAGCACTGCTCCCAGTACACCATAAACACAACCAATACAAGCTCATACAACTTACACATGTAGTTATTCTTAGGTTTTAAAAGAACAAGTATCATTGCGAGGGAACCTGTGTGGAATCTGCATGTTCTCCAGCATGACAAGCCCCGCCCCCCTCTCCAGGTAACAGGAAGTACAACTCTACCCTGTTCCGCCATGTTTGTAGCTTGATAGCAGCAATACGCTAATCTCCCGGCAGAGAAACATTTTATTGGTAAGTTTACTAGAAATGTCAACGTATCAGATTCACCAATTTGATTACAGGAAGTCCACGACCATATTTGGCAGCACAGAAAATACTGTGATGTAATAGATAAAGAAACATAATAGAGAAAATATAGAGATTTTATAAATAAAGATTTATCAGCAGCATCAGGAAGGAATAAATTCACATTTTCTGCATTCCTAAACACTTAGAAATGCACAAAAACATGGATTTAAAGGCTAAAAAGTGCATTTTGCATAAAATGTCCCCTTTAAATAATCTGTTTTCTAAACTTAGTTTTCACAAGAAAATAAGATAAATGATCCCATTTTCATGAGAAAACAGTGATAAAGACCAAACGCTCGTAGTAGCTCTCGGCATCCGTAATACCATCTGATGACTTTATATATTAATGGATTTCCTTTTATTTTATTGTTAAAGACATAATTTACACCAAAATGGTTTGACAGTACCCTGCAAGCAAACATGAGTAAGTGTGTAATTCAGAAAAGAAGCAGATTAACATTGCAGTGCACTCTCTCTGGCGCGCTCTTCCCGACTGGCTTTTGAAGGGTAACCTCTGTGGAATGCGCTTCGTTAATCTCTCTTGACATTTCCCTGTCTTCCTCTGCTGCGTACGTCTCCTGCTTGTTCAGGCAGTTAAGCCAAAGGAGTCAGGCCAAGCCAAACATTTGAATCTTGAAATCTTTCTCTCTCTCCTCACTGAACAAAGCTAAAAAGGGCATAAATTCCTCATGTGCGTTTGTCTGGATGTGTGTCCTGGTGGAAGCTGAACAGCTGTGGTGCTAAACTGAGTGATCACTCTGCTGGAGAAGAAGCTCTTCTCCTGGTTTGGTTTCTGCTGGAGCTTCATGTGGACGGTCTGCTGGATACATTAAGTCACTTAAGCACGTCTACAACCGTGAGCTATGACAACAGCAGACGTGTTAAGTAGACACTTGGGCCAACGCGGCCTCCTCTTTGGCTGAGCGCAACAGCAATTGGTTGTAACGTATTCCCACTGCTCACGCTTTATTAACGCAGCCTGCTGGCCTTTACACAGCACCCCAGCAATGCATTTCCACGTGTTAGTATGTGTGTTTCACTGCAGTGTAAATGGATAGGCAGCATATCTGCTGTTATAAACGAGCTTTAGGAGTCAGAGAGTTGCTCTAAATGTGAAACTCTCCACAGAACAAGATTCTGCACAGTTGCATATTATACAAAATATGCAATAATTCACTGATTATTCCACATCTGACCTGTTGGGTTGAAAATACAATCAAACTTATGTAAAGTCAATATTTCTTTTGCAGAAGAGAGCCGTGAGGATTATAACCGGGAGTGGATATAGCTGTATTTATACAGCTAAATTTACTTAAATTTAATGAATTGGTAGAATTTATTTTTTAAAAATGATGTATAAAGCACACCAGAAAGCCTTGCCAACTAATATTCAGAACAGATTTATAAAAAAGAGAAAGTATTTATAATTTAAAAGGAACAGAGGTCTTTAAAAAACACAGATTCAGAACAGAGACGATGGAAAGGTGTCAAGAAATCTAAATCTATGAATGTATTTATAAAAAATGTCAAGTATTGTTTGATGAAAATGTGTGAGATTGCAGAGTAGCATCTTCTATATCCGTTGTATGTTATTTACTATGTTATAAAATAGAAAAGTGGCTGTTACAGCTTTTATGTGTTATTAGAAATGTTAAATTGTGAATAAGTTGCAGACACCATAGGTTTATTCTTCTTTCTGCTCCCTTTTATTCATGATATTTCACTTGAATGTTAAATTGTTATAACCTTTTAACAAACTAATAAAATAAATAAACAGAATATCTGTTGTTTTACATCACGGGGCATCGACAAAGGCAATGAAAAAGAGTTGTAAGCATAAAATACTATGCAGCATTATGTGCAAGATGGTGTTTTATTAGAACAAATCAGCATCTTCTAATGAAAAGATTTTCTTTGCATACTGCATGGCACGAGTATAGGTAGGCACATCTTGAATCGGTCACATTTCCCGACTCTTCCATGCATAAATGACCTAGATTTATTAAAAAGCAAGGGCTCCTGCTGTGCACAGCTTTCTCCCGGGTACCTAGCGATTTGCAATCAGATCCTTGGCCAGGAATGCTGATGTTATTTTGTGAAGTTGCTGCGGATGCAGCTTTATTTCTTTTCATATTCAGCTCACAAATGCAGCTGCAGGCTTGACTTTTTTTTTCAATAAGCGTGACATATTTGGAACTATTAATATTTGCCTTAATCTTAACTGAAGCTTTACTCTTGCTGCAGTAAAACCGCTTGATGCTGTCACCTCAAACTGGATTACAAACATTTGCTCGGTTTCATCAGTTTAGAAGGGATTCGTAACTATTTTATGAATGCACGCAGGTTTGGATAATAAAAGCCTTGTTATTACTATTATATGTATTATAATTGTTGCTTAGACATACGAGAAACACAACAGATTGTTGTTTAGCAGCCTCTACTTACTAGGAAGTTGCTACATTTGCCTGTCTGACCCGTCATCAGAATGTAGGAGTTCAGGTTTTCATCATATGCAACGGCTTAGATATTCATTTTAACTGTTTTGATTGATACCCTCAGATGGTTTGAAAGCTTTTGTTGAAGCATGGCATTTGTATTGAAGTCAGTTCATTGAAATTAGATATGAGCAGTTAATCCGGAGCACGTCTCCATCCTCCATATTAAGATCACATCACAGAAACCTGCCATTATAAAGGAGATATATGATGCTTTTAAATCCTTTTAACATGTAAATCATGAATTTATTGTCTGTATAAAGCAGAACCGC
>JBAMHV010000022.1:19422595-19436870 GCA_037177535.1 Pseudomugil gertrudae
ACCCGGCTCAGGGAGCAGAACCCGGCTCAGGGAGGGCAGCCATCCACCTCGACTGACGGTGTGGAGAGGACAGGAAATACAGAATAACATGTAAACAACATTAACACTGCAGTTTTTATTCAGTAAGACCTGCAGACAGAGGAGAAATAGGTTCATGATGTCATTAACACCTGACCCGGGATATTAGGGAGGTTTGGGATCAAAATTTGGATTTGATGCAATCTGTTGGTTTTCATTACGGCTACTTAAGATGAGTTGGCCTGAATTAACGTGTTGAACTGAATTAAAAATCATATTTAAACTGTTTTACTTGACTTTCTAAAAATGTAAAAGAAAAATAGTTTATGTAAAGTTTTTTACCATGTGGTATAATTATTGGAATGCAGATTGAATCCACTATGACAGGTATCATTTATTATACAAAGTTTTACCGTAAAGTGATGCAATAACTGTGTGTCAAGTTTTATAATAAACATTGTTAAAGGGTTAAATTAATTTCTATACTTCTACTTATCCATATTTTACATGCTGCTAATTTACTATTTAGTAATAAAATAACAATCTTTTGCTTTTGAATGGTTTGTATGGACGCCTCTTTTAGATCAGTTTGTGTTTATATTACAAACCAGCCAGAAAATCTGCAGTGTCTTCAGTTATTTTAGCTACTTTATTATTAACTAATTCTGTTTCATTTATTATTGATCGTAATCTGAGAAGAACTAAGTACTTCCTGTTGTTTTTCTGCATGCGACTCACATGACACTAATCTTTAAAAAGAATGATTAATACTGCTTTAACTGAGTTCTGAGTTGGGAATTTACATGATAAGAGTGAAATACTGTAATAAGATGAAAGTAAACTGTGTCATTTTACAGTACAAACTTGTTTAAAGTGTTTTAATTGATGAGCTGGTTAAACTTCACCCCCTCCTCCTCCACAACCAGCCAGCAGGTGTCTGTTTGAGGTGAATAGCTGAGGGGAAAATAGGACCTCTGTTCTCCGCCGTCCTGTGAAATGAGCTGGAAAATGAGGGGCGGGCCGCCACACCTCCTTCTCAGGACCTGCTGCACTCCTCTTTTGGCTCCATCACTGTCTCCTACCCTCTCGATCCATGTTGTTTGAATACAGCTGCGACGTATGAATTTAACAGGCTGCTTAAACAGGCCAGCGATCTGTCTTTGAGTCCCCCCCCTTCCTCCTCGGACCACCCCAACCTGACCTCGCAGAGCCAAACTCACTCAGTCCCTCATTCAAACTCAATCTGCTTTCAGCTCCTCTCAAAGCCTGTTTTATGGCCAAAAGACTTGCAGACAACTTTAAGCCTAATTTTCTCTCCCTAATGCTGCAATCGACTAAGTGCTGGAAGATGGTGGTCTCCTCATGTGGGCACTAAGCTTATCTGGGGTTAGGGATCCCCTCCCTATGCTGCAGATTTAAGTCAGTGGTCCTTATTCATCCACTTCACACACTTGCGCATCAGGGGTGTCAAACTCCCGTCCTCGATGGTATCCAGCAGGTTTTTGTTGCTCCAACACAGCTGATCAAAATAAACAACGAGGTTGAGAAGAACCTGTTGGGTCTTGCATCAGGTGTGTTAGTGCAGGGAAACAACTAAACCAGCCAGATGCCGGCCCCTGAGGGTTGGAGTTTGACACCCCCTGGTTTAGAAAGTTTTACTTAAACAGTCACTGGTTTTATGTTTTCCAGTAAATATTGTCAACCTGTTTATTTTAAATGCTGTTGGTGTGATTCAGTTCACTATATATTAATAATTGTTAATCAGGTCACTTATTATGATGTAAATGGAGTAATGAGGTGCTAATTAGGGGATTCCCTTTAAATATCAGGCCCACAGCGTTCTCAGGTGAGATGTGCTGTGTGGTGGAGGTTTTGGGGGACGTGTAAGTACCTTAAGTGTCAACGTTTACTCATATGTACAAAAAACTTAATCTGAATTTAACTAATAACTTACACTGATTTTACAGGGGACCTGCGTTATGTCGTGGAAGTTGTCATATTGTGGAAAAGAATAAAATAAGAAGGAAAGGAAAAAGTTGCCAGACTGCTGATCATTTTAAGAGGACAACATAAACAGTTAGATGTAGAGGAGGATCAGAAAGCATGAGGACAATGTGACTGAGGTTTGTATGCACATACAAATTCCAGATCAGAACTTTAGTTTATGAATGCATCATAACATTTATGAGCATTTATACCAAGCAGAGGAGACGTGCAGGAGTGTGTGTTTTTTATTTGTTAGTGTGTGTATGTATGCAGAACCAGAAGGTAAATCCTTTTGTCTGTTATATGATTAGAAATGAAAGAACTAAATATATTTTGGGTCTGAAATGTTTATTTTTTGTGTTTCACTTTCAGGATCAGATAGGCTAAACACTTATTTCCCAGCAACACTAAAGAGAAAACTAACTGGTTTCAGTGGGATCTCCTCTTTTTTTACTTTGTTCGGGTTTTTTGTCTGAATGGGTGAATTTTCCTCCACAGCCAGGACATGAAGATTAGTTTAAAGCTTTGGCATTTTAACTAAATCAAAGGTGAATGACAGGAAACTTTGAGATAACATGTATTTTGACCATTGGCAGCCACCGTCCTGCGCTTTAACGAGTGATGCATATGTTTTCTGTCTGTCATTTATAGCTGGTCTAAATAAAGGCTTTAAACAAATAAAATTAATTGTTTTATTAACTTAAGATTAATTTCTTTATGTTTAATTATTTATTTAATATATTTTTAGGCATTTTTATGAAGTTCTGTACAGATATTTTATTAATTTAGCTCACGTTTGTTTTTATTAAGGGTGTGTGATTTAGTTTATTCTCCAGTGTTCTCCTCATGGGGATCCTCCACGCTGGGGGTGCTGCCTTCATGTCTGGGGTTGGTGGCATGGTGATTGCCCTCAGACCTGGGAGTCTGACAGCACAGCCTTACAGCAGCGGGATGGAGCTAGGTGACCTAGGACCTAGGTGGCTCCTAGTGTGGATGCATCCCAACAATAATATTATTTCCTCACATCAACATCAGTACCGAGCCAAATGTTTTTACTTCTTTATTTATTCATTTTTTAATATAATATATTATATATATACATAATATATATATATATTATATAACTAATATATTACTAGTTTCAGTTAAAGAGACAGAGGTTAGGGAGTCTTATTGGTGGTGTCTATCTTTGTGTGTGTGTTTATGCCTGAGAGCCGGTGAATGTAATTTGGGGGGGTAACATTGCTATGTTGTCTTTTTGTGTCTTTTTATTTAACTGATTTTATCATGTAAAGTACTTTGTGTTGTGGCAGGAAAAGGGCTTTATAAATAAATAAAGTTTAAAGATTGTCCTCAGACTCACAGCCCTGCACGTTTTAGATGTTGCTCTGCTCGTACACACCTGGTTAACTGCATTTCTTCAACAACTACCGTAGTCTTCCTCAAACTTAAGTGAAATGGGTGTGATCGTGGATGATCCAGAAAACCTTCGGGAGTCTCTGCTTACTGTAGAGATGGAATGAGCATCGTGTGCTCGTGATGCTGGATGCAGGGCAGCTTTTGCTTTGGTGGAAATAGCTGTTTTTATTTAAAACGACAGCTTCTCATCGTTTTCTGCTCAAACCGTGACTTCAGAAATTGGATGGATTTTCTTGGTGCGTGCGTCTCATAGCTGGTGGAAGGCAGTTTCACTTCTTTGTTGAAGAGGTTGTGAATAATTGATGCTTGGCTAAAATCGAGTCCCGGTGATCCCAGCATGGTGTCGGTGGAGCCGACCATTTAACTCCCATTTGAAACCCGACCTGCCATTGTAGCTTTAAATGTGTGAAAAGCCACCTGTAATGACTGTGTCAAATACAATCTGTATCTCTGCTGGTGAGTGTGACCCCATTGTGACCGTCAGAGGGGTCCCACGGGAGTGTGTGAAAAGTGTGTCTACCTCATGAATGCATGAAGTGTGTGTTTGTGTGAGGAGCCAGCAGCAGGCAGAAGGCCAGGGCCTGTTGTCTGACACTGATTTGTAAAGGGAGACAATACGGCTCATTGACCTGCAGGCTCCACTGTCTGTTGCACATACCTCACCCAGCCCTCCCCGATGGCTTCGCTGCTCTTTAAACACAGGCAGCAGATTGCTGCAGGCGCAGGGAGGGGAGCGCCGTGGTGCATGGGTTGCTTTGACAATGAAAACACACACAGAGGGCCAAAACATTCACAGAGAATCGCCGGTTTGATGGATTTATTCTGCTTAAATATGTCGAAAAGCTTCCGTTTCTAAAACTTGTGAGCAAGTAAAAGTCAGGAGAATTTTATTTTAGTGAAGCCAACTTTATTTGTAAAAGCACGTTCTGACAGTAATCACATAACAAAGTGCATAAGAAATAACTATATATAATAACTAAAATGTTAAAACATTAAAAAAAATTTAAATATTAAATAAAAAATCAATAAAAAATTAAACCAATACATTAATAAAAAAAACCAGCAATAAAAGCAAACTCATACTGGGTGAAACACCAACTTATTTTATTGATTATCCTGTCAGGAAATTAGTGTTTTATTCAGAAACCAAATCAGTTGTTTTGTTTAAAAAATGCCTCATATGGAAACTTTCTGACTGAAGAAAAAAAGCACATAATCCACGTCTGTGAAAAGCTTATTTTGGTTTAAAAACATATCCCAAAGCATGTGATTCACACACTGAAATGAAAAAAGAAAAAAGCATTTTTATAATTAAAATGTTAGAATTTTTTAATTTTGCATAAAAAGTTTTATTATTTTGAAAATTGATGCTCCGTTTCTTTGTTTTTCAATCTAATACTGTTAAGATAGTTCATTATAAAGATTAAATAATCTAGATTTGTTAAGTTTAGACACTTTTTAGGGCTAAATGCATAAAAAATAATCATCTAAAAACCTCCTAATCCATCACATAGCAATGAGAAACTTTCATTATAGACATATTCAGATTAAAACCAGTACAGGGGGCGGATATGTTGAACAAATAAAAACATGTAAAAGTTTAGTTTTATTTTTAAAGCTGTTAATTTATCCACAATTGGAAGTATTTCCTCCCGTTTCAGTGTAAACAAACACCCCTGTCATGCCCATTGTCAGAGTCTGGAGATGACCTTTCCTCTCCTCTTTCCCCTCATTGCCTTTTCTTTTCCTCCCCTCTCTCTTTCACTGTCGAAGACAAGCTGTTGCTCGGTCCCTGCGGGCCACTCCCTCTCTTGTCTGCTCCTCTTCACTCCACCCCTACCTCCCTCTCTCCTCTTGCTCGCCATCTTTCTCCCTCTCCCCACCTGTTGAAGCGATTGTGGCGCAGACCTTATTTGTCTTCATATCTCTCACAAGTGTCCCCACCTTCCTCTCTGGGGTGTTTTCCTTCCCCCTCTGGTTCCCTCCCCTCTCTTTCTTTCCCTGTTGGGTATAAAACTCTGTGAGAAGAGCGAGGAGTGACATTGAGCTGCAGCGCCTCATGAAAAACACGGGTTTGCAGGGATTATCCACCTTGCACTTACCTGCAAAGCACACAGATCCCCCCTCAAGTGACAGAGGGACACAGAGTCTCCTTTTTTGGACTTAAACGGCCCAACAAGCTGTGCAGATGGACAGAGGAATGTCTGTGTCTCTTTGGTGCGAGGAGGATGACCCGATTCAGAACCAGGAGCAGAGGGAAGCACAGCCCCACATCAGGGGGGCTCCTCAGCTTCGAGCCGCCTGGGACCCCAGCGTGTCGGGGCATCGAGTCATCCAGAGGCTGCTTCACGTGGAGGAGCGGTACATGCCCTCCATGCTCTACATCACCCTCATCCAGCGGGATCCAGGCCGCAGGGAGGAGCTCGCCAAATGGGCCCTGGAGGTGTGACCTCCCACTTCCATCAGCAGTAAGGGAGTTCTGTCATCCCACTAAGGTGCTGATGTCATCTGTGTTTCTTTCCTTACAGGTGTGCTGTGAGTGTGGTTGTGATGAGGCAGTCTTCCCCCTGTCAGTGTCTCTGATGGACAGGTTCCTGTCTGTGTCTCTGTCTGCGCCTGTTTCGCCGTACTGCCTGGCTGCCGGCTGCATCCTGATCGCCTCGAAACTCTCAGAGTGTGACACGGTTACTGCTGACACCCTCTGTGCAGCAGCTGAATACAGCTTCCAGCCTTCTAACCTGAGGGTGGGTTTAAATCTGTTAAAGTTAACTTTAATCTCACTCAGATGCTGCTTCAAAGCCTCTTAACTCTGATAGATCCTGGTTATAATGGTTGAAATTCACTTGTAAACACACTAACATACATCCTCGCTGTGTCTGCACCAGGACATAGAGCGTGTCATCCTCGCGACCCTTCGGTGGGACACGGCAGCAGTGACTCCGCAGGACTTCCTCCCACATTTTCTCGCCACCGTGGACGAGATAAAAGACTCTGAGCAGGAGCTGCACTCCACCCTGAGGCGGCACAGTGACACGCTGGCAGCCATGTGCGTCTGTGACGCCCGTTTTCTCGGAGCTCCACCATCACTTGTTGCTGCT
This sequence comes from Pseudomugil gertrudae, assembly GCA_037177535.1. Classification (NCBI taxonomy): domain Eukaryota; kingdom Metazoa; phylum Chordata; class Actinopteri; order Atheriniformes; family Pseudomugilidae; genus Pseudomugil; species Pseudomugil gertrudae. The sequence goes on from JBAMHV010000022.1 coordinate 19,429,117, forward strand.
GCATCACTGAACTGTGCCCTGCAAGGTCTGGGCAACAAAGGGCCCTCGCAGCTTGCTCTCATGACCGAAGAACTGGCGCAGTTGTGCCAAACAGATGTGGTGAGTCTAAACTGAGATTATGTTTATTTAAATTAGGCGCAGAGCTTAAATCGAGCAGTTTTATGATGAATGAAGGGCTCGTTTTGCTGTAGTGACACTAAATGAAAGGCGGTATTGGCATCTTTTACCAAACGTAATCATGTTGTCTGTTTTGCTTTGCAGGTAGTGCTGCAGTGCTACAGTGAGATGGTGGAATATGCACTCAGACTGCGTCTGAGGAGCGGGCTGCAGCCAGGCCCTGCTGAGAAGGGGGAGGAGGTGGAGAACGAACGGCCTGGGACTCCCACTGACATGACAGAAATTGATTTCTAAACACTAAATTAACTGCATAGAAAGAGTAAATCAATCAAAACTCTTTAAGCTCATCAGTCAAACTGATATAAATTGATTATGATCTCATCAAGTTGTTGACATGTTCTTATTTAACTTTAAAATACTTTATTAAGTGACTGTTTATTTATTTGTTTGCGTTATTTATTTGTGAGATTTATGATTCATGTGCCATACTTGATTATTTCTGTTTATTTTGTCATATTTATACCTTTATTTATGACCACGTGCAATTGTTTACTGTTTTTATGTTAATTTATTTAAATTAGTTGTTAAAATAACTTTGTTTGGAGTGCTGAATTTAACATTCAACAAATATATTTTTTCTAACTATTAAAAGAGTTTGTGCAGATTTGTGTATTTGATTAATTTCAGATGGATGATGCCTTCATGTACTCATTTTCACACAAGCTACTGAAGTTTATATATTTTTATATTTTTCTTTTTATTTAATGCAAGAAAATCTGGGCGGTTCATATTTTGAAGTTGTATCTAAATTAAAAAAATGTTATGACAGAATACTTTATCTAAAAATGTTTGTTTACTCACAAATATTATACATATTTTTCCTTAAAAAACTTTTTCCCTCGTCAGATTATCAGATTAAATATTTAGACAAACCAACTTTATTATAAAGCTTTTTAGACCTGTAAGTACTGATCAAAGCGACGAACATAAAAGTTTAAAAGACATAAATAAATAAATATATAATCATAACTAAACAAAACTAATATAATAAGAAACAACTGAAAAAATAAAACAAGATAAAAATAGCTAAATTTTCCATCTTAATCTGTAAATATTATAGAGTTAAACTTGCATGTAATCAGGTCATGCATTTATAATTTCCCTGTGACGTCACAACACTGCACTCCTTATTTCCCACTGTCTTTGAAGGAAGCATACTGGAAAGGCGTGACGTCACTTTTATTCGACGCAGTAGCGATTCGATCTCTGCGTATTGATCCTAAAAACATACATGCGGTAAGATATTAGACATTTAAGCTTTTTCCTCGTGGTTTAACGAGTTATAAATGTAAATCACCTCATTCTTAATGTAGAATTGGTTAAAAACTGCGGGTTAAAAGGGAGGCAGCGTAGTCATTTATATCACCCTTATATCACCTATTAATTCAAATACAATGATCAATTTTAAAAACTTGAGATCACAATCTAACTTTGATTATGTCGCATTAGTATAAAAAGCTGTTCTCACAAGCCAGATGGTTTATTTGTCTCTTTCCGCATCCGTGTTGTTCCTGCCCAGCTATTATTAGCTATTATTAGCTAGCTTAAAATGTGTTTATTAGCTGTAGCTTATCAGAAGAAAATAACTACAGGCCAGCGATAGATGAGTAGTTTCCTCTTTTTGGAGGCTGTTTATAATGTAGAATAAGAACAGGGTTGCTCTACATCTGTCTATATATGTATATGCTGTTGGTATAACTTAGTTATACACTTAGTTATATAAACAAGATCTAATTTAACGTGTGAGAATCATGCTGCTGTAATCTAAACGTGGACCAGAACATAGAAGATATTCTATTGTTGCTGTTTACTCTTGTTTTGGGCACTAAGTGATGTCTCAGTCCCAGATAAGAGACTGATTAAAAGGAGGTTCTGGATCCAGAGACAAACCCCAGAATCTGGGATGTAACCTTTATCCTCCAGGATGACAACGCTCTCCCCACAGAGCCTGGATCATCACACATTTCCTCCAGAACTTAAGGGTGGGAAGAATGACACGTGAAGTGCTGGCAGGACCTGTTTGGGTATGCTGACCAAACGGCTACCCAGTTTAGTTTCACTCATTCCTGCCAGGGCAGGGGTGTCAAACTCAGGTCCTCGAGGACCGGTATCCAGCAGGTTTTTGTTGTCTCCATGCTCCGACACAGCTGATTGAAATGACTTAATAGGTTGACAAGAAGCTGTTGGATCTATTTGATTTGCATCAGGTGTGTTAGTGCAGGGAAACAGCAAAACCTGCCCTCGAGGTCTGGATCTTGACACTCCTGTGCTAGGGTGCTCCTTAACAGTTATACGTCATCGTAAAGGTGACTCATCAGACTTTCCAACTATTTGTAACATAACGTATTATTAAAGAGGATGAAATGATCAATAAAATAAAAATGAAACATCTTAAACCTGCGTTTCTTTGTTGGGTTTGAGCAGGAGGATGAACCTGACACCCGGGTGGCTGCTGCTGCTGTCCGTCTCTGCTGTGGTGTGGTCCGTGCCCATCGATCGCAATGGCGGCAACCAGGAGCCCAAAGAGGAGGTGCAGGAGGAGAACATGGTTAGCATATACGGTTCTCCTGCATATTTATGTTGCTTTAAAATGCAGTTCAGCTGAGTTTGTTTCCTGAAACGGACGGTTACAGGACACCGGCCTGTACTACGACCGCTATCTCAGAGAGGTGATCGAGGTTTTGGAGACTGATCCTCACTTCAGAGAGAAACTCCAGACGGCAAACACAGAAGACATCAAGGTCGGTGTCTATCCGTGCTGCGGTATGTGACCTCCACTCTCGCGCTGTTGTTGTGAAGCCGTGTTGTGTGTTCCTCCAGAACGGGCGTCTCAGTAAAGAGCTGGATCTGGTCGGTCATCATGTGAGAACCCGGCTGGATGAGCTGAAGCGTCAGGAGGTTTCCCGCCTCCGGATGCTGCTGAAGGCCAAGCTGGACAGCACCAACACACAGAGTGAGTGGACATAGTTTCAGGCTACTGAAGAATGAATCTTACTTTGTGTCTTATTTCTGTTGAAATCGTAGCTCAAACAAAAGAAAAAAAATAAGCTTTTGTAGTAAATTTATTAGTAGCTTAACCATTTACTATATAACAAAACCTTTCTTTCTGTTATATGCTACAGATTAGATGTTGTGGATTACTGTAAATAAATATTTGGATAAGTCAGGTGCAAAAAAAATGAAAGTTTCAGCTGATTACGTGTAAAATAACATGCACTTTTTCCACAAATAACGAGCAATTTATGCCATTTATTCATTCTTACTGAAAGGATATTTTACGTGTTTCCATCTGTCTCATTGCTGCAACATTTCCTTCAAATTTAGCACAAAAGATTATGTCTGCAAACTACATTTAGCTGGTTAAAGATCAAAACAAACCCCACCTCAGTGTGCACAATTTAATCTTTTAGCTTCAGGGTAGGACATGTTTTCCACGACTCTATTACTTTATATACTTTATGTTTGGCTATATATACATCCAAAGACATGCATGCATTAATTAGCTACTCTAAATCTCCCCTAGGAGCGCGAGCATGAATGGTTGCTAGGGTTACAGTTAGGGTTAGCTGGTGGACTGGCAACCTGTTCAGGTACACCTGCCTCTTGCTTGCACATTGCTGGGAAAGGCTTCAGCGTTCCTGTGATCATGAATTGGATTAAACTTTATAGAAAATGAGTGAAAAAAGGATGAATGTAGCTTCCTTTTATTGCTCTATTTTTTATTTTTATTTTTTATTTATAGCTTTATTTATTATCTTTATTTATTTATTATTCTTTATATTTATTTATAGCTTTATTATTATATTATTATCCCAGCTGCACCTACACGACATTTGTAGATAAGTCATTGTGCATGTGATGTTTGGTAATATGAGTCGGTAATGGCTGCATGTCCCGTTCAGGCCTTCAGATGGACCACGCCTCCCTGCTGAAGCAGTTTGAGCATCTGGATTCACACAACCAAAACACGTTCGAGGCCAAAGACCTCGAGCTGCTGATCTCCACGGTAAGATCCTGCAGCTATAAACGGATGATTTTGAATTTGAAGGCGACAGCTTTGCTCTTGCCGGCTCGTCATCTAGGCCACTAAAGACCTGGAGAACTACGACGCAGAGAGACACGAGGAGTTCAAGCGCTATGAGATGCTGAAGGAGCACGAGAGGCGGGAATACCTGAAGGGTCTGGACCAGGAAAAGAGAGAGAGAGAGGAGAAAAGGATGCAGGAGATGAAGGAGAAACACCGCCAGCACCCTAAAGTCAACTCTCCAGTAGGCGACCGATGCATTTATGTTGACTTTTATCTTTTAAAAACGGAAACAATTCTATTTTTTAAGTCTTTATTTTGCTTTTTCTTCCGCTCAGGGCAGCGTTGCTCAGCTGAGGGAGGTTTGGGAGGAGACGGATGGATTGGATCCTCAGGAGTTCAACCCTAAAACCTTCTTCAAACTGCATGGTGTGTAAAAACCCGTCTCTCTGAACTGCTGCTCAGACATTTTATTGTGTTTATATATGGAAAATAATTCTTTTTTTATCTTTACGTAGATACAAATGAAGATGGAGTTTTAGATGAACAAGAATTGGAAGCACTCTTCACAAAGGAGGTATGCTAGCTTAAACTAATCACCCTAATGCACCCACTTAGCATTCAGGGTGGATGGTTTGTCTCAAGATACAGCTGTTCTCATCATGTAACATCTGCTTGTGTCCCTTTTCCAGCTGGAGAAGGTCTATGATCCAAAGAATGAGGAAGATGACATGATGGAGATGGAGGAAGAAAGGCTGAGGATGAGGGAGCACGTCATGAATAACGTAAGTTTTATCCTTTTATCCTATCCTAGCTTTGCTTTGACTTATGCAGATTCCCTCTTTGCATTAAAGGTGGACACGAACAAAGACCGACTCGTAAGCCTGGAGGAGTTCCTCAAGTCCACAGAGAAAAAGGATTTCAATAACCCAAAGGAATGGGAGGTAAATGCTCAGAGAAGGTGGAGTCTGGTTCGAAAGGGTTAATATTAGCATCTCGCTAATGTTGCTGCTGGGTGGAGCTACTGTAGAGTGAACACGGCTGCATACGTGCCTTTCTGTCCCAGACTCTGGATGCCAAGCCAGCGTACACAGAAGAAGAGCTGCAGCAATTTGAAGCAAAGCTCAGGGACAAGGAGGAGGAGCTGAAGAGGAAGGCAGAGACTCTTCATCAGGAGCAGGAACTGCTGAAGGAGAAGGGCAAAGCCCTGGAGGCCCAGAGGAGAGAGTACCAACAGGTAACTGCAGCGAAACGACGTGGATTCCTTCTGGAATCCCGAGTCGTGTCTGCATCCGAGCGGGAATAAGTAGCGTTTGTGATTCCAGGCCGTGCTGGAGATGTCTCAGAGGCAGAAAGAGGCGGCACCAGACGGGCAGCCTCCTGCAGGTCCTAATGGAGAGCTGCAGTTTCAGCCACAAACACACAAACCTGAAGGTAAAAGCTGGACCCTCAGAGCAGGACCTCTCCTCCGCCGTGGTCGCTGTGTGTTCCTTCATCCATGTGTGTGTTTTTTTTTTCTCCACAGAGGCCAAAGCTCCGGCTGAAGCCCAGAACAATCTGCCTGCAGAGCCTCCACAGAATCTGCCCGTACACCCTTAAAGCTGCATGCACGATACATAAGCATTCACGTTTTGACAGAAATCCAGATGTTTAAACTCAGAGTGGCTTGTTTACCATGATGCATTGTGCTGTGTGTTCATCTCTGTGGTCTATATTAGATTCAAGATTTCCAAACACCAGCTGTGAGTACGTGTATGTTAAAGTGTCTTCAGTTTCAGTGAAGCGTCTCAGTCATGCAGAGTCATCGATGTTAAATCACAAATAAAGTATTTAATCACCAGACGGGATTTATGCGAGCAGAACCTCCTCTTGCTTTGCACACTACACATTTATTCAGTTTAAAGTCTGGCTTTAGGCTAATGTTGCTCTCAGGATCAGAAACATTTAAACAGTTATGAGCTGTCGCTGACACTTTGTACTGCGTTACCCCGGTTCGATCACAAGCTGCTCGTATTGCACCTCACAAGCATTTGCACCCTTATCTCAGGCTGAGCCTCAGCTTTTTGATTGTAGCTAAAAGTTAAATTTAAAATTCGCTGCTCGTCTGTTTCATAGAAAAGTATCTCAAACTGGTTTTTAAAGTTTATTTCAACCTGTGCGATAATAAACCGTTATATCAAACTAAGACTGAGAGAACACAAGATTGTGACAGGCTTTATTTAAAAATAGCTACCACTTCATGTACATAAAATATCTATTTTCTACTCTGATAAATTAATACCAATCGATCTTTATTTATGAAGCACTTTTTACATTAAAGAAAAACAAAAAGAGAACTTTATTAGCCATCAGAAACCCAACAAACAGCTCACACACATGTACATAAAAATATGTGTGCTATGAAGAGGCGTCCTGAATCCTGTTACCTGCATCGGGGAAGCTAAGGCTGGAAAAAGAAAAGGTTTAGCGCATCCTGTTTGGGTTTGGAGCACAGCTAGTCCGTTCAGTGCGTGCCATAACGACAGCTTTATGCTCAGATTGTGCTTGTATGTGTGCTTCATACAACACATCTGAGTCACATCTGTGTGGCCCTGATCAGTGACTCGATTATTACAAGTTTATTATTCATTATTTAGGTAGAACATTTAATTGGTTTTCTATTGTCTGAAATGTGGCAAAATAAAAGCTGAAAGTTATTTGTAAGTTTTAAAGTAAGACATTAAAATAATTTAAAGTGTATTGTTAAAAATGGACTTATTTAAATATTTAAAAAATCAAAATAATGATTCAGACATTCGCTTTGGCCAAAGGCGTTTGACACCTGCCCTACAATTATTAGTAATTCCTTTCTTTGTTTTAGATATCTCACTGTTTTTTATATTAGTGAAAACAAGTTAATACAGATATAATTCAGCTAAGTGCGAACCAAATTCACCTTCAGATTTAAAAATTCATCTGATTAAAAGTTATAATTAAACCCCATTTTAACTTGTCAAGTCCGAAAATAGTATAGTAATGGCAGGTTTAGTTTTTTATACATTAAATATTTAGGATTAATATTCCGACATGTACATGTTAAAAAACTAGGTTTCAATAAAGTTTGTTCAAACCGGGTATACCGGAAGTGAAAGAGGCGGGCGCTTCCAAAACAAACATTTCTGCGTGTAGCTTCATAATGCCTCGCAGGAGCGAGATCCCAGAAGAGCTACGGTCCAGAGTTGACCTGCAAAAAGCTACAAAATGATATAAAATAGTTTAGACGTCCATCACTCCACTGTTATTTACAAAACTGGCCATGTCGCCTCGAAGACTTAACCAGGAAAACAGGTGAGAAACAGCAGAAAACTGAGAAAATAATAAACAAATTGAACGTTTCTGTCAGTGTAACAGCACAACAATGAGCTGCAAATATGTAGAGCATATAAATCCATTTTTTATGTTTATTTTACCATGTTTGACTTGTATTCTTTCCTTGTAATATTGTAATATTTGTTCTTTGTTATTTCTTCCGCTGCCACCACCTTTTTTTATCCGGTCTGGTCCGGTGTCAGAA
>JBAMHV010000022.1:19444023-19456030 GCA_037177535.1 Pseudomugil gertrudae
GCAGCTCCCCTACTCAGCTGTCTTCACTGCCGGCAGCACTAAAAGCTGCGAACAGCACCCACCCGCTACAGTGCCTCGAAACGCAGCTCAGGTACTCAGCTCTCACGCTTAGCAAGAAGTCCCCCCGCTCTCCTCTTCCCCTCCTATTTCTCTCCTCTGCCGCAGCCGTGTTTGCTGAAAGCCACTCCTCCAACAGGTGAACATCATTAACAATCACGTCTTGTAGTGCACACACGCACACTACACTATTGTCAGTACAATTCTCAGTGTAATTGCTCTGAATTGCACCTTTTAAGTCAGATTTTCTTATAAGTGCAACACTATTAGTTAAATTATTTATTATTTGATGCATTTCTTTGTAAATCCCACCTGTTGTAAGACTGTATGAAGCATTTTGCTCCTCATCATCTCGTCCACACTTAAAATTTCACCCTCCAATTTAAAAACCTCTGAATCTCAGATGTTGCTACAGGAGCTGATTGCTAAAGTCAGGGTTTTTTGTGACCAATCTTCTCCAGGCTTCTTTCCAAAGCGTTCTGCTTTCTCTTTTATTCTCTGTACAGATAATCCCACACTGACCAGCCTGTCCAGCATCAAACCAGTTGCTTTTCAGTCCACTTCTTGTGTCATGCCGCATACCTCGGCCCTTTTCTCCCTGTTTCATCTGAAAACACCCCTGACAGCTCTCGTGTCTTTCACCCATCCACTGAATTTCATTCAGTTTCCAGCTAACGGCTCTGGAAATCTTCTTGTTGCTGCAGAATATCATATTTTAACAGCAATGCTGTGTTTTCTTTATTTTTATTGTGTTTGTTTGTAGATGCAGCTAAAATGAGGCAACATGTCATTTTGAGACAGGCTTCATGTAACAGGGTCTAAAGATTTAAAGTAGGTTATTTGCTGAATTGTTTGCTTGGATTAACACAACACTGGTTTATTTCTTGAGTTAGGTGCTTCTTCGTACTGGTCATGTTAAGTCATGGTTCAGTATTCAGTGGTTTAACAAATACAAGGACAGGAAGTGAGGTCTGAAAGTCTTTAAAAGCTCATTAAATACTGTAGTTTAAGAGCAGGATGCTGATGGAGCATCGGATACATCACAGCTAATGGGGGAAAAACCAGCCCAGGAGCAACAATGTCTTTATGTTAAATACTTTTTATTCCCTGTCTTCTAGTCCAGCACCGTCTCGGCTGGACCCCCAGAGAACCGAGGTGGGGAATCCGGCCATGAAATGGTAAAATAGATTCACGTATTCTCTCTGAAACGCAGCAAAGTTTCAACTGTGTGTGTTCGATGCTGCTGAGAACGCCGCTTCCTCTTCATCTCATGAAGCCTCAGAGGCAGACCGCATGGTGTGTGAACCGACCCCATGTTTAAGTCCTCACGGATACATCAATGACCAAAACAAGGTCCAAACTTCTGATCCTCTCTCCGAGCCTCGGGTCGACCGGGTTTACTGCTGGCCCTGAAGCAGACCTGGATCTGCCGGGTGGCGTCCAGCTGCTCCTGCAGGGAAGAGCTGATTTTTCTGCAGGAAGCTGCTGCGAGCGAGGAGCTCGGTGGAAGCGTGCACAGACGTCGTCGCTAAATGTTTTGTGATTGAGCAAGACGGTCGGCTGTATGTGATGAGGATGCCTGTCCTTAACGTGCACCCACATGCACACAGCAGGACTGTGTTAACTTTGCTAAAGCCCTGTTTAAATTCCTTTTTATTGCACTCTTTTGTTTGTTTGGTGGGCTCATAAAGTCTGAGAACGGGTTTATTTATCTTTTTTAGTGCATAAATGTTGTGAATTTCATCATATTTTCTAATTGTTTGGCTGTTGCTGCAGTGATGGCAACACGGATGTGAAGATGCAATAAGCTGATCGGTCTTCTGAAAGCGCTTCAGCTGATGTCCGGAGCTTTCCTTCTCAGTTTGGTTAAAACCTGTAAGTTTTACTTTAATAAGAAAGCTGCCTTTTCATTTGGATTCTGGCCTGATCAAATCCACATTTCACATGCAAGATAAAAAAAATTCAATTTTACAGTAATAACTATGTAATTACACCCTCAGGTGTTATTAGTTAAACTAAAAAAGTCTAAATAGTAGTCTGTGTAACTAAACCGGCACGTTTGTAGCTGTTATGATGTATAATGTATTTAATTAAAATGTTCATATTAATGAAATATTGCATAGGTGAAGTATAGTGCAGCAGCATCATGATTTAAAGTTTGATGAGATGAAGTTTAAGGTGAAGTCGGGATGGTTTTTGTGTTAAAGCTCTGCAGAAGGAAGCTGCAGCATCACAGAGGCGACATCTCTGCTGCTCAGCAACAGATCAGACATTTAATCAGGTGTTAAAGGATTTATTTACATTTTCTGTTGGTACTGGCATCATTCGGACTTCGGAAGCCGAATTGGTTTTCATGCAGCTGGTAAAGCTAGCAAACAGCTCAGCAAGCACCTCTTCTGGGGTTTCAGATGAGCAATGGGAGCGCCGGCTTTTCAGGAATATGCATAAAGATGCACCACATCTCTGCACGGCTCAGCTTAAAGGATGGTAAAGAGCCATTTTCTCTGCTCTGGTAGTTTTATGTTTCACATTCTGACAATAAAACATGTTATAATATCATAAAAGTGCTAAATGTTTTTTATTTAATCTACATGTAATGTGATTAATGAGTGTGTGTGTTTTAATAGTGGTCAAACAGCATGAAAAGTCAGGTAAAATGATGCATAAATTGAGTTTAAGTTGCAGTGTTTGTACTTCTGTTGGCACGTGACTTAACAGCAGATCAGTTTAGGACTAATTTTATAAATCAGGTCAATATTTATCATAAAATAAAATAAAAAGCATGAAAATATGCATGTAGTTGCTGATCTATGTGGTCCAGTTCAGCCCAGTCTCCCCTCTGCAGACACTGGCTCTGTTGTCCACTCTCATGGCTCTCCAGGGACCCGCTCATCCTCGTTGCCCTGCTGATGAAAGCTGCTTGGAGCATTCCTACCAGCATACCTCCAACCCGCTGACCTGCCATGACCCTGTCCGTCCCCTCCCCTCCTGGTGTCCATGCAGCTGCCACAAGTCTGCCTCTGCCATCCGCATGCAGGCTTCTGCCATGTTGCTGATTTCCATCCTTCATGTGCTCGTTTTTCATGGTAACTTTTATCATTTTGTTTTTAGCAGTGGCTGTTACAAATGCTTTGTATCGATGGCTTTTCTCAAGAAACGAACCAAAGATTCATCATAAATGTAAATGAAAGTCAATATAAATGTGTTGTATATTTAAACAAAAGCATTAAAAAGATGTTAAATGTGTCCATCTACCTGGTAAATGTCTCTGAAGACGTATTTACTCGTGTATATGAGCCAAAATATCCACAGATACGAGAATATTATGGGATATTGCAGAAGATCATTTCTGCATCATGTAGTGATGATAATTATTTTACAAGATGCTTAAATTTTACAAGAATTATGGAAAGTGGAGCTAAGATGAGCTGCTAAAAACACCTGATTCTACTTTAATAATCTTCATCTCTCTGAATGTTTTACTTTATTCTTTGTTTATTGGTTTCTCTTTAAACATAAAAATAGAATTAATAAGAAATGTACACACACAACAAGTACAATTAGACCATTTTAATTTCTTTCTTAGTATTTGAATGAAATATTCAATAAAATGTTCAAAAAAGGAGTAGGAAGAAGCAAATGAGATGAAAAATGAGACATTTTAGTATGTTTCAGAAAACTATGAAAACAAAGTGTCTGTGTTTAGAATATGAGCTGAAATTAAACGCAGAAGCACTCAGAAAGACCGAGTTAGAGGGGAAACTAACTGGTGACAGGTGAGGGTGTCGGGGTTGGGTATAAAAGGAGACGCCACCAGAGGTTTTGTCCTTGCCTGCAGTGGTGGGTCATGATGGTCATGTAAAAACTGTTTCCTGTTATAAAGAACTTTAGTTTCAGTCTGAAGAAACCGGACTGAAGCGACGGCGTCCTTCACCCAGCACAGGAAATCATGAGGTGAAACTCTGAAAATGGTTTTCACTCATAACAGTTCAGTATGTAAAGATGCCACTGATGTATGACCTCGTGTTTTTAGCAGGTACCAGGAAAATCCGTCTGAGTGGTGGACTGGTGGCACCGGCACGATACCGCCAGCTGATAACGACATGTTGGATGCCACTGTCTGAAAAAGGGTCAGTCAAAACATGTCCAGATAAAATTACAGCTCCGTTAAATAAAAACTTAATGTGTTAAATCATTTAATCTGTGGTCAGTTTGTCCATGTTTCTAATGAACTGTAAGCTTCTGCTGTATTTTATTACCTTTATGCAAATATGTTTGTGTTTTGCCCAAATCATGTCTGAATATTTATACTCTGCATATAAACGTGGAGCTTTAATTATTGGAGTAATGGTGTGAAACGTTATGATTTAAAACGTACTTGTCCCCCACTCATCATCGTGGCTTCGGTGCAATCCCCTAAAGAGGAACAGACTCTATAATTCTGTAAATGGAGCCTCCTGCTGCTGCTGTTGTGCTGAGCTTTTAGTAACAGATCTCATAGCGGCGGCACAGACACATAAGGCTGCCTCTTTCTTCTTCTGTACATTCACACATGATGTCTGTTTTTAGGTTAAATGAAAATGACTGTAAAAAAACTGCCTTCATTTCTGGGTTTGGAGGATTTTTGGGATGGGGAGGGGTTATACATGGGGTCGATGTTAATTAACCCCATGTATAATTTGAATTAATTTGGGTTAGATGGTCTTAAATATGATTAAATCCATTTCAGCTCAAAAAAAAAAGAAAAAGTTGCCGTCTGAGATTTTACTCAAGTTTTATTATTTGGTGTTTATTTCTTTCTGTAGTTTTTATTATATCACTTCACAAGGTTGATGTTTAAAACAGCTGTTTCTGGAGAAATACTGGTAAATATCAAATATAATTATTATACCGTATCATTTTCATTTATAAAGTAATGTAACATAACATTTAACACATTCTGTAACATATAAAACAATAAAAAATACATATAGTAAGAAATTGTTTAATTATCCACAGTTAGCCTGGTCTACCCCACAAATGACTACACTTTTAAATAATAAAAGATTTTGGTAATATTTTCCTCTTTTTGCTGTCTCGTACCTTTTAATCTACTTGTCATAAAAATGATCTAAAACGTGTTATTTGGTCTAAAACCTTAAACAAACACGGAGCTGCAGTACTCCACTTCAGCCGCTAGAGGGGGGACTAGTTGAGTTCTGCTGGTAAGTTTAAACTTACCATAAACATAAACTGGGAATGAGATGTGGACCAGCGCCACACTGGTAATGTGCTCTGGATTAGCAGGAAGCAACCCGGTGGAAATGCTGGGATGGGAGATAAAAGCCGGTTAAAGATTGTTTCTTGCGTCTCCAAGAGGAAGAGCGAAACGATCGCAGGTTGTAAAGATACACAGGAACAAACCGGAAACACTTGTTAACCTTTCAAAATACAATTTAAGCCTCATCGATCTGGTTTTTCTTTCATTTAAATCATAACACAAAATTATTTATCAAAAAATTTAACTAAAATATGTTCATACATTATATCAATTATAAGGTTAAAGATTATTTTTTAATGTATTTTTAAAACATTTTTAGAAAATCTCAGTATTCCTGAAACATCTGATATATTTTATGATTCCCACTAAATGTTTTAATTCTCAAATATCAGACCAGAGTCAAAGAGACCAGAGATACCAGAACAGAACTATCATTTTTAACACAATTTAAAGCTTGATTTTAATTCATCCATTTGTTTGATAATGTGATTATTTTCATTAAATACTTGCAGCTTTGTGGGTTTTTTTTTGTGGGTAACATTAACACACTAAAGTCCCGGTAATGCTCAGGGGAACGGGCAAACACAGGGGATTTTACACCACTATAATTAAAACATCTAAATTAAAACGATTCTTTCTAGCAAACAGATTACCAACTGGTTTATTTTCCACTAAATTAAAAAACTTTGCACAAAGCCTAAATACGTTTTTCCAAAGTGTCCAAATGATTTTAGTTAAAAAGAAAAAACTTTTTTTGTGAATAAAAACCCATCAAAATTTAAACTATTTACCAGAAAATACTATAAAAAAAACCCTTTTTATTATAACCAAATGTCATATGACGCTGTTCCATAATGTGTAAACATTTTCCCTAAGTTATTCATGTCAAGCTTTTATTCGCAACATCCTAACCGGAAGTGGTCCGTGCTCGGCGCGTGCAGCTTGCCGCAGCAGCTGATCCGTGCCGTCGCTCCCACAGCAGAGGGAGGGAGGGGACGGGGAGGCTGGTAACCGGGCTGTAACGGGGATAACCTGCAGCCTCTGATGGAGTGATGCGCTTTATTTCCTCCCTCTGACCATCATGGAAAGGGTAAGACGCGCAGACTGGTTGTGCGGCACGCGCCCATGTAGCCGTGCGTTAGACCGTCCAGCTGTTTTTATGGGTGTGGGGGGGGAGCGGGACGTTGATAGGAAATAGACGCCTTTCTGCCGGAATAAAGCCTACACCGCGCACCGTTTTGCGCCATTTGGCTCCATCAGAGCGCATAAATGAACAGAATTGTGTAACATCTTATGGTGTAATCTTGTTAATTAGGCCGCATCATTTACAGGATGATTGGCACCTCCCACCATGATGTGATAGCGGTGTGAGGCTATCCTGTACATCCTCCAGCGGTATTTTTTTTACACGGTTGGGCCTTTTATTTACCCAAGACAGTGCTTAATTCTCTGTGCCAGCACCTTAAAGATAACGAACCTATGTAAACATTTTACACCCGGAGACGTTACAGAGACGCACGTTTCCTCCTGGAACAGCTTGTAACAACATTTCAGATGACACCCTTTTTTCTTCCTTCTCCACATCTCCGCATCTTTCTCCAACACGCAGGCCTGACACTTCTGCATGTGCGTGACGGCGTTTCGTTGGGAGTAGCTGCTGTCATTTCCGTGCATAATGCGCGTGCACCGTTTGTACTCCTGGCACGTGAAGCCGTGACATGCATAGATACATATAGAGCTACACCTGCAAGTTGGTGTTGTTATTGTTCTTGTTCCTGCGAGGTTTGGAAAGACCATGTTCTTTGTGTGTGTGTGTGTGTGTGTGTGTGTGTGTCAGCATCCATCCTTCCCACAGCACATCTTCCCATCATGTCTGCTTGATGTTAATGAGCTCTATTCTTCTTCTCCTCTCTCCAGGTTCACCTGGAAGTTCTGTGAAGCTCGGACCCAGGGGTCAAAGGTCGTCCATCACACCTGCACTCCTCCCTCTTATCCCTGCATCCTTCCCTTAACCCCTGGAACTGCCTTCTTACATCCTTTAACCTCACTTTTCCTCACACACACACACACACACCCCCTTCCCCTTTTTGCCTGAGTCTCACCGGATCACCCTGAGAGGAATACCCCCCTCCCCCCCTCTCTCCCCCACATTACTCCCAAACAAACAAAAACACTTGTTGTGCTTTTCATGACGAGAGATCAGCTGCTCAGCCGAGCCTCCTAGTCATCCCCTCAGATAACGCCTCTCACACCCAGGCCTCAAGATGATGTGCGAGGTGATGCCCACCATCTCAGAGGATGGGCGCGGCGGAGGAGGAGGAGGAGGCGGCGGCTCGTCTTCCCCGGCGGGTGGAGGAGGAGGGATGGGTGGCGGAATGGGAAGCATGGGGGGCTACGGCAGCCGGGATCCCCGCGGTGGCGGAGGGGGCGACGAAGGGGGGAGCACGGGCAACCTGGAGTCCCTGATGGTGAACATGCTGACGGAAAGAGAGAGGCTGCTGGAGAGCCTGAGAGAGACGCAGGACAGTCTGGGGACGGCACACCTTCGCCTGAGGGAGCTGGGACACGAGAAGGAGTCTCTGCAAAGACAGCTGTCCATTGCTCTGCCACAGGTACGCTGACGGCATGGGGGACAGGGGGAGGAGGGTGCTGCTTATTTTAACTTCTCTGTATTAGACTAAAGGAAGACTCAGACATGCAGACTCAGCCTGCAGCTGTTTGCAGCGTGTCTGCTTTTGTCTTTTAGCCAAAAGCTTCATGAAACCAGAAAGGCTGTTGTTTTGTTCTAGTTCTGACAGGGATACAAGCACACAGGGGACAAACGGGGGACAATAAGGTGAATGTTTCACTGTGGGAGGTTTCTATTGACATTCTCAACACAGCTATACAAATAAAACATTATTAACTTTGGCTTTAATAGTTATAATTAAGACGTGTCTCTCTATGATGGCTGCAGCTTGTTTGGGCTTTTTATAATAATAATAAAAATAATACGTTTTATTTCGAGGCGCCTTTCAGGACCAAAGGTCACCTTACAAAACAATTAAAATAAAAACATGAGAATTAAAATCAGTTTAAAACATAAAAAATAAAACATCATAAAGCAAACAAGGTTAAAGTGTGTAAGTCAGATTAAACAGATGAGTTTTAAGTTGTGATTTAAATGATGGAAGTGAATCAATGTTACGGAGCTCAGGTGGGAGAGTGTTATAAAGCTGAAGGCTCTCCTCACCATGGTGGTTAAACGGGCAGAGGGGACAGCAAGGTGGATGGAGGAAGATGACCTGAGAGGCAATGTGAAGCAGATCACACAGATATGGAGGGGACAGATTATGGAGACATTTCAAAGTGAAAAGCAGGATCTTAAACCCTTTTTAATCAAACTTCTGTTGTCCCAGCATGAACAGAAAAGGAATTAGGTTATTTAGCAAAGCGTGTCTGACTCCGCTCCATTAGGGGGCGATGTACTTGCTGCCAGTTGAAATTCATCCATCCATCCATCTATTTTCTACCGCTTTTCTCTGAATGGGGCTGGAGCCAATCCCAGCTCACAACGGGCGAGAGGCGGGGTACGGGCGAGAGGCGGGGTACACCCTGGACAGGTCGCCAGTCCATCACAGGGCTGCATGAAATTCCTTTGTATTAAAAAAATCTAAACAGCCAACGTGCTGGTTATGTATTGGTATCATCTATTTTTTAAAGTGGTGAATTAGCTTGTAGATAAACTATTTAAGCAACCAAATGTTGCAAAACTGCACATCTGCAGCAGTTCAGAGGCTAAATGGACGCTGCTATAAGCTGCACAGCGGAGGGTTATCAGGGTCACATTGACACAAAGAGATCCAAAAAAAAGAGAAGACGTTCTTTAGAGCGCAGTTTAATGAGCCGTGTGATGTTTAGCGAGCTGTGGTTAGACTGGGAGCAGTACCAGGACCAGTTCAGATATCAGTGCATGAGTGGATCTGCCCACAACGTGCACACCTCCAATCAAGAGGGTCGCACATTCAGCATATTAGTGATGAAATTGATGCTTTTGTTGTGTCTGGATGAACAGTGTGAAGCACTGAGTGTGTTTCTGAAGGTTTACAGCTGCTTCAGTGTCATGATATCATTTTAACGTTGGCCTGGCTCACTGAATCTGAATCATCATAACAGCTGAACTACATAAAGGTTTTACAGTGTAACGTCTCAGCCGCGCTAGCCGACGATGCGTTGTCCACATTTTAAATGTAAGACTAGAATGAGCGTCGAGTAACTGAAGTGCAGCTAACGTAGCAGGTTCGGTTTAACTGGAAGTGGAAGCTGGTCGGAAAAGTTCCCAAAATAAGTCAGAAAAAACACAAAATAATAAGAAAAAACAGCTTTACAAGCAGAAACCCTGTCTGATAGCGTGCTAATGTGATAGCTAACGTGCAGGCTATGGGATAGGGATAGTGTTAGACACGTTTTAATTTGTTTTATCAGCACGTGAAGCTGTTATTTAAATGTCACAGCTGATGCACATGTCTGCTTTATTTTACCGCTAAGATGCTTAAATTCAAAGCTGTTTCTGAGGACTTTAAAACAAGTATGATGGCCATTGATGAGTCATTTACACAGCGATTAAATATTTTCTTTAAAAGAGTTGGTTAAAATGACACTTTTACCTGAACTAACACGTTTTTACTGTTGCAGGAAGGTTTTTGGTGTTTCTGGAAGGAAGTAAAAAGGAAATAACATTTTTCTTGTTTGTGTTAAAAGCAAAGTAAGAATAAAACCCTGTAAGTCATTCATTTAAAGAACTAAATATAAGTAACATATTTTCCCTTTCATTTAGAAATGTACGATATTATCAGCATATCGATATCGGCCGATATCTGCATTAAAATGTGATATTTGAAAATATCAATATTGGTTTTTATCTTTTTAAAATAACATTTTATACATCAAACTCTTCAGCCACATCTCCTCTACTTCATATAGATGCCATGTATAGTTTTCAAGATGTCTCATTGTTTATTTCACATAACTCACCAGGCCAGAAGAAAAGTACTGTGTGAGATCTATATTTATTCTTTACTAGTCAGGGAAGTTTGTAGGGTGGGTCAGTGCCACCGTGCCAACAGGCTTGGATCTTTAAAAGGCTGTGTTTGCTGTTTTTTTCTGGCTGTGCCTCTAAAGTTGTAGCCGGCCCCACTCTAATGCTGACCTAGAACCACCACTCTTACCAGTAACACACACACTGATATTTATACAATTTAGTTTTCTCTTTACTATGACTCCCAAAGTATTGAAATAGATCTTGTGTTTGTACTCATTTTATTATGGTTTTGTAAACTCCTGAGTTCACTACCTCATGGCAAGTATTGAACATCATGGCCGGATGCACCGTCTCCTCCCTGGTGTTTACCATGGCGATGGAGGTTATCATTCGAGCCTGAAAATGGGTTGTAAGTGGACAGAAAATTGGTTCAGGTGTACGTCTCACTCCACTCAGAGCCTACATGGATGACATCACCATCCCATGCAACAGGAGGCTGTTCAGAAAACATCCGCTGGGCCCATATGAGGTTAAAAAGGTCACGTAGTATCTCATTGGTGAAGGGAGTTCATGCTGATTGGGAATTCTTCCTCTGTGACAATCCAGTCCCCACAGTATTGGACCAGCTGGTCAAAAGCCTCAGAAGATGCCATGATGCAAGCCTGAAGGATGAAGACCAGGTAAACCAGCTGTGAAAGGGGCTGGTTTAGAGTCCATCTGCCTGGGAAGTTCAAGACCAGGTGTTTCTAATTTGGGCTCCTCTCCCAGGTGTTGTGGCCCCTAGCAATCCATGAGGTCCCCATCTCTGCAGAGAAGCTGGAAAGAGGAGTCCCATTCATAAAAAATGGCTTGAACTCTCACTATGCCTCACCACCATAGACCTCTATAGAGACTGTGTCCTCAAACTGCCCTTCACCAGTCTGACGGAGGAGTTCACGCGACTCCAGATGACACTGAATGAATCCCAATATCTCGCAGTAAGAAACAACGTACCAACGTTAGCTACGGGGTGCAAATGGACAGCAACTTAGCACTTAGACATGCCGACATAGTTGGAAATGTCCAGCATGGAAGAGGAAGCCTTAGTCTAACAGCTAACCGCCCAACTTGCAGTAATGCTGCTGCTGGAGCGGAGATGGTGGAGGAAGGACGTTGCGTAGAGGAGGCTGTAAGGCAGGCACAGTGGACAGGGTGGGACAGTGTGGAGAGACATCTGGGTTATAAAGGTGCAAAGCCTTACCATCAGAGCTACAATTTCCTCCCAGCACCAACCCAATTCTCAGAAGTGGTTTGGTGATGATCCGAGCCGTACCTACTGTTCAAGACCAGCTTCTTTCCACCACATACTACCTGGATGTAAGACGAGTCTCACCCAGGGCCGGTATACTGGGTTTGGTGATGATCCGAGCCGTACCTACTGTTCAAGACCAGCTTCTTTCCGCCACATACTACCTGGATGTAAGACGAGTCTCACCCAGGGCCGGTATACTGGGTTCGGTGATGATCCGAGCCGTACCTACTGTTCAAGACCAGCTTCTTTCCGCCACATACTACCTGGATGAAAGACGAGTTTCACCCAGGGCCGATATACTGGGTTTGGTGATGATCCGAGCCGTACCTACTGTTCAAGACCAGCTTCTTTCCACCACATACTACCTGGATGTAAGACG
>JBAMHV010000022.1:19472255-19482606 GCA_037177535.1 Pseudomugil gertrudae
TGTGGAGCGATACACACCTCAGAACAGGGTTATAAGGTGTGTGTGTGGAGCGAGACGCACCTCAGAACAGGGTTATACGGTGTGTGTGTGGAGCGATACACACCTCAGAACAGGGTTATAAGGTGTGTGTGGAGTGAGAATAAGCAGGAATTCAAATCAAAGCATTGCGGTTCTGCTTTATACAGACAATAAATTCATGATTTACATGTTAAAAAGATTTAAAAGCATCATAGATCTACTTTAAACGACATTTTGCTGATGCTGACATATTTTGCCAGAAAACTTTAAATTAAAATGTGGACCTATATTCCAGATGGATCTATATTAATCTGTCCATGAAGATATTTTCGTTCGGATCAAAGTTCAGTAACTCATCTGCATCCCCCCCTCTGTGTGCAGTACCCAGACTGGGAGAGCGGGGCTCTGCTGGGGACCGGGTACGAGCCTGGCATGGAAGTGGGCTGCTCAGACGACGAAGACGACGGAGATCATCGATTTGGCTCCGAGCTTCTATCTCCCAGCGGACAGACGGACGTACAGACCCTGGCCATCATGCTGCAGAAACAGCTGGAGGCCATCAATAAGGAGATCAAGTAAGAAAGAGGCAGGGAGGACTTTTAGGAGAGGCAAGAAAGTGGTCGTTTACTTCAGCCTTAGAAAACAAATACAACAGCCTGCTAACTGATTAGTCTGGGATATGTCCTGATGCAAAAACTAGATTGTAATGTAAACGTTGCAGCTGCTTGAGACTATTTAATAGGGGTCAATTCTTTCCAAAAGTTCACAAGATAAACTTGAGAGGTCATGAGAGGATTTAGAGGAGAGGTATTTGTTCTTTTATTCATTTATATTTCTGTAACCTTTAATCTGTTTGTGAAACGCTGGATGATTTTATCACTTTAAACATTATCTGGTTATTTCAGAAAAGCTAATCATCTGAAACGTAAACCAGGGCTCAAATTTTGTTAAGGTCAGTAGGTCAAAGAGTGGACTTGTTCACTCTCCTGTCCACTCAGGACAAAAAACTATTTGTCCTGAGTGGACAGGAGAGTTGGAAACTGACAAGTTAAGAAGAAGGACCTTTCAGTTTGTGTTCAGCACAAACAAAGCCAGTATTAATACAAGTTCAGGTACTGTGAAAGCAATTCATAATATAACTTAAAGTATTTCCTGGAACAACAACAAACTTAGGAGACTAAACCTAAACCTAATCTAAACAGTCGAGATACTGTAGCAAAAAAGTATTTGGCCCAAATATGTTTGTTCAGTATTTGGCCGTGACATGATTTGACATTAATGTGAGGGTAGTTGTCAAAACTCAGTGACATGACCAGAACATTTGGCATAAAACAGGGATCTTCAAGTCCCGTCGTCAAGGCCCGGCAGTGTCCTGCAGGTATTCCATGATTCGCAGCAGAAACACACCTGCTTTAAACAGACTCGTGCAGAACTTGACAACAAGCTGTGGCGATCACTTTCATATGAATAAGGTGTGTTTTAATACCTGCAGGACATTGGCCCTTGAGGATAGGACTTCCTGTCTGCTATTTAGGCATCAGACACTGCTTAGCATAGTTAGCACGAAGGAACAAGATTGCTATATTGTCCTTCTAAAGGAGATAAAATGATTAGTTTTTGTTTTAAAACAATTAAAATGACATAATATGGAAGTTAGTGAGATTATATACGTTCAAAGCTGTCATTTATTACATTGTAGTGGAGTTAGTCATCTGTTTTGTACTTTATGCTAAGCTAACTTGCTGCTAACTGCTGCTAGTATTTAGAGCAGTGCGAGGATCTCTGACCAACCTGTCTCTGCTCCAACGCACCTGCCCTACATTAAGTAGATCCAACAGCCTATGAAGTTCTGCACAATGATAGATGTGTCATGTGTGTTGGAGCAGTGATATATGTAAAAACACAAGGATAAAAATGGTCAACTTTTTCTCACCATGAGCACATATAAATTTCCAAAACAAGCCGAAGCTCCACAAGTGGAATGTGTCCTCGTTCCCTGTAATTTATAAATGACTCTTTTATTTTCTTTTAAATAAAGACTGATCCAGGAGGAGAAGGAGAACACAGAGTTGCGTGCCGAGGAGATCGAGAGCCGTGTCAGTGTGGCGTTGGACAGTCCCCCCGTTCCTTCCTCATCACTAGGAAAAGACAGCGCAGGACGGGGCTTCATCCCATCGTCCATAACGTCCTCCACTCTGGCTTCCCCGTCTCCCCCTAGCTCTGGGACCTCCAGCCCTCACCTGCCTCATTCGCCAGCCCGTGAGACTGACAGACAGGTTTGGAAACGACCTCTTGATTAAGTTCATCTTGAACCTTTCCACCACACCTTGTTATCAGTCTCAGTGTTTATACAGAAAGGGAGTCGTGTAAATAAAGTCTGACATGTTAAACTGGAAAAGATTGCCTAATGTAACTTGTGAAGTGGAATAAAATGTAAGTGCGTCAAATTAAATGATGGGTTTCACGAAATGAAGCAAATCTTGAGTGAAAGCCAAAGAAAACAGCTAAGAGGGAGGCAGGAAGCTTCAAAGAAAAAAGGGTGAAGTTCCAGTCAACGATATCAGAGATAATTGCACATCTATTTATCTTTTTTCTCATTCCAGAACAACAAAGAAGATGATCGATCCCTCGCTCTGCTTGACTCGACGCCTCCTCCCACTCCTCGTGCGTTGCGATTGGACAGAATGACCCTCACCCATCCGGGGGCGATGCTCGACGACCCTCGGGAGTTTCGCAGGTAGAGCAGCCACACATCAGATAAAGCCGCTGTGTATATTTTGCCCTCCTAATGCTCTAATTACTCTGTTTTCTGCAGTCTTTCTGCAGATGGCAGCAGCTCCAACAGCAGCCAAGACTCTCTCCACAAGTCCAGTAAGAAGAAAAGCATCAAGTCTTCCATCGGTCGTCTTTTTGGAAAGAAGGAGAAAGGAAGGCTGGGCCAACCGGGACGTGAGGGGTCTGCTTCTCTTGGTAAAGAGATGAAAAACGGGTGTCTGCATACACTTCATCAGAAGTTGCTTTTAAACATGTTGGAGCGGTGACATTTGACCTTTTCTTGGTCTGTCCCAGCATCTACACCATCTGAAGACATGGCCTCTGGAGACGCAATGGGAATGAACAAGACGGGAACTCTTGGTCCAGCAGATAAAGACCGCCGCAGCAAGAAGAAGTTGGTGGATTATGCACCTTATTTTGGACTTTTACAGAGTGAAAATGGTTTTTATGTTATTTACAGATATGTAAAAATGTGCGTTTGAATCCTTACTTGCATTTCAGGCATTATAAACTAATTAAAATACACACACATCAACATTTTTAAAACCTAGAAAGTGAGTTTGCACCTTCACCTTTCAGTCAGTGGATAAAAAACTGTTCTGTTTCCTGCTTAACATCCCAGATGACCCAGCTTTCCACCAGCATGTGGAGCTGTGAGTAGCTGTGAGGGTGCTGGTCTAAGAAATCACATGCACACGCAGGATGAGCATGCACCAGTTTGATCTGTGAGGCCGCATGGAGCTTTTTCCAACACGGATATGATCACATCTGTAAAGCTTTAGGTCAAAGCTTTGTGCAAAATCTGCACTTTTGTGCAGGTGTGCAGCTTATTTTTGTGTGTTCAGATGGTTTGATGCTTGTGTGTGGACTTAAAAAACCAATACGAAACATTTTTCACTCTGTAAAAACATGTTATTTAGTCAAATTCAAAAGAGAAAAGTAATCATTTAAAATTATTTTTTACATTAAAATTGCTTGACTTATCTGTGAGGATTCAGTCACACATTTTCCGTTACCATAGTTACCAGGTGTTTTACATCTTACAGTCACGTAACCGCTTCTGTTCCTGAAAATGTTTTCACCCCGTATGTCTAATGGTTGCTCCTGTTCTCAGGCATGAGCTGCTGGAAGAAGCCTGTCGCCAGGGACTCCCCTTTGCGTCCTGGGATGGTCTTACTGTCGTGTCTTGGTTGGAAGTAAGCAGCGTCGTTTTTAAAAAAACAAAACATGAAAAACAAAATTAAAGTTGTTCATTTAACGTTGCTTCCCTCCAGCTGTGGGTGGGAATGCCGGCCTGGTATGTTGCCGCATGCCGGGCCAACGTGAAGAGCGGTGCCATCATGGCCAACCTGTCCGATACGGAGATCCAGAGGGAGATCGGCATCAGTAACCCGCTGCACCGCCTCAAACTGCGGCTGGCGATCCAGGAGATGGTGTCCCTCACCAGCCCGTCTGCCCCGGCCAGCACTCGATCTGTGAGACTGACATGCATTCATAGATTAGCTCATGCTGTTTAATTATGTCTATTGAGAGCGTAGTCTTGCTTATTCTGCCTCTCTTTCCATGTGTGCACATGGAAGGGTAAATAAAAGCTGTTGTGGATACGTTTTACTGTATGTTTTGGGGTAAAGGCACAAACAGAAAACATCTTTGGCTCTTATGGAGTCTGCAGAAAAAGCAGATTACAGTTTGTGTTGGCATCTGTATCTTTATTTATGATAGAAATCAGCGTTTCCACGACAGAAATAAGAGATTTATTTGTTATTAATTCAGCTAAACTGGTTGCACCGCTTCCTCGTGGAAGTCACTAAGTCAGCGAGAAAGCAGCTTGTGTTTCTGGCCGCCTTTCAGCTCCCACCAGGCTCCCACACATCCTGATGCGACTGACTCAGTGCAATGCAGCGTGTTGTGTTAATCTCACATCTTGTGTCTTGTGTTCACGTCATTGCAGTCCACCAGTAACGTGTGGATGACCCATGCGGAGATGGAGTCTCTGAACGCCGCCACCAAACCTCCGGTTAGTGCCGCCGCTGTCCTGTCTTCTGTCTGACACATCCCCCTTTATGATGATTTCACTCGGTTTTTTAATCACGTTGAGCGTCTTGTCTGGTCGGAAACTTGTTGACGAGTCTCTCCCCTTCCTCCCCCTTTTCTCTCTGTATTTTCTTTATGTCTCTGTCTTTCTGTGGGCCCAGGCCATAGTGTTGAGCATCTTCTTCTCTCCCTGTGGTTGCTGTTTCAGTGTGAACTGCTTCCAAACTAATTACCCGTTCACTAACACACTGTTCCTCACTTTTGTCCTCTTTTCCTGCTGCTGCTGTTGCCTCTCCCTCCTTTGCTTCTCCATCCCTCCACCTGGCTTTGGACCCCCACTTCCCTTTCCCACACCTCCACTTCACCCTCTCCGGCTCCGTCTCTCTCTCTTTCCGCCTCTTCTTCTCTCTCGGCTTTCCAGGAGCTGAAAGAATTCAGCTGGGATCAGGTAAGGATCAACCAGAGCCCAAATCAACACAACATGATGCATATTTGCCAGTAATTTCCTCTGCTTTCAGTGAGTCACGGTTGCTTAGATGTCAGATACCAAGCCAAGCATGAATCAGCGTGAATCATATATGCTTGTCCCCTTCAGATACTGGCCTATGGCGATATGAATCATGAGTGGGTGGGCAATGACTGGCTGCCCAGCCTGGGTCTGCCACAGTATCGCAGCTATTTCATGGAGTCCCTGGTGGATGCCCGCATGCTGGACCACCTGACCAAGAAGGAGCTGAGAGGACAGCTAAAAATGGTGGACAGCTTCCACAGGTTGAGCTCAACACCTCTTTTACAACTCACTCTCTGCCTCTTTGTCATGAAGTATTCACAAGACACTGAGGTGTGTGTCTCCAGGCCCTCTCTATGATCTCCTAAAAGACTTGAGTAGTTTAAAGATGCTGGATTGTTTCTGAGACATACGAGAAGGGGGGAAACACTGCCTCGGTTATCCTGCTTGAACCTGTTGACCCCTCTGGCTCTTTGACCTCTTGCAGGGTCAGTCTTCATTACGGCATCATGTGCCTGAAGCGCCTGAATTACGACCGCAAGGAGCTGGAGAGAAGGAGAGAGGAGAGCGCCCACCAGAATAAAGGTGGGATCTTCATTTTCAGCCAGTTTTCCCTCCATTTCGGCCCTGAAAGCAGGACAGAATGATGCTATTGTTGGACTTAAAGCATGTTTTAATGATTAATAGCTGTGTAAATAGGCCTGGCCCTGCATCTGTATCCGGATTATATGTTTACACAATGTTGCTTAAAAGAAACTCAAACACCTAAAATGTCTCATTAATAAAAGAAGTGACTACCAGCACATGATCCAAACGTTAAAAGACTGAGAATTTATTTCCAAACTCCTTTAAAAACAACTTTTATAAGTCAGATTTACAAGTTAAATACGTCCTTTATTTCTGGATTCATTTGGACTACATGTTTGTTAATGAGCAGGACGGATTATGAGCCGCTGCTTCGTTGGCGGGATAATAATTACATAGACGTCCTCACGCAGTCATTAAACAGAAAACCTCTCCTCCCGCTGGGACACACGTTGTGCTTTTCCTCATCAGGACAAATTAATAGATCCAAAATTCATCGTTTTCTCTCGTCGCTCATCAGCGTTTCACAGCGTTTCCCCCTTTCTGACGGGAATAAAGAGCTGCAGAGCGAAATCGATGGAAACTTCTGAAACCCACGAGGTGCGTTTGCTTTCTCTCCTCCTCCCAGATGTGATGGTGTGGTCCAACGAGCGTGTGATGTGCTGGGTGCAGAACATCGGTCTGAAGGAGTACACCGACAGCCTCCGTGAGAGTGGCGTCCACGGGGCTCTCCTGGCTCTAGACGACACATTTGACTACACTGACTTGGCCCTGCTGCTACAGATCCCCAATCAGAACACACAGGTAACCACCAAGTAACTGAAGGGTAATTAGATTACTGTGAAAGAGTAAATCATTGTTTTTAGTTTTATAAAACCTTTTTTTTTAAATACAGCAAAGTACAAAGTAATTTTATTTTCATTGTTACATATAAAACTACTCAATACACTTTAATATTTTTATGTATTTTTGGATTTTGTCAGGCAAAAGTTTTATAAATATTTGCCCTGATAAGAACAGCGGCCTGAGATATCTTCTAAACAAAAGCTGCCATCATACCTTCATAGCTTCCTGTTACCACCGAGGCTCGCCTTCACATGTTGTAAGAGTAAAGAAAAGAGTTAATTTGAAGAAAAAAATGGTGTTTCTATTTAACTTGGGGTACATATTTGACAGTTTTTGCAGGAAAATATCCTGAATTTGTGCTTGTTGCAGTGACAATAAAGATTCTGTACGCCTTCGACTTTTTTTCTTCTTAAGCTCTGATTGGCTGTTGTGTGTAAATTAACCATATACATTCATATTAAATTATTTTTTATAAAATAATAATAATAATAATAAAAAAATGCAAAATAAACCAGATGAAAACTTTGTTTAAACTTAAAGGTTTTTACTTTGTCTAATTGAAACATTCCTAAATGATCTATAACTATGTTTCCTAAACTGTTTCCCTTGTATAACAACGTTATGTTTGGCATTTGATTATGTCATAATGTGCTAGCATAGATCCGATTCAGAGACCCGAGGAGACACAGCAGCAGGCTTTTTGTCAACTCTAGTTCCTGACACTCATTTTTTACTGAATGAGGCTGTAGAATAAACATATAAAATTCACCAGTAATCTCACTGTGACCCGGTAATACAGAGAAAAAGGCTCTGCTTTTATTAGACTTTTATTTAGGAGAGCCCTAAACATGTTGCTGACTGACTCTGAGGGTGACTTTTAGATGGAAATCAGCTTAAATAAATGCATCAGCCACATTTCCCGTGACTCTTTACTCGGGTGTCCCTAAATAGAAAAAGGTTGGACCATAAAAGCAATAACTACCAGAACTTTTTACCGTGACGCCTTTCTGCTCTCGGTAATCAAAGTTTATAACCCTTCTATCTTAACGAGAGCCTGTATGCATCTGAACATGTGGATCCAAACGGATCTCACAGCCGTACATCACCTCTCTCTCTCCTGCAGGCCAGACAGCTCCTGGAACAAGAGTACAACTCCCTCCTCTCCATGGGAACTGAGAGGCGACCCGATGAGGTCAGGACGCGTTTCTTTTTAGAGACTTTTTAGAGGCTTAGACAGAGCGATGGTTTGCATGAACAGTTTTATTTGGTGTCTGTCAGGATGGAAGTAAGACGTTCACCCGCTCGCCCTCCTGGAGGAAGATGTTCAGGGAGAAAGACCTTCGGGGTGTGACCTCCGACTCTGCCGAGACCCTGCCCGCTAACTTCCGTGCCTCTGCCATTTCCACACCCTCCGTTACCCTGAGAAAGGTCCAGACTGACGGTGAGCTACTCCCATGATGCAATTACACTTTTGCTTCCACGTAGGCCTGCACATATTCCACCTTTTTACGAGCCTCTGCGGCTGATGTGAAAAGATGCCAAGCATGAGAGGAATCTAGAGAAAGCTTTACCAGCATTGAGTGCGTGCTGTGTGCAAAGCAGGAATCCCGAGCACAGGGTGGCAGCTTGTTTTCATGCCACTCTTCCATTAGTTTGGAATTCACATGCTTCCTGCAGCAGAGGACCTGATTATAACAAGGTGCAGACTCTTTTAAAGTGTCGAAAAACATCCTCTTTCCACTTTTAATTCCTCCGGAAAGGTCAGCGCTGTTCCCATATTAACCGTCTGTCTGTCTCCAACGCAGCCAGCGCCGGTGCCCGGGGTGAAGCTGCCTCAGTGAGGACGTACTCCTGTTGAGGGGCTGAGGTGAGAACCCACCAATTAAACTGTCTACTTGCATTTTACCCACGTATGAGGTTTAGCTTCTGTGATAATAGCTTCCTCGTGTGTACTTTTCTTTGAACCTTTAATGTATGCTCGTTGGAGTGAACTGCTGTGATTTGGGAGTTTTAGTAGCTTGTTTTAGGTCTTAAAAGTTAGTTGCTGGGGAATGAAGCAGGGGTGAAATAAGGCCACGGGCGCAGTGACGTGGCAGCAATGCTCTTTCTCTCATCAGGCCCTGACTGGGATTGAACTGGAGGACCTTCATCCACGGAGAAAGAAGCAATGAATATAACCGTTTAACTTAAAATAAACCTACCCGTCTGAGCATTCTGCAATAAGAGAAGCAAAGGAATAAAGGAGGACATGACATGAAGAATGTACGAAAGCATCGTCAGACTGGGTTGAATGGGATCAAGCTGTTTTCTCTCTCCGTCTTTCTTCCTGTCTTTTTGTCTCCTCTCTAACTCTGTAAGTGTAACTGTGCCGTGTGGTGAGTAAAGGGCAACGCCAGTGTCGGTCGTGCAGGGTGTTTGCACGCAGTCTGCAGAGTTTGCAATTTCAGGGCTCATTTTCCCTCCTTCAGAGGAGACCTCTCGCTGCCATTTGTCGTCTTACAAAATAACGAAACGTGTCGCCTTACAACTTCTGCTCAGCGGTGTGTTACTTCATCGGGGTCTGGGCAGAAGGTAAACCTTGTGTGTGTGTGTAAGGAGTGATGGATAAAGCCGTTTAGGTGTTCCTCCTGATGCTCAGTCAGTTGGTATCCAGTGTCAGCCATTGTGGCTCTATTGTTGGCTCCTACAGTCTTGTCACTGGTGTCCAGTGTCCTCAGTGGGCGGGGTGGTGTAGTAAAACATGTCCGAATTCAGACCATCATTTAACCTGACCACATCAGAAGGACCCTCCTCATGCTTTGTCTGCTGGCACATGGAAAGCTGATAGGCTGAGTAATCTCCTTTTGAATGGAGCTCGTTACAGAGATTAAAGGCGCTGAGCGGGGTGGGACGGGGTGGAGCGAGGCCACGGAGGCTTTGTGTTCAGTGATTTCACAATGTCACTGAAAGGTAATCAATTACTGAGCATGTAAAGAAAAGCTTTGTGAGTTTCTGTGTTATAAATGTAAAAGAGGCACTGATAAGTCAGCATCATGGTCATCGTGAGCTCCATTCAGCACGAGGAAACAGCTCTGCTGCAGCTTTTTGCTTTTAAAGCTGGAAAAATCCCCCAGATTGAGATGCTGTGGTATACTGGTCTGGCTAAAGAGTTCCCAGTTAGCATTGATGCTACACCCACACTGCGACTGTGCAATTTATACCATTAAAAGCACCAAATAGTTGAATAAACTATTTAAATTTATATTATAGAAGATTTATTGAGCAGTAATTATACGTTTTGGGCTGCTTTATTGTAAAAACAAATTTTTTTCTCTATTTTTATTTATAGTTGGTGAATTTGTGGCTAAATAAAAATGCTTAGGGTTAAATATATATATATATACATATATATATATGTATATATATATTACCTTATATAAGTCAGTAATAAATTGGCCTAAAATGTATTATTTTTGTTTTAAAGTCTTCCAGCATTATGTGTATTTAACAAAAATATTAAATGAAATTATTCTGGAAGAGAATATAAAATGAAAATGCTTAGTTTTACAACAATGCAACCCAAAGTTTCATCTGAATAATAAATTG
>JBAMHV010000022.1:19483970-19494477 GCA_037177535.1 Pseudomugil gertrudae
CTTTATATAAGTCATAAGTCTCATAAAATGAGTAACAGGGCTGAGTTTTCAGCAGAGTTGGCAAAAACATGAAATATAACCTCATGGCATCCTTGCTAATAGCATGAGGAGACAAAGAATCCAGAAATTTACCATAAATGTCTATTTTCAAAATGGATAACTAATTACTAAAGCATAGTCTAAGTAAGGACAGTTTACTGAGATTGTTGAGAGCTTTGGTTTTGGTCTCCTGGTGGCCTTCAGAAGAGCCAACTGATGCTGCTTGTTGTTGTGCGTGTGATTCGTGGAATGTTCTGCATGAATCAGGATAATGTGTTACAGGTAACAGGACTAAATTATGCATTTTTACCAAAAAATATTAGTTTTTTAAATAAATACTGCAAAAAAGGATAAATTGAAATATTCAGGATAAAAAATATTTAGGATTCTGTTAATCATGTTAATCTTATTTTATTCCATATTGTTATTTATTAGATCACTGTGCAGGACAGTTAACTAAATAATAAAATAACTTTTACTATGAATTTATGTGCATTTATACATAAAATGTCTTCAGGCAGCCCTATATAACATCACCTACGTTGCTACTATTATGAAAAGTTCTGACTTTTTCCTTCTCTAATACGTTTCCTCTTACATATCACCAGCAGATTACAACAGCACTACACTTCCTGTGACGCTTTGAGAATTTAAGCCTCACACATGAAAGAAATCGATATAAACATCCTTTATTACCATGTTTGGCAGCTCAACTGAACAAGCCAGCAGATTGGTGCTTATTTAGATCTCTTATAATTTACAAATCACATGGTTTTTACATTTCTGAGCCACATGTAGTAAAGTATCCTGCCGCAAGTCGCCCGCCGGACTGACACGGCGGTAAAACATGCCAGTGCTGTAATTACACTGCTGCAGCATTCATCCACACTGTAGAGCAATGAAAGGGGACCTCAGTAGGTGGCGCTCGTTGCTTTTACAAGCCGAGAGGAGCAAAGGCTGGAATTATCATCAGACACTGGAGAGACAGACTACTGCACCAAGACGTCTTCTATAAATACACACAAATATACATAGCTTCATATATAAAGGTATACTGATGTCATACACACATATAGAGGAATATATTAATATCAAAGACATACACATGCTTGCATACTAATCAAAAATAACTTAGATTATGAAAGATCATAGAAAAAAACAGTACTTCTTATTGTAACAATTTCCCTAAGATCTAGTATTGAGGTCTTCTTGTGTTATTTATGTTTTAAATCTTTATTTTATGAAGCTGTGGGAGGGGGGGTGTAGAAAAGCGAGTGAGACGAGCTTTCAACATGTCGGGTGAAAGTGCACACGCTCTGATGTCACAGCTGATCTGCTCTGTATCACTTTCTACATCCTGCAGTGCCCCCCCCACACCTTCATGTCTTAGCCTCTGCCCTTCATAATGACCGGCTTGCCCTTAATATTCGCTCTGGACAGCAGCACGCAGACGCAGGACGAGTCTATTCGGATCCACCTCCATCCGGTTCTGTTGTTTGCGTCTGTGGTGAGAGCTCGGACGTACGACTGCTTGGCTGTGCAGTTGCTCAGCCACTGGCTTTTATCCACGCCCAAGCATCCCATCCCGGCTAAGCCCGTGTCCGCAGGTTTCGCCGCTGCGCCCCTCGCCCTGTTGCCATGGCTCTCCTGCTCGGCCCGGCGGCACCGGGTCTCGTAAAAGTACTGTTTTATAGAAATGTTTCCATTCTGCAACTTGATATCCTGCACAATAGTGACCGTCTTTGAATAAATGTCGACGGCGGTCTCTTTGTTAACCCAAAAGCTTTCGGACTCGCATACAGACCTCTCCCCTCGCTTCTCATCCATCAAGTCTGAGCGTTTGTCTCTTTTAACAGGATGGATGGCCTCCTTACTGGTGAATTTGGAGTAGTCGGGCCAACCTGGAGTGGTACCCTTCTCAATGGCGTGGTCGCCGTGACCCTCAATGTGTGTGTCCCGCTGTTCTCCGTCTCCATCTTCCTCCAGCAGGCCGCTCTCCAGCATGAACAGTAGGGGTGGGTGCTCTGGGGGCGAGGGGGAAGGAGAGAAGAGAACTCGAGGATGTGCGTCCAGAAACAGCTCGTCTACTTCCAGGAAACTCTCCATTCTCACCCTCTGTCCTGGCTCCATGTTCGGACTCTTTTCAGCTGAGCCAGTTATGGTATGTTGGCTTCTGGTTGTCGGTTCTGAAGGTTCTGGATTGACAACGTCACTGTGTTGTACTGTGGAAACCTTTAAAGGTGTGCCTGCGTTGTCCTGTGGAGCAGATTTAGGATAATCTTGCCCGTTAGCTTTGTAGTCCTTTGGTAAGGCAGCGTCTTCAGTCCCGAGAGCTGCTCCTTCGGCGGGAACACCGGTTTTGTCTTGTGATTGGTAGGTTACTTGATTCTCCAGTCTGAATGCGGAAGTCTTTGCGTAATCCTTTCGGTTTTGGAGGTTCTGTCTGTCGCTGTGCTGGCCAGCAGCCGCCGCGCTGTAGTTCGTTTGTGAGGCATTTCCTCTGAGGTTGTACTCCGAAGCTGGGTCAGGACGGCGCTCTCTGTCGGAGCCAGACTGCGTGGTCGTGACTGCAGCGCTGGACACTGGGTTGTGAGGGAAGGGCAGGGCCGAGGCAATCACCATGGCAACCAGGGGAAGCCAGTGCATCACTCCCAAGACGTATCAGCTGATGGTTAAAAGAGAGCAGAACAGAGAAGAAAATATTATTCTTTTTATAAAACCCAAATTGTGGCTTTTATAGTCCAAGTGCCCCAATTAAAATCTAAAAACCAGGCGGTTTTACTGGTGGCCTGCAGCTTTATGACCGGGGCGCTCTAATTGCTGAGGTTTTTAATTTTGGCAGAACTGGTGGAAAATCAGAGCCAAGCTCAGAGAAGTTTGCTTTGTTTCTTCATGTGAAGTTCAACAAAGGATGTTGCAGATTGTGCAGTGTGAGGAGCCGGCCTTCAAACGGCAACACTGACAACCCGGCGAGTCCGAAACTTTAGCAAGAAAAATATCCTCCATGTTTGGCTTCTTAAAACATCTCCGAGACTTAGAAATCTTTATCAATCTCCAGCAAACTGCAAAATATCAACAAGTAAAGACAGACTCCCTGCAGGAAGGCACGCAGAGCTTGCAGAGAGAAACCTCGGCTCCTCAATCTGCTTTTCTTTGGAAAAAAACAGCTTTCAGAGTTACAGTTATGGAGCGATCACTACTGTAAACATCCTGCTGCCATAACCTGCTTTATCCAAACTGTGAGATGCTTGTAATTACAGGTTTAGTTTCATGTTTGTGTAGCAAATACTGGTGATAATTCTCACAGCTCCATCTAGATTTTTAACACTTTCTTACTAAAATGTGTCTGAAATGTCCCTAAGAGGTCACTGAGGTGGATCTTGTTGCTCTAATTTCACCTGCTTTTAGGCCAAAATGTGCATTTGTTGCATCTAAAGGACGAGTCCGAACTTCCTGAAAGTTTTACTTTTCCTCTTATTCGGTAAAGTGACTCGCAACATGTTAGAATAACAGTTACACACACTTTTCCTGCCATGTATCATCTTTAACATCTCTGACGTTGTCATGGATGAAACCCAAAGCAGAGATGATTCATCTGCGTTCGCCCTCTGACTAACAAGACAAGCATCCCAGTCATCCGTCTTTGTGGCAGGTACATTGTGCTGGAATTTAACCGGCTTACGGACGGCTTCACAGCAGACACAAGATTTCGTTATTTGTTTGAAAACAGCGAAGGATGTTGCACGGAAAGAGTTAAAACACGTGGAATGCTCAGAATTTCAGTGATGCGGAGCTACTGGCACGGCTTCTTGGTAAGTTTCCTCAAGCGGTGCGAGAAAAGATTACGTGGAAAAGAGTTCAGATAAACGTAGCTGTCATGGCCTGTGTGGGTTATGTTTGTGTTTGCCTCCACAGGTGGGTTACTCTGACTGAGCAGATGTGTCATCGGTGGGTATCGTCAAGTGTGTGAACAAAAATAAAACCCCAAACCGAAATCCCCTCTGTGACAGGAGATGTACTCAGTGGGGGCCACACCCCTGGACACAATGCACCTGGTGAGGAGCAGCAAGGTTTGGTTGACAGCTCAGTCATGCACTCACCTCAGGTGCTTTAGATGCCTTTTCATGCAAGACGATAAATCACATCAAAGTGTTCAGCATCCTGTTTGTGCATCTTCACAACAGGTTTAAAACTAATTAAAGCCAAAGCGACAAAGGTGAGCCCCCTAAAATCCACCAGGCAACACAGGCTTTGCAGGAAAACAGCAGCTCTTCGTGGCCACGCTTCATTTGCTACAATGACACGCATCACGACGTTATTTTCACCCTCTGGACCAAACCCAAGCACTCCCTATACGCTCGCATATACATCCCAACCTGTCTGAAAGGGATGCACGCCACCCAAATCTACACACCACAGGAAATCTTTCTAAATGAGACGATGGAGAATACCCGAAAACCACATTACACGGTCTGAATAAGCAGGAAAAAAACAACCACACATCATGCAAAATAAACAGGCTGAATAAACTATGCCATAAATCCGAAGGCTGTCGTTCCGTGCTTTATACCGATTGCTTATCAATCGGATGAATCGGAAGAAAAACAGATGAAGTGGGGAGTTGCAACTTGCTCTAAACTATGCGGTACAACATTCCCAAAAGGTTTTCAGTAAGGACAAGCAGATCTAGTGTATCTTTAAGATATTCTTCACAGATCAGCTAATGTTTACTTTTTATTTCTTTTAATTTACTCGACTTTTCCAAACAAAATAAGTACTTTTTTTTCTTTACATGGAGATATTATTATTAATATAATAATAATAATTACCCAGATGTTTTAGTTATCCTTGGCTTGAAGCAAAAAAATTCCCCTTTTTATCTCCAGAAATGATAATAAATAGGACTTTCCTTTTTAATATAAAAAAAAGAGTAAATCCATGTTTTAAAAAGCTTATTCAGCACCTGAAAATTGGGTGGGACGTCTGTTTTGAGTGCTTTCACTGACCTACAGGGACGTAGTCCAGATGAACATGGAGAACTGGAAGGATTATAGCTTTTGCTGCAAGTTGCGCCCCCAGGAAACACTTGTACTAAAGCAGCTCCGCTCCACACCTTGCAGTAGCTACTGTGCTATTAGCACGTTTACAAAGTAATCCCTCTCATGTGTGGTTAATGTCAGGCACGTCAACCTGACACAGAGATAATTCATCCTGTTAACATTGTACTGCGCCCCGTCCCGGCTTAATCCTGCCTCCCTGAAGTTGTGTAACCCACAAAGTGACAGGAGAGGAAGATGTTTGAAGGCGTTCAGAGGAAGTTTGCTTGAAAAATGTTTGCACCACCACGGCTGCTTTTGATTAGGCCAAAAGGCTGTGACATGGGAAAAAAAGTGCAGGCAAATGTTTGTTCTTCTCTCTATCGTCGCCTCTGTGCAGGTAATGTTAAAGCAGAGGCCTTGCATGTGTTCATTTACAGCAGCCTTGCTGCCCCACTGTGCAAACAGCCCATTAATTCCAGCTCTCTGATTGTTTCATGCCTTTCTAAACCTAAAGATGTCTGCCCCCTTTCTTCTAATTTTGGCTCCATCTGAAGAGACACAACTTATATTCTTCTATAAACTTCAAATAAAGCAGCTAAAGTGAGCTGAAAGTAATGTAATTGTATTTTGTAGGGTGTTTTGCTTGCATTTTTTGTACAAATGGCCACTTACAGTCTATTAATCTGTTTACAACATGGCATTAAGAGATCAGCTGCGGGCGGGTATGTTTCATGGGGCAACTTGTGTGATCTACCTGTGTGTCTGGTGTGGTGCTCGGTAGCTTTCACCTCACCTGAGTGACTGCCAACCAAAACAAAGTGTAAAATTGCCTACAACTGAAGGACTGCCAAGTCAAATACAAAGTGAAATAGGGAATAAGTGTGTGGGAGGAACCTGGAACATTTACAGGAACAAGAAAACCCTGCATAAAAGATCAAATTAAATAAGAAAAACATGTATAATAACTTTACAACAGTATGCAACTTAACATGTATAAATGGAAGTTACTAAATAGGCGGATTAATGCTTAGACTAAAGCAAACCACACGCCAAAAATGCTTATTAAACTTGCACACAAGTGTTTTTCTTATTTAAACTGCAAAGTTTCTTCACTCAAATGAAAACATTCATTAAGCAAAAATACTGTACATCAAATTTAATACGTAAAAGTTTAAGGCTTGCATATATTATTTAAAGCCATACCGTTTAGGTGAGATCCGGACCCCTCGTCCCTCCAGCTGACACCACATTGATTATAGAGTCAGTTACTCAACTGCTTTTAAAAGTATTAAAAAGTACAGAAACACTTTCACGCGCCTGAAACAAAACTAATCAGAAACATTTCTTTCTCTTTTTAATCGCTCGTGACATTGCATGTGCCCCTAAAAATCCGACGGGGAGAGTTTTTTAAAAAAAAAAAGTAAAGTAGCTTCAAAGCAGATAACTTTCCTCTGTCGCGCGAGCGTTTCCACAGGAAGAAAATGCTGCGTAAAATAAGCCCAAAAAAAAGTTAAAACATGTAAGAGCGCTTCAAAATATAGATATCCCACGCTGCTGTTAGCACTTCTACAAGGCGGACCTGGTAAAGACTGTCTTCAAATATATGAACGAGGCGAGCGGAGGTGGAGAGCGTTTAGTTACAACTACAACTTCCGGTTGTCATTTTCAAAATAAAATCTAATTTAAGGACTCTGACTGCCAACTTATGGCTGAAGACGCGGCTGCGCTTTTATTTTCAAAACAAAATCTCTATTTCCGGTAAAAGCTGTTGTTAGCTAGCGCAACCTTCACAGAGCTAACAAGCGCAGAAACAGGGCGAGGTTAGTAGGCTAAGTTAAGACGGAATATATATCAAAAGTATAATAATAATAGAAGCAGACCTTATTTTCAAACTTATGCACAACATATAAAACAAACATTTAGATTTTAATGTCACAAAGTTATGCGTATAATTTAGTTTACCCCCCCCAGCAATTAAAATATTTAAACTAATACGTGTTACTGAGACATTTATAAAGTCTCAACCCCCCTTTCCCTTCCTTTCCCTGCTTTTCTCTTCTTTCTCCATCCCTTCCCTTCTTTTCCCATCCCGGCTGCTAACGTACTGAAGCGGTCCTGGCACTTATCCACGTTCCTATAATGAGTCTTGTAACAGTGTAAATTACTACAAACCAGTTGTAACGAAGCAGGATGGCGTGATTCTTCAAGGTTTTCATTTGCAAAGTGCAACGAGGTGCAACATGATTCCGTTTGGCACAATTATCACACAGGAGGATGTCATCTGGTTTCCATGCCAAATCCGAGTTTGCTTGCAGATTGCTTACTCATGTCCGGTTTGCTTTTAGTGTGTGGATTTTATTATACTGAGAAGATGAGGTGTAAAAACAAAGATATATGAAGTAGATCTTTTATATGCACTTATTTCAGCAGGGGCGGACTCGGTGATTTGGAGTCCCTGGGTGGTGGTGCCCCACCACACTTCCAGCCCTGACCTTGGTAAGTACAACATTGTGCAATAATCCAGTTTTTAAGCTTTCCAGTTTCGGCCTTTTATGATGCATTCATCCATATCAGCTCTCTGTTAAAGGTTTGAGAAATTTTCCACTTCCTCCAACACACAAAGCTTAAATCTGATTATTTCTTCCCACACCTGCACGCATCTCTGCTTCCAGACATACATCATCTTATCTTTTTTGTTTCTAGTTTATTAGGCCATGTTTTATCTCCACTTTTACCTTCGTTTGTAGCTTTTTAGTATGCAATAAGAATTATTTAATTATTTTACAGCATGTATTGACCTGTTGCATTTTTACTTGCTCTATAGAGTTTCATAATATGCACATTTATTTGTACAAATTAATGTTAAATATACCCTGCGATGGACTGGCGACCTGTCCAGGGTGTACTCCGCCTCTCGCCTGAATAACTGCTTCGATAAGCTGCAGCTACACGCCACTCTGAATTGGATAATCGGTTAATAAATGTATGGATTATGAAACAAACGTCTCTGTGCTAAAGAATGCTGTAATGATGTTACACTTTTTAGCCCAAGGCCAATTTCTTCTGGGTAAAAAGTTTTTCTTATGTTATCTCATGCATGATAGTGGGTAATTATATGTTACTGATGGCAGGATACACATTTGCTCATCTTAAATACTCCAGTTTCCAAAGTTTGCTTGGCTCAGACTGGGAGGTAGCTGGTCCAGCATCATTTCAAACATCTGTCCAAAATGTGACTGGATAGAGTTGTATAGATCTACAGCCAATCAGAAAAAAGCTGAATATTTTATTTAATGCTGAACAATTTGCTCCAAAAGCGACCCAGGCATCATATTTATGCCAGACCATATGAGATAAGTGGTTGCTGGTGGGAGTTTATTTGGGAATCTGAAAGGGAGGAGCACCAGATGCAAATGTAAAACCTTCTGGTTTCCAGGTTACAGAATATTACTCCACCAGGAATGTTTTATGTGGATATTTTTAAAAATATATATCAACTTATATGTCTTAGGTCTCATCCCAGATGTCAGCTGTGATTTTATTATCTACCATAAAGTCAGTTGAGCTGTGTGAAAAGTCAAACTATTTATCGACACTCCCAGCAAAGGCTTTTTTATTGCACTGCATTTCATACTAATGTACTTCTGCACTTGTTTTGTTGCCTTTTGTATCCATTATATATGGATGTGTCTGAACATGTCTGAATCCAGAACAACCCCACAGAGCTGCTCGTTCTGAGCTTTGTGCACGAATAAGCCCGGATGTGTCGGTGGGATGGGCGCTAACTGGTCCGTACTGCTCCAAAGTTAAAAGGCCGAAGCTGGCGATGGGCTGCTCCCTGCACCTTTGGTGTGGGTGGGGTGGGGTGGGGGGGGGGTGGGGGGTAAGGGCTACGAAGGACACACAGGCGAGCAGACAGTTCAACGGGTCCTCGATGCTGCACACACCAGACGAGGGTTCACTGCTATTGACCCGCGAGAATAGCTCGTCTACTGAGCCTCCCCACCTTGAATGGCCTTGTTGAAAAGGAGAGATATAAACTGGCGGATGAGCAGAGAAGGGGAAAAGACTCTGCCTCCCCCCTCCTCCTGCCTCCTCCTTTTCTCTCTCACTCTCTCACATGCTATCTCTTTCTTTCCTTTACCAAGTAGTGGTTTCCATCTCACCGAACCTCTTTCCCTCTGAATGTTTCAAAAGATGAAAGGATAAGGAGAAGAATGGAGACAAAAGAGCGCAGGTTTGTGTTTCAACCCTGCCCCTGAGAGACCGCTCATGAAAGAGTTTGGGGATGGGAGAGATAGGGACCAGAGAGGAGACGCAGAAAGAGACGGGAATCATGAAAAGAGGGTTTTCAAGCCGCTAAAACGGGTCACTTCTGTATAGAGACACAGACTAAAGTGCAGTCTTCACTCAGGAATGGAGACATTTAACATTGTCAATACCCTCAGATGGAAGGA
This sequence comes from Pseudomugil gertrudae, assembly GCA_037177535.1. Taxonomy (NCBI): domain Eukaryota; kingdom Metazoa; phylum Chordata; class Actinopteri; order Atheriniformes; family Pseudomugilidae; genus Pseudomugil; species Pseudomugil gertrudae. The sequence continues at coordinate 19,493,506 of JBAMHV010000022.1, forward strand.
GGCGTTGATATACTTGCACTCATTGACTGATTGGGCAAACACACACACACACACACTCTCTCAACTCTCGCTGTTGATCTCATCCATGCCCTTGCAGTCAGATTTCAAAGGATCATTTACAATAATTGTCTTTACCACCAACATAAAAACATGCGTGCACACACATACTGATGGTATTCCTCCCTTTTGGCATTTACCGCCAGTCACCTCAAATCCTTGCAAGCCTCCAACCTTTCTCTCAAGCTTCGTCCCTGCCTGAACTTGCCCTGCACGCACTTAGATATTTTGGCCTCGGGCAGCATCAGTGGCAGTTTTGAGTGAAAGAAAGCCGGAGAAAGTTATTGGTTGCAGACAGGAATGGCGGTTAATCAGAGGTGACGATTAAATGAGCAGGGTCGCGTTTTTCTTTGGTTTTGTTTACCCCCTTTGCTCTGCTATCTTTGTGTAAAAGTGGCTTAAACCTACTACAATAACCGCAGCTGTTTCACTTTCAACACGATGAAGGGTTTTATTTGAGAGTTATTAACAGAACAAGTTTGACTTCATACTGTTGCGTCTTTTAAAGATTTTCTAAATCCGACAGTAATCAAATCACAATGCATGACAGTCAGTACAAAGCAGCACCTTTCAAATTCTACGTCCTAAACAGATTTGTAGGCTCCTAAAATGCTATTTTTACATTTCAAACCAACCATTAAAGGTGGCATTATGAAAGGATTAAGCATAGTTCTGCTTAAAGACAATGTTGGCATGTAAATTGTCCTGCAGATTTCAGAAACTGTGTTAAAATAAAGAATTAAAATAAAGAATCTGCTATGATTTTTTCAATGTAGCATATTAATTCAATTCAATTCAATTTTATTTATACAGCCCAGTATCACAACAAAGTCGTCTTAAAGGGCTTCACACACAGTTAATCACACAACAGACATAACACACAATAAACACAGTAATGACTACACTAAACTAAGC
>JBAMHV010000022.1:19495606-19508579 GCA_037177535.1 Pseudomugil gertrudae
CGTCTAGAAACTCGCGTTGTGCGGGGGACCCCTCCCACATTAGAGGATCACGACTTGTAATGGAAAAGCAGTCGAGTGTAATATAGTACTGCCCGGGCCGGTAGAGTAGTGTCGCGCAGGTACTAATGAAAAAGTGCCTTTAGAGTCTCCAATCAGCCTATTCCTAAGGTGCATGTCTTTAGTCTGTGGGAGGAAGCCGTAGTACCCGGAGAGAATCCACGCTAACACGGGGAGAACATGCAAACTCTCCTCACATTCAGACTGAGCTCGAGCCAGCAACCTTCTTGCTGTGAGGCCACAGTGCTAACCCACTGTTCCACCGTGCAGCCCCTCATTGTTCCATTTTATTTTTAATTCTCCTTCAAGTATTTTCTAAAACTCCCAATTTTTCAAATGTGAGGGTGAGGAAATCATCTCCAAGCGACGATTCTGTTTGTTTTATCTTCAATTTTTGTTTTAATAAAGCCTAAATGTTCATTTTCTTTTTGTCTTGCAACAACAGAATAATGTGCGCTCTCCTCAGCAAAGGTGAGAATCGCCATAGCAACCAGAAACTCACCAGAACCTTTATGGTTGGTCCAAATGATCTCAGATATTACGTCACCACTGATAAATTCCATCAATAAGGAACATCAGGTCTGCACAGCTCAGGGTTAGATACCCAAAGCAGCAAGAGGCTTGAAAGTTTGTAGTTTTTATCGGACGTGCTGGCTCGTACACGAGGATCTACCGTCTCGCTGGAATAACCTCACTGATCCACCTTTTGGACACGTGTCAAATGTCTGATTTCTTAATAAGAACAAATACACACAAACATGTAGACATTTCCAGATGTCCTTTTCACTCCCAGCGGGCCCCTCTGATGAAGTCGTTCCCACACGGAGCGCCATCAGCTGTCAGCTTGTTGCTTTTTGCGCTGGACATCCTCCTTCATTTGAAACCGGGATCTGAGTGTAATTGGAAGGTAGCAATTATGGCAATTATTGCAAATGGCTGAGCTGAGCTGTTGGGGTAAGACTAACACTGTGTCCACAACAGAGCCACAAAGTCAGACCTCTATTACAGATCCTCATCTCCAAGGTATGCGCTGTCAGAACTTCATCATCTCCTTTTCCATCTTCATCTCTCGCTATCCTTTTTTTTTTACCATTCCACTTGTTTTTCTACTTGAGTCGCTTTAATTTCCAACCAAAATCACCTTCCTCACTCACAAAAGTCTCTTTCCTTTCCACCTCTTCCCAGACAGAAGTTTCAGTGAAATCCGCACAGCCACCATGACCGTATAGCTGCATATGTTCCCAATTTCAGGCGCCCATCCGCACAATCTGACCCAATTAGCCAGAGCCTCCTGGAAATGCCCCAGTCACCAGGCTTGGTGGCAAAGAGGTAAAGGGTCAAAGGTGATTCTGATTGCAGTTGGTGGGGGTCAGACTTACTGATGAGTGCATCACTGATGAGTCTGTGTTTGTCTGGCTTAAGCTGTGGTCCAACTTGCCCACAGTCGTGTTTGGCACAGGTAACTGTGCAAAAATAAAGGAACCCAACCCTGAAATTAAATTTCACAGCTTTAAATGTCAAAGACCGCACGTAAACTCCCAAACAGCACACATGCACTTAAGAAAGAATGCATGCACAGGCTCATGCGAACACACCGCATGCTCTGACAAACAAACAACACATGTGTCTACAAGTCTTCCCTGCGTGAAACAGAAATTAGCATGTGGAATGTTAACCTTCGGGAAAATGGCTGCAGAGGAAGAGGAGCGCACGAGCATCGGAGCTGCAAAGCCTCATTAGTTTAAGGTAATTCCACAGAAACACTCAGAAGCTGTGTGGGTTTGTGTAACGGCTTCAGCGTGCACGTCTTGTTTACATCGTCCGCACTGCTGCTCCGTCTCCTCTTACAGCACTTTTCCTCTCCCCAGATTACCTCTCAATCACTCCCCCTCGTCTCCTTATCGGTCGCTCCTCAGTTTCCCGTTACAGGACTCGGTCCACCTACAGAGGCTACACTTTCATTCACTCGCCTCACACACACCCTCCACATTAGACATGCAGCCTAAATAGTGAACCATCTATTTACGTTTCCGCCTTCCATGTGCACGGTTTCCTGCACTTCATTGCATTTTTGCACCCCTCTGTCCCCGCACCTCCTCTTCCACCGGCCACGTTTTGCCTCTTTTCTTGCCAAGGGGGGGAAAAATGTTACACATTGTAAACTTTACTCACTGTACAACACCCGCAGGATTGAATTTCAGAGGCAGACTTTGTGTTTGAACTGCTCTGGCAATTAGTAGAGGATAGACTTACGGTGCACCTACTGCACAATGGAGGCACCAACCCAGTTGTACGAGCCCCTGTTCCCATTTTTGCCCCTCTCCATCTGTCATTCCTGTGGGACAGGCAGTGTATGCATGGAAATACCTGTTTGGGTTTTTGTTTGCGGAAATGTGTCTTTTGGGTTATAATTCACCAAATTGATGCGCTTCTATTTAGTTTAATAAAAGCTATTCAGTAGCTCAGATTACATCCACTTTAAATTGATTGATAAAACAAGATGTTTATAACATAAATCTAATATATAGACTTTAAATCCAATTTCCGTTTTGTTTATATCTAATCCCAGCAACTGAAACTGCATTACGAGGCGTATTTGCATATTAAAAGAAATTTGCATCTTATCTGACAGTTTAGACGTTTGGCTCATAAATCAATCCTCTCATAAACCTTATAAGAAACGCAGAGTTGTGCACACTTGATGATGTAACCCCTGGCAGAAATTCCAACGCTTCTTCATGGGCATATTTCTAAGTGAGTCACGGTTAAAGCAAAATGTGAGAACCATCTATGTGCAGAATGCAGCAGCTCCGCCTTGGAGCCTCCGAGCACTTTGAGGCCTCATGACTTGACACTGATATCTGTCAGAGTACCACTTCCATGCAGTTTTTCTTTCTGGTACAGAGTCATAGCACCCTCCGGTGGAGCGGAGGGTTGCTTATGACCCTCCTCTATTAAACACACTAATCAAACACACACATAATTGGTGTGTTTTTTTGCATGAAGTCTTTAATCATCTATTTGTCTCTGTCATATAAGTGTCAGTAAAGCAGCGAAAAGATGACCTGGGATGGAAAGAAGTGAGTGAATGAGAGAAAGAAATGAAGGGAGGGGAGGGAGAAGGGTGAGGTGGAGGGTGGACGGGCTCAGAAAACCAAGCTGTTGTATTAATCTGCAAATTTTCTCAGATGACGCAAGGATTGTGACTTAGGCTCCTGTCCCCTCTCCCCTTTTATCTGCACATCGCTCTGCTGCGGGTCTCTCCCGATGCCTCGGTCTCGTTGGATGGGAGACAGCGACACACAGCAGGTAAGCCTTGCTTTGATTCCAGTGCTTCTGCTGATACATGCTGTGTTTTACATCATTTATCCCATTTGACAGCGTTGACTTTACGTGTTTTATGTAAAGTATTAGTCCTGCCATGACTGAGTCATGTAAGATCATAAGCTTACTGCGTTTAGAGGACTTATCGATGCCTCGGAGACGTTATTTGTGGGAGATCTTTAGTGATTTTGAGTCGGGAGTTTTGCAAACATGTGCCACCTGCAATCTCTCATCAGTTTTCAGGATCATGGAGGTTTAAGGAGGAAATAAAGAGTTTGTGGAGTGTCTGCTGGCTAAAGGGGGAAATGGGTTTACTGCACAGAGAGAATAAGCTGTGTGAAACTCAGTCCTACTGGATTTAAGGAGCATTGTAGCTGATCAGAACAGAGAAAACAGGAGAAAGAGGGAGTTTATAAATAGCAGGGCTTTACGAGGGTGAAGAGAGCAGATGTGATAGACAGTCTGTGCTTAAGGAGTTCAAACAACAGATTAATACACCGAGATTATCATCTGAGGGGAGCAGGGGAGGGGTGTGTGTCTGTTTGACATGTGTTCACATTCACTCACATGCAGACTAAATCATACACACACACACACAACCGTTTCCTTTCTTTCAGTGCATTCCCATCCAATCAGAACACACACACACAGAAATCCTCCTGATTTCAGTCTAAGCATCCACAATCCAGAGAAGGTGATCAAACAATTAGTTTGTCAAGAACAAAATGAAAGTTTTATTTTGTAGTTAGAAAAAAATTCCAAGAGAGACAAAAAAAACGGTTTATTTATAAAATATCAACGTTAATCTCAGTTTTTCTTCCTTTTTTAAGGCCGTGTCCTCCTCTCTGATTCCTCTCTGTTTTATTTAATCACTGTAGACAAGTTTTTATTTCTAATGACAAACAACTTGGACTGAGACGTTAAAATATCAGCGAGTTTGGGTAAATACATAAAACAAAAAATTATTAGAAAAAAGAAATGTATTAAAAGGTTGATATCAGGTAAGTTTCAGCTTATAAAAACATCATCTCTATATCATAAATATGGTTTACTATGGCAGACCTTTCTCCAGCTGTCGGTGGGTCTTTATCCAACCATCTTTTCATTATTGCTTTTATACTTGCTACCAATAATAATATTTTAAATATATATTTATCATGTTTAGTAAAAACATTTGGTAAATTGTGGTAAAATAAAAATCCACTTTAAAACCCATTATCACTTTAACCTTTGCTATTATTTCTGCCGTTTCTTAAATTCAAAGTTAATTTACTTACATATTTTAAACTGTCAAATAGATCTGAAAGGTTTGAGAGGTAGAGCTGTTGCCAACCAATCAGAAATCAGTATCTCCTCTAGTCCAGATGTCCTGTTCTGATTGGCCCATTTGAGCGCCACATTTGCCCAAGATGTGCTCATCAGCTATAAAAATCATAAACATTGAAATTGTTGTATAGCAGAAGAAATGGAGATGGAATGATTAGAGAAAGTCTGCAGCCTCGGGTGCCAACATGTTGTTAAAGTAGCCAGTTAGTGAGTTATTTCCATACCAAATGGGTTTGGGATCCATTAGCAGCTTAACCTGTAGAGACTCGCAGGAGACTGGAGTCATTCCCAGCTGAGATCTGGTGACAGGCAGTGTATACAGGTCAGCCTCCCATTACAGGCATAACACCAAGATGCAGACAACCATCGGAGCTCGGCCTTTTGGTCTGTTTAGAAAAGCTAATTAACATGAGAAGTCTCTGAATGTGCCTTAACCCCTTACTGCCTGACCTTAGAGGAACTGGGGAGAAAAATCCCATTACTAAAATCTTTTTTTTACCCTTTAACAAAATCTGAAAAAAGAAAACTATTTATTTATTATTATTATTATAGTGTAATCTTCTGCTTTCTGGTATTCACCAGGGTGCAGGAGACCAGTATCACATGGTGAACAAGGCTTTGAGTAAAGTTTCTGCCATAAAGTGATGCAAAATCCCAAATGAAACCAGGATAAACAGGGAGAATTAAGCCCCATTTATCCTACAAGGTGTTTAAAATCATGCAGAAGTACTGTGACAGCTCTCTGCAGCGCTCCTCTGACAGTCGCTGACAGAGTTAATATACATGTTTAACCCACCGCCTGCAGAGATCTGGTACAGCCATACGCCGGACACGTGTTCGAAGCCAGTTGTGCATATGTTGAGGGAATTAGTTGCTGCTGTGCTTGGAAGTGCAGATATGTGTGTGTGTGTGGGTGGCACAGAGAATATCCATGGCACAATGCTGCCGGTTGGACAATAACAAATCCAGAACATCTGATTTTAAGTTTAAGGTTTGAGAAACATTCATATGTGAGGTGTTTAGCTCATGTTTTAGCCTGATAAATGATGTATTGCTAATATAAAATAGTACCTGAATGCTTTATGGATGATTTCACTGTTTAAAAACAGAAGATTTGTTTAGATTTTAATTAAAATTAGAGCTGAGTTAGTTAGCATCGCTTGGGATTTATCAGCTGAAAAGTCAAATAATTCCAGGAGCATTTAAGCTTTTTATATCTAAAATAATTATTACTGGAAAAAGAGCATGACTTATCACTAAAACTAGTTGCCATGTCGCTTTAAACTCCTAAGTAGTTGTGTGCAGAGTTGCAGTGCAGCATTACTGCGGCGACCATCCTCCTCTCCCTCTGTTCGACGAGGTGGAGGGGTGGGGGGAGGATTATATGTCGATCCGTTTGCAAAGCTCACACCAAACAATCAACCTCTGGAAATAATCCGCTGAGACACACAGACACCCGTACACACCGTACTGACACACACACACACATGCAGATGTCCCTGGAATGATAAATAACAACTTATTGTATATTATTGGAACAAACACAGAAACATTCAGAGAATCTGCACAGCGGCATGTTTGGGTTGGTCACTGTGCACTTAAGAACCTAAAAATGTTGCTAAAAATGTTCAGTATTACTAAACTTTAGTTTGATTTAACCACAAATATAGTAAAAAAACTTTTAAACTTTTCATTTGGCTGGAAAATGACTAAAAACCATTCAAATGTAACATTGTGTGGACAAGATCCCATAATCTTTATCTATTATGTCTATAGTTAAGCTTTAATATACATTTTTTTTTATCACAAATAAGTTGTGTTGAAGCTTTGCCAGAGAGCTGCTTGCATCTATAACGTTGCAGAAAAGAAGTGGACACAGGAAGTGGACTCTAATGAGTCCTGGAGCTCCATGCAGCTTCAGCTCATTTACAGTAATCAAAGATTACCTTTATGGGAAATAAGTCACACTGTGACTGCAGCCCGTTGTCGTGGAAACCACTGAGGAAATTTAAAGAGCATCTGATTGTGAGCGCTATCATTTTTCACACATCTGATCGACAGCTGCGGTGTATTCACAGTGGATCCTCATGTTTACCCAGTCGCATCACTTTAACGTTGTGTGTCTTGTGGCCAACACGGGCACCCCGCCAGTGGAGGCTCCCATCACAAAGATACATTTCCAAACCTCTCGCATAGAATCAAAGGTATTCCCCCTCCGAGGGGGGGAAAAAAACCCTCCTTGGCAGAGTAGTAATACCTGCGTCATGTTTGGACAAAATCCAGGATTTAAGGTAATCTGCCTGGCCAATCTAAACCGGCTGCATTTTCATAAATATTCCAGATTTGTTCCAGATCCCGGATCTTTTTTAGTCTTTCCAGGCCACACACTGGAAACCTCAGGGGTCAAATAGTTCCCTGGTGTGGAGCAGAGCCAGCGGGACAGCAGAGAAAAGAGGGATTCTTTGAGGCCAGCTATGTCATGTCTCGAGGCAGCTCTGACATTTCCTGGAGCAGAAAAATAATCTGCTTGTTGGACGAGCAGGACGGATTTGCAGAGCAGCTTCAGATGTGTCGTTGGAGCTCACATTGCTCAACTTGGCTCTCTTTGCTGGATGTTTCATCATTTCAGGGCCTAGTGGGAGTCTAACATCCTCATTTTATCTTTTAAAACTCAACATTGTGTTTTGTGAACCTAAATGGAACCTAAACTAAGCAGCTTTATCACCTTTCTATTTTTACATTTTATTATCTGCCCAACATGATCTTAACCCACAGAAACGAGCAGAAATCCATCATCTGACCGCCTTAAATGAGTTTCCCGTTAGATTTGTGTAAACATAACCATGTGGCCAGCGGACATCATCAACCGTGTTCATGCTAAGAATGATGCAAAGATTGGAAAGAGGATTTGCGAAGACTATAACAGTGGAACCCCTCCCCCCCTCCTCCCCACGGCACTCCATTCACTGAGGATTATATCTCTGCGATTGAAACTTGGCAGAGCATTGTCTGCGTTTCTGATCACGCTGGCAGACTGGCTTCATGTGCCCGGACCGAGCGCTGCACGGCTGCAGGCAGCAGGAGGTGAGAACGTGGAGATGAATCCGTGAAGGCAGATAAACCAGTAGGTGAGTCTTCTCATGAACAGTACGGCCGTTCACTAAGCTGATGGATTATAATCACTTCTGATTGCGAGCCTGACTGTTAGTTCGGACTTGTGACACCGCTTTGGCCCGACTCCTCTGCTACCCGGTTGTGTTTATATGTGATTGATGTGAGAGATGTTGCTTGTGGGGCTCTGAAACTTCCCAGCTGAGAGGACCTGTGTGGTGTTATTAAACAGCAGGGATATTCTCGTGACCTTTCTCTGAGCTGACAGGGATAATTTTGCCTTTGAGGGAACTTTGATTGCTTCCATAACCCTGCTGATGCTCAGGTCGGGAGGTAATACTGGTTGTTGGACAGGTGTTATGTGCAGGGTTTGCTCAGTCAGAGAGGTGATGTGGCTTCAGGGCAGGTGCTGCAGGTGGGCTTTGTATATCATGGTCACGTCTAGCTGATTATTTAAACCACTTGTTGGGATTTAGAAAGACATTGTTACAAGCCTTCATCATTATGAGGTCATCCTTTTTTAGCAGCTCTGTCTGTGTGTTGTAATCTTGTCATTTTATCACTTTTTCATGGATTATAATGTCTAAAAATGGAGAAAAAAAGGCATTTTTGTTTTATTAATTTCCCAACTTTTCATTTAAAACTTTTTCTATAATCTGAATCTAAAATCTGCTCTTGAGGATTAGCTTTTAAGGCCCGACGTATCATATTTGATTCATACTGTTTCTGAGACATGTTGCATCACTTTATGGCAGAAACTTTACTGTTGTTCTCCATATGATACTGGTCTTCTGCACCCTGGTGAATACCAGGAAGCAGAAGATTTCACTAGAATAGTTTTGAACTATTCTGTGGGAATAAATAGTAAATTTACAGAAAATAAATAGTTTTTTCTGATTTTGTTAAAGGGTCAAATAAAGTTTTCAGATTTTAAAAATTGGATGCATAATTCAGGCTTTAAGGGGTTAAAATCAAACACTAATTTTCCAAATGGCAGCCTTAAACATTTACCTATTCATCTAAATATTCCATCACCCATTTGAATAGGGATCATTTACATTGATGGTTTTGATCAATCAAAACTGGTTAAAACTGTGCATACTGGCATAGAACTCCCCGCTGAATGTTGGATATCTTTTGACCAACATGTACGGTGATTAGTCCATATTTGCACGGCTGATGCAATGCCTGCACATCCAGATGTGTTTAGATTTTAACTGAGATGAAGATGTGGCCATGGGGTTGGGAGGGCAGGGAGAGTTAATGTGAAGATTTCAGAGCAATATTAATACATTCCTCCTTCTGGTTTTTGTTTTATTTACATGTTTGAGTTGCTGTGGATGCATCTTTCCTCCTGTGTGAATCATTTTACCTTTCCTTTTAAAAGGCTAAAGTAAAACATGTCATATGGAGATAAACTCTTTGTTTAAACAGACGTTAGATAAGCTTAAAAAACCCAGTTTGTCCTGCTGGAACTCAGAAATCTAAAAAAAAAAGGCTCCAAACTGGAGGAATATATTGTAAAACACGTCTCAGTTTTCTGTAACCTTTTCTTATGTCCTGTGATAAATACGGTACTGTGTTTCATTTGCAAAGATCACGCTGACATTTAAATGATGATGTAAATGTTTGGCTGCTGTCCACCAGCTCATGGTAGCAGCTACGTTTAGCAGCACTGAAACATCATAAACTGTTTATTAAAACCTATAAACAAAATGATGGCTTCTTGTTGATAATGGCATCGTGGTATTTATAGTAGGAGTGATGAAAATGCTTTGTCCAGTTGCTATGGTAACCAAACTCAAACAGTGTTTAGTTTTAGCTGATATAGCTCTTATTTATAACATTAATTAAAACAAATCAACATTGATTATTATTCTGTTTTTCATCATTGAAGGAGATTTATTATTAGTGGTTCTTTAACGATGTTACCAACCCCGATGCAAGAACGTGTGGCCTCACAGCAAGATCCTGTTGTGATGCCACAAAGTCAAACATCTTGCTACAATCTAACTTGACTTTCTGCAAAGATGCCCCACAAACGTTGATTCCCACACAACACAAATACACAAGTTCAAACAAATAACAGAAAGTTTTACAGATTTGAATGGAGAGTTTGAACCCTTTGATAATATTTTACTGCAATTTAAAAACTCAGTTTGTATGAAACCCGGTTAAGTAAGGAGCTGCATGCAAATTTAACATTATTTGCTTCGTTATTGGTTTATATTATAAAAATGTAACTTTATAAAAATGTAAATGTAATGTAACTCTACGCATCAGTCTAATGATGGATGATTATTAAGTTATCTGAATGCATCTTACATTTCTCATTAAGCATCACCACCTCAGTGTGTCTGAAACAGTCTGAGCATGTCACACTGACAAGTATTTTGTAACCTGCTCATCTTAATGACCTTCTCCAACTAAAACATTTCCACGTGTGCCTCCCAGCAAATCCATACTGCTTTGTATTTATCTTCTGGCAGTTGCTTCCATTTAAAAGGATATTGCACAGATTACATCTCTTGAGTTGTTTCTTCATGTCCTGTTTAGCCGATGCCTGCTGTGTTTGGATTGCCTGCGGTGATGCATCTTTACCACCCTCTGGACGTTAAACCAAATGCACAAAGCACATTCATGCTGTGTGAGCCACGCTTGCTTTCGGTTTCCCTAATCCCACTTAAAAAACAAAGTCAGCCAAGCATGATTCTCTACAAACACTATGACTCTGCAAACCACAGGATAAGCTAATAGCACATCCCACAGCACAAAGTCTTCATCTTAAATCCATCTCTTCCTCTTGCGTTCACAGGCAGGATGACAAACAAGCCGACAGCCAACCAATCTAACACCAAAAAGGAGCAGGAGAAGGAAGAAATCCCTCAAGATGACAACACCGACATTGCTTATAAAGATGCCGGCCACTGCAGCCGCAACACCCACAACCTGCTGCTGGGTCTCACTGTTCTCGGTATGCAGGGGTGTACCCTCGATTTCATCTGTGTCCCAGAGACAAGGCGTGATTTTTGCATCTCACCTCCCCGGTGTTTCTACCAGTTAAATGAACGTGAGATATTGTTTGTAGCGAATGTGCAAACCCAGATGCACACACATCCAGGATCATATTCCCAGGAAACATCGTAGGGATGTTGTCGTCTCCAGTCTGCTTCTGTAAACATTTTTCTATGTTTCATCATAGCTCTGTTCTTTGTTAAAGAAAAAAAAAAGCTTTAAAAGTTTATTTTGTGTATAATTTGTCACTAAGATTTACTCTCAGTTATGAGGCTGTTTACATCCCAGTAGATGGGCCTCATTAGTCAGAGACCCCTTACATGTCTGAAACGAAACAACAGGCCACTCAAATGAACCTGAATGCTGTAATCATTTGCTTAAAGCTGCATAAAAACCAAACACCAGCTTTAACGGGGAGATGGCTCACTCTGTGACATTCTGCATGTGATTTGTCCCATCCTCAGGTGTTGTCATGGGAACAGTGTTTGGGATGATGCTGCGGTACATGAAGGTGACGGACAACTCCATCCTCACTATGGTTTCATTTCCTGGAGATATCCTCATGAGGATGCTGAAGATGCTGATCCTGCCTCTCATCATCTCCAGCCTTATCACAGGTGGGCCTGATCTATTATTATATATATACCTGTATACATATATGAGGTATATTATGGTATATCATGCAGTGAGCTCATTGTTGATGTTACTTATGGTAAATAGTTAATTATCTGAGAATGATACGGTATGTATAAATATTTTTCAGACTGCTTGCTCAAGCGGTATTTCCTGTTTTGTTTCTGCTTTCTACACACGGACTCGTCCTTTAAAGAGTTTACAGACATTCCTGAATTTGTTTCAGTGGGAAAAATGTAGATTAGTGACTTTCACACTATACTATACAGTCATGTGACACACGCTTTTATTCAAAGCAGTTTACATACGTATGATAAGCAGACATTTTAACAACAGCTATTAAACTAATATACATGTCTTGTGGGTGGGAGGAAGCTGGAGAGAGAGAACACACACATACATGGGGAGAACATGCAAACTCCACACAGAAAGGTTACTGGACAACCCTTCCCAGCCTGGGCTCAAACCAGTGACCTTCTAGCTGTGAGGCCACAGTGCTAACCACTGCACCACCATGCTGCCGCATATCTTCTGAATGCTTCACCATCAGACATCCTCAGTAACTTAGTCTCTTTACATTTATCTCATATAAATCTGTGTAAATGAAGCTGTAGTATAAATCTAGTCATTCGAATGTACTGCAATGCTTTCTGTCCTACTTTTCAGGCAGGACGTGCATAACTTTTCACATCAGTGCAGTTTGCAATGACTATGCTTGTTAACGTAGAGTTTGTGGTGTTTGCTTGTTAGGAGGTAGTTTATCCATCCATTTTCTTTTTTTTGTAACTTTATTTTTATTTGTTTTCCATTTTTATACACCAAAAAAAAATAAAATAAAATAAAAAAAAACAAACAAAAAAAACAAAAAACAAATCAATACAACAATAGAACAATTGGGGCGTTCATAAAAAAATGAGATACAAAGTGATCTTTCTTGAGATTCAGTTAGGTGTCGTTGATGTGAAAATTGTCCATTTTTCCCATTTGTCCTGGCATTGTTCTTCCTGTGTCCTGAGTCTGTGTGTCAAGATCTCCATCTCAAATATTGATTTCACAGTTTGTACCCATTCGATCTGTGTTGGTGGTTCGGATTGGCACCATTTTCTAGTGATGACTTTTTTACCAGCTACCAGTAGAATCTTTAACAAATATCTATCATTTTTAAATACAGTATTCTCTGAGAAATGTCCCAAGTACATAATCAGACAAGTCTTAGGTATAGCATAGCCCAATATTTTTACAATACATTTGTGTACATCTTCCCAAAATTGTATTATCTTGGGGCAAAGCCAGAAAACATGTGAGTGATTAACATTGACTGCACCACAGCCTCTCCAACATGGCTGAACTCTGGATCTAAATTTACTGGTAATTTTAGGAGTAATAAAAAATCGAATTATATTTTTCCAGCAGTGCTCTCTCCACACTCTAGAGGAGGTTGTAGAATGCTGAGTTCTCCAAATATTCAACCACTCACCATCCGAAAGTGTAATTCCCAATTCCTTTT
>JBAMHV010000022.1:19566264-19577619 GCA_037177535.1 Pseudomugil gertrudae
GGTGTGTTGAAACAGGGATACATGGAAAACCTGCAGGGTTCGGCCCTCGTAGGATCTAATTGAGTAGCCCTGATCTAGCAGGTGTGACAGGCTAGTCTTCCAGAGCTATCCTGCAACTTTTAGATGCATCCCTGCTCCAACAGAGCTGAAGAGCCAAATTCCTTCATCTGCATGTCATGCAGAGGCCTAGCAACAAACCATCTTGTGTATCTTGCTCTTTGCTGTATAGAAATTTTGTTTTATATGTAAACTTTTAGTATCAACAGTTTTCAGAACCAACAATGAATTTATCGCCTCATATGAAGTAAATGTTTTTTTGACACTAACCTGGTGGGCATAAGATGGTTGTAGTTGAAAACCTTAACAAAGGCCTTGATTTTGGACCTCTTAGCAATCTTCTTCTTGCCCATGCTGGTGGTCACTTTACGGGGATAGCGGTCGATCCCTGCGACCAGAGCGTGGCTGTAAGGACGGTCAGAGGTGCCATCGTCAATGTTCTGCAACCAGAAGAAGGACAGACTATGACAACATGCAGAGACAAGGATGGTCTTGAGCCACACAATACTAGTATTCCTCTACCTTTTCTACTGCAACAAAGACTGAACATGAGGAACTTCTTTAGAAATTGTACTTGGTATGCATTACTAATAATGTTTATGCACGCAGGTCTTTTGATCAAAAGAAAGCTTGGGACAGCTGTGAAGCTCATCCAGGTGATCTCAGTTGTCCATTACTTCCAATGAATGGCCCAGTAACATCCTTCAAAAATCAGATCCGAGCTTAAATATATTTAAGAATGTCTGCAATGTTTTTCACAGTAACTTCAGTCGCATTAACAGCAGCCAATATCCGGTCAGAAGCAACTTTTACCTTAACGATGACAGCTTTGCGCCCGGCGTAGCGTCCAGCTAGGACCATCACCACCTTCCCAGGCTTCATAAACTTGCCCATTTCTGCAAGACAAAACACGGTTAGCGGCTGTGCGGTAAAACAATGATCTAAAACTGTGACTTTGTACAAATAAACACTCCAAATTAGCTGCATGATCCAGGTTTTCCTCTGTTGCTGCCCGAATGGCTGACTCCTTTAGCATTAGCTTTAAGCTAAAGAACAACTTCAAAAACAGCAGCACATAGCGTTTATTCAGGCTTTATGTACACGCGTGACACCTCCAAAACTGTTCTTAATGAAAACTAAAATGTTTAATACGTATTTTCTATACGCAAAATACTACGCATTCATAGGAAGTTTAGAGTAGGGCTGTGCGCAATACATCAAGGGAGCTGCCATGTTGAAATGAGCGTAGCGGGCGCTAAAAGCTTAATTAAATGGTCATTTTCTCAATCGATCAAGTGTAGATTTTAGAAATAATAGACACATCCTGGCTAACACAATGGTGTCGATAGATATTTCGTGAAAAAAATAACAAAAAGGCAGCATTAGAAGGGATGATGAACGATTTTGTAAATGGAAATCTCACTCACTGATGCTGTTCTACGGCCACCGCTAACAGGAAAGGAAGTTGAGAGGGGTTTGTCAACTTTGACCCGTACGTATCTGTACGTCACTTCCGGAAATGATTCCGTGTTTATTCTAATCGGATTAATCTATCCTATTATTTTAAATCAAATGTATTTTTATAATTCAGGATGACGATCTTCCAATAAAAATACATTTCAATAAATTCATTTATTAAAAAATCCTATATACGTCCTATAAATTTATCATCCAATTTAACTTTGTTTATTGTCCTTGTTTGACTTTTTACGACAGAAAAAATCAGCTTATTAAAATGGTCAGTACATGAAAAATAAATCTTGTAAATAAATCGCAATGTTTCAAAAAGAATAAAGACAAAGATAATAATGTAATTACTCTTATGTACAATGCTGTATTTAATTATGATAAACCGTATATTACATAAAGGCTATTTGCAAATAGGACTTGATCAATATTCTTAATTATTTGGTGATTATCTGGAAATCCCAGACATATGGATTGTACTAAAGAAGTACAGAAGTAAAGAATACACTTATGTCCTCTCCTAATTAAATTAATAATAAAGCATAATTTTTTAATGACCAATAAATTTAGTAAATTATGATGGTAAATAGATCAAATTATGACTTCTTATTCCACTTTTAATGAATGTTTTTATTTTAGGAACATTTTCACATTCATTCTAATGACACAACTATTGTTTCATACAAATATTAATTTATTTATAGTGTGCAAAATTAATAAATTGTTTTAAATCCTTTAATTATCTAAAATGCTTTTTATTCCGGATATTCTCTAAAATTATTTAAAACTCATTTTAATAGCTATATAAGCAGTTATTTTGGGATGTTCTGCAAACACAAAACAAGGAAAAAAAAGCATCTTTTTTAATATTTCATTAAATGTCTCCATAATTCCATTTTGTGTAAAGATTTTAAATGTTCTAGCTTATTACAAAAGCAAATAAATAAATAAATAAATTCAATCACAAGTAAAACGTATTTTTATTTGGTAGGTTTAATTTATTCATAGCTGCATGTACACATTAAATCTAATAAAAACCAAGACACACACACACACACGACTCATGTCTCCCAATATATAATCTGTGATTAGTGATTAAATAAAAGTAACATAAATAGCACATTTTAAACTACATAGTGTATCTTCTACCCCAAATAATCAACGACAACTGCAGTACAGCAGCTACTTCAAATGTTCCAAATTACCAACTTCACTAATAAATAAACAAAACACAACAAAAGGTAAAAAGAATCAGGAAAATATACTAAATTTAGCCTAAATTACAAAGAAATCAGGCTGATCTATGGAGAAATACAAAGTGACACATGTGGTCACATGATCACTGAGGATTCAACACCGTAAACGGGAACTGAAAACACAGCAGATATAAACCCCAGTTCATCAGCATCCATGGTTTATACATTCACTCATGTCATGATGCCGTTTCTGGAAGATAAAAAGGAAATCTGGAATAAAACTTTTACACCCTACAATCGCGTTAGATATACGAGATAAATCCATATCACGTTGGATTCCTCCACGAGGAGAAAGCAGCAGATCATACAGGGTCGAAATGCTCACACACCTGAAACACGACAACAGCTTCAGTTTAAAACTGAGACAGAAGCTGAAAGCTGCATATTTATGGGAAGCGTAACACCTTTAATCTGCCTCTTAGTGCTTTCTGATAAGAAATCTTCAACTTGACCTGAGTGCTTATGTTTAACGCTGCAATCAACCAATCTGCTACATGATTTTCCTGCTGAACAAATCATTCTGGAGCTTCTGGTCGCGGTGTGGAAGCCGCAGGAGTCGCAACGTTTCCGCACATTTAACTTTGTCCTGGAAAGGAGACGCATTACGGTAAAGAACACAATACATTTGCTGCATAGGTCAGAGCACTGTCGGGTACGAGAGCGGATGGTGTTGAATGCCGTGCACAGGTCACAAAGGTCAGGAAGGCTTCACTAAAGGTGAGGTAATCTCCATCTCCACTGTAAGGCATATTTACAGTACAAGTAGCGCTGTTTTCTGGACATTTTGGCATCTTAAACACAGTGGGTTATGCAGATCGACACAATATCCATGCATGTACTGTTTACATCACATACCTGCACTTTAAATAGGTTGACGCTTTAATAACCTTTAAAAGGCTACATACTCTAAAGAAAGTCATGCTTTTGGTCCTGAATGCTGAGGTTTGGCTGATAAAATGCTTCACACTTGAGTATTTCAGGATTTTTCCCCCCCCCTCAGAAAGCATCCTTGATGTTTTTGAGCTGCCGAACAGCCAGGTCCACTGGGAGGTTGAATCTAAGGTGGCTGATGCGACCCAGGATGCGCAGGGCTCCTTCGAAGCCGGTCTGAGCCATGTAGCTCCAGGCCTGGTAGTGTGGGTGTATGAGGGTACCGGACTTGCACAGCAGGTTGAGCCACGACACCAGTCTCTGCTCGTTCAGGGCCATACACACCAGAGCTTTGAACTCTGTGTCCGGTCCTCGTTTGTAGCGTCCGTGCTCCTTTAGCACGCTGTGAACGGCCCACAGCAATGACTGCTTTGGAGTGACGGTCGCCGGGCCGCCGCCCACGTGCAGGCTGAAGGAGTGCGAAAGCTGGCGGGCCGGTGACTCCACAAAGGCTTTCCCGTTTTTAGAGTGGTAGTACTTGACAAAGAGTTCCCATGGGTGCATGGTTTGTGGGGCTGGTCTGTAAGGCAGAAGGCAGGAGATGGGAGCCAACACCAGGCTCATGGTCTGCGAGGGGGAAACGAGGCCGTGAGCCAACAAGTCCTTCAGCGCGATGGCTAGCTCCTTCCTTACAGCTGTTGTCAGCTCATCTCGGGCGCAGAGCGTGGAGGTGCTGGTGTAGCTGACCACATGGTCCACAGAGGGATGTCTGCGTGAGCCCAACACTCTCACCTTCTCCACCGCTGCCTCCAGGCGCTGCAGCAGGGGCCCGTAGTCCTGCATGCTGGACTCATGAGGCCACATGCTCTGGGGGACATGGCCGGTCGCGCAACCAAACTGGCTCGCAGCGAAGATCTGCAGCACAGCGAGGGCCTTCTGGATCAGCTGAAGACCGGTGTCCCGCATCCTCCGAGCCTGCTCCGGGTCCACTGCAGAGCAACGAGGATGATTCGGATCATTTCAGATTAGACTTAGAACACAATGAAAAGGTGGATTTGGTGCATGGTTGGTGTGACTGACCTTTCTTTTTTACTCCAGGAGTTCTGGCACTGGTCCCTGCAGCTTGTGGCTGCTGACTGTGTCCACCATCTGACAAGAGAGGGTTCCCTACCTCATCTATTAAAGGAAAAAAGCCGCAGAAAATGAGAAAAAATGAAGCATAACCCATTTAGCGATGCGCGAGAGGCTTACACACCCTGGATGAAGTTGATGAACATCTCCAGGTCCCTGATCTGGGTTTTGAGCTGCTCCACCAGCTGCTCTTTGACTCTGGCTGGGTTGACTATCTGAGCGATGGCGGCGTCCACCCTCTGCCTCAGCTCCTCGGGCGACAGGTTCCCGATGTCCTCGTTCAGATTCACATCCAGCTTTTTGATCAACTCGTCGATGATGACCTGGACGATACAAAACCAAAGGAGAACGTCAACATTCAGACACATCTGCAGGAACAGCTGTGGACGTACAATGAAAAGCTTCCTGAACAGAGTATTTGCAGATTTTTTCTGCAACATCTTAAAGCTTAAAGTACTTTTTAAATTTAAAACAAAGCGTCTTGTTTCAGCTTTTATTAGATTATCTTGTATCGATGTAAAGGTGACCACCTGGTGTAGCACAGAGGACGTAACTGCAGCACAAGTTTCATCAGATGTGATTTTACCTTCATTTTAAATCACATGATTTAAAAACCCATGCAGGCAAAAGCATCTTTTTAGCTGCTTTTATTAATATTTTCTGGGAAAAACAGCCAGTAATAATCCTGGAACAGTGTCAGAGCTGTGATGAATGTCGGGTGTAAAAGCAAAGTGCGCTTTTAAGTTTACTCAGGTTTACTTTGAAAGCTTTTTCTGTATGAGTCTAATGTCATACTGTACATTACTGCATGTGAAAGAGAACCAACTCACTGAAGAAATGTTTTATACTGTGTCACGACTCCCTCGGTTACACTCCCCATTGTTGTAATGTGGAGATGTAAGACATCGTTGTTGTGATGGGAAACTAACCTCAAGGAGAAAAACAAACCAAACAAAACAGGAAAACATCTCCTGATCAGGAATAACTGTCATATCTGGGATTTTATTTAGGAACATATCTCTGTTACTTGGGTTTATAATTTGCCTGTTCAGGCTGGAAACAGTTGCTTCCTTTCTCCACGATTTGCATCAAGTCATCTTTGTCTACAGTTTTTTGCATGTTAAACTTCTTTTGATGTTTTACTTTTGCTTAAAATTTGGCCTAGTCACTTATTTATGTAAAATTACGTGTATAAATATACATTCAGCTGCTTCCTTACCTACAAATAACATTTTATCTCCTTCCAGTCATTACTGTACATTTTCATTTTAGTTCTGATTTTATTTACTTATATTTTAAGTATTAGTTTAAAGAAACCACCTTCAATGTGTGCTGTTGCTATGACAACTCAATCTCCATCTGCATGCTGATAAAAGCAAACTGCAGTGATTCCTCGTCTCCAAACAAAATGCAGAGTTTTTATAGCTTAAATTTGGATTTATCTGCTTCTCTGATCGACGACATCATTTCCCGATCCGTCGTGAGCCGTGCACGTTGCAGATTACGGTAAAATACGAGTCACAGCCCGGCAATTCCAGGACCGGATTAACTAAGACTTCCTTGAACGGAACAGTCAACTATGCAAACAAGGAAGTTGCACTTAGTGTGTGGAAGATTACACAAAAAGAAATATGTGTACAGCTGGAGGAAAGCAAATATATGACATGTAAATATTTAGGAGGTAAGTGGTTGTTGTACCTGATCTAAAACAGACAAAAAGTCACATTATTTGTTGAGCATAACAAAAGCAACCCCAGTTGTTCTGCTTGTAGTATATACACAGCTGATCGTAACCCATCATGTGATGGGATCTCTGCATCTCACCTTCTGTCTCTCCATGACAACAGACTGCGGCAGCGAGTCGTAACTGCCCTCCTGATAGGCGAAGCGCTCAAGATCATCCAGCTGCGTCTTCAGCTGGAAAATGAGATCCTTTTGTTTTTCCCTCTGCGCCTCCAGACGCTCCCTCTTCTCCCTTTCGCTCTGACGGGGGAACACAGAGAAGGGTCTTTCATTCAGGCAGCCTGAGACAACAGGGCCGGACCAGTTCTTTGTAATCTAAATGCTTAATTGATTTTTGCAGTTAAGATGTATTCAAGTGTAAATGAAGGACAATGAGGGCTGAATACATCATACTCACCAGATCACCCTGCAAGTGATGCATGCAAAGGAAAGAATAAGGACAGTGAGCGCTAACGTCATAATGCATGAGACAAAGCAGGTTGCTTCCACATCGCTGTGCATACAGCAGCCTTCATTATGCAGGTAGTGACCTGCTGGAAGGGTTTTCATGGAGGCTGTGCTACAGAGAGCCATGCACAAAAGCAACATTTTCCATTAGAGATAAGAAAACAGGTGGGTGCAGCAGCCCAGGGAGCGACGCAACAAGCTCCCAGTCACATTAAATAAGACCCACTGCAACTGAATCATCTCACGACAACCACAGTGTGTGTGTGTGTGTGTGTGTGTTTAATCAAACACTTTCTTTTAAGTCATGTTGACAAATCATAGATTTTGTTTTCTTTGCTTAAGTTATTACTTTGTTATTGGGATTTTGATGCAGATTTTTGCTATTATTTAAGACAGTAGAATAAAAAACTGAATTAAAAAGAAGGTTTTTTTTTTATCAAAGACTTGTTTTTACATTAGATGCTGCTTAAATTCAAATGTCATCAATTAAAGTGTAAAAATGTAGCTTGTTGCATTTATATGAACCATAACTTTCCAGTAGTTGGGAAGGAGTCAGACACCTGTAGCTAGAAACTGCCTGCATGTGATATTATTGATGATTAATTAGTGATTAATCAGTGTAAATGCATGTATGAGAGGTCTGCTGCAGAAACAGGAAGCTCACCGAGTTCTCCAGCTGTTTGCTATCCTGAGCTCTGCAGCCCACGACGTGCGGGCAGCCCCTGAAGGCGAACTCCTCCAGCTCGGCCAGCATCTTCTCCTTCTCCTCGCTCTGCGCGTGAACGATCTGCTTCAGCCGGAACTGAACCTGCGCAAAGTGCGAGGTGAGGGCGAGGAGAGAGGAGTTCAGCAAGTCCTGTTCTTCCTCAAGCTTCTTCAGCTTGGTGGCCATCCCTTCGTCGCAGGCCGACGACAAGCTCCTCTGTTTCGGATGACCGCCGGTCATGGTCTCTTCCTCGGGACTGGCTACGGCGCCGACCGGTGCCCATCGTTCCCCGGCGCCTGCGAGCACAGCCTCGCTGTCCGAGGCTGACAGCTCCTCGGTGGACATGTTGGATGACGAGGTTCACTCCGGCTCTTTATTAGCCGCCCTCGGGCAACTAATACTGATTTTACAAACGCTTAAACGTTGCGCAGATAACAAGGATCATTGCTAGAGAAACAGGTGCACCGCCATCTTTGAAAGGGTGATTCATACGTCAAAACGTAAGCCCGTAAACTTCCCCCAGGGCGTAACGAGGAAACACCGGAAGTTCGTCACGTTTACCTTCTAAATAAAAGCATTTAGTATTATTATTTGTATTTACTTCCGTCCCAATAAAATGCATTTAAAACTGAAAATAAAACGGTTAAACTGTGTACGAGTCGGTTTTTAAGTGGTTCATTACTAAAAAAAAATCACAGATTTGATCAGTTTGTCTACAAAATGAAAAATATGATATTGAAGGTTTTTAATAAGACAATTCAGCTGAACCTGTACATGTAATGAATGTAAAGCATCAAGTTACATTACATGGACATTTCAGTTTTATATAATTTTATGTATGCCATCTTTATTAATGCAGCAAATAAAAACTTTTTTCTTTTGAAGTTTAACAAGAGAAGTGTCACGTATAGTACATCTGGTTTAAAAAAATCTGAGATGCAGTTTGTTATCTAATTCAAACACATAAAACTTTATTTTAATGTAACACAGTCAATACATTTTATATATATATATATATATATATATATATATATATAAAGGAGCAAAAATGCTAGTTTCCTGCCCTGATCTTCTTCTTGACTAAAGCATTAAAGTAATTAAATGAATTAAATTTCACTTTCTATCACCTGCAACATCGCATGGTGGTCTGTTTAACTTTTATTGGGACTGGTTTATTGGGAAAGAAACTCTTACAACACAACGTTTGACGAATCAGTGTAATTTAATGTTGACATATTACTGGATAATCAACAGACCTCTCAGATCCTCCAGAAGGACTGGACATAAAACTATCTTTACTTCAAAAAAGCAGGAAAAAACAAAAGGTAAACACGAGAAAGACTCCAAGCAGATGATCAATGAAGCTGTTACATATTATATCTCTAACAGATTTACACACTCATAACAAGCTTTATGATTTTAATAGTAAAAATTGTAACAACTGCACTGCAAATTGGAACTAGACAGTCGTCTGCTGTATTAAAATAGAGATAGCACGTAAATTATGCCCTAAGATATAAGCTATCATTGATAAAAATAGTGGACTTTGTAAAGTGTAGGCAGTCGCAGCAGGACATACAGAAACAACCATGACAAACGGTGTAAAATCATATTGCCTATGGAGTGTTTAAGCTGCTTGATGGATTACAGTTTTCAAGTAACAAGCTGTGTGTGCTTCTTTTTTAATAAGGTTTCACTTCTTATTCATTTGCATGTGATGTAAACTACATTCACGCTGATAAAAACCTGTCGTTCCAAGCTCACAGAACATCATGATCCCTTTAGTGCATTTCAGTTTTACAGTATCTCCTTCACCGTTTGCCTCACTTCACACAGAACAAAGCATTTAAAAATCATCTTAAAGAATCCCTTAATGCTGCTGCATTGCATGCAGACATGAATGGCAGTGCACGGGGACGTTTTTACACGATTAGAGCTCTCTTCTTGTTGGCGAGGAATACATGCCAGTTGTACCAGTGAAGCCCAGAGTTCTGAGTGCACGATCCACCTTCGGTGCAGGTGAATCCCGTTGGACAGCAGTGTTTCATGTCGCTGCAGCACACCGCCTGCAGACAGAGAAAGCGTTAGTTAACCTCTCACAACCCATCAGTACCTTCTGAAGTGTGGTTGAAGTCATTTAGGTTGAAGCATTTAGAGAGAAACAAGCTGGCTGAGCATAATTAAGGGTTATTAACTGGTATTTAATATAACAGTATATACGTTTCTGATCAGAAAACTCTGTACTTTTAACTTGTTTGATGTTACACTGACATTTACGATGCACATTAATAGAGCCATCGTAAAGCAACAACACCCTGAAGCAGATAAACTGCCCTTTAAAACATTTACCCAGCCCGGTGCATAACGTCATATCGAGCTTTTTGCTTCATGTTGCAGTGTCACACGGAAGCAACTGAATACCAACATACTTAACCGGTTTGAAAATGCACCAAAGGATGATTCAGCAAATAAAAGTAAGAGGTCAGAAATGAAGGAAAGCTCAGAGAAGAGACAGGATGCAAGGCCTCCGTTAGGGGGCGCCAAAGTCCAAAAGTTCTCATACAGTTCAGCTTCTTTGAGCTGCAGTGAACCAAAATGAGTCAGGAGCTATTATATGTTTGCATTTATACTCACTGTTCTCAGAGAGAAAATCTCCACAATCATTTTAGTAGTTTAATTTTCTAATATAGACTTAGACTTAACTTTAATAATCCCATAATGTAACGTATGTAATAACCCTAATATATATCAGATAATGGTACAAACTGCAGTACCTACTGTTTTAATTATTTTAACCAAACCAAAGTGACTTAATTTGCCTTGTTCTGTTTTCTACTGATGTTTATTAATCTGAGTCAAAATGGAGCCAAAAAGGAAGGATGTTTTCAGTGCTATTTAATTACGACTCAAGAGATGCATCTTGTGCAAAAACAACCGAGAGATATTTGATTTCACGTAAACTAAAACTGGCTTTGTGGAAGAATACACCACCTCAGTTCAGTTTTATGAATTATGCATCAAAATAAAGTTAATAAAGATTAGGCCGTGCTAGTTTGTTTGAACACCGACTATTAGAAACAGATTGAATTTGTCACAGCATTAATTTTAAATATAAATGGCTTTTTAATTGAGCCTGTTTTCTTGGGTTAATTGAAACATTTATCTATTGTTGTTTTTCTGTCCACAGTTGAAAAGCAACAAACAGCAGGAAGGAGATGAAGTTATATGATCATTCATAGCGGTCAGTCATATATCATACGTTAGGAGATGGACAGCAGCCCCAGGTGGTGGCGGATGTCCTGCAGCAGGTCTCCTCATCTTTGCAACTGTGCTGGTCATCACATTTGACATCATACTGATTTAATACAGGAATGGACTCGGGCTCTGGTAGATAGACTGGTGTCAGTGGGACCGTCTCCAGCTGCAGCATGATGAGCTTGTGACAGGACATGGAGGCGACGTCACAGGTGTAACCCTGCGGGCAGCAGTGCTCCTTATCTGCACAGCACACCGCCTGCACACATTTACAAAAGCAAACATTAACGCAGCTCGTATATGGAGATGGAGCCTCTCACATTTTCATGTCTTACACTTATCTCTCACCCCCCCCCCCTTCCCCCTCCCACACATACATGTGCAGCATGCATACACAAATCAATGCTTAAACTCAGTAAGAAG